>SSNR01000507.1:295934-332537 GCA_006937965.1 Callopanchax toddi | reverse complement strand
ACTTGTAAAGGAGGGATTACGGCTCCTCCTGCCACATCGTTCCCTAACAGAACGGACACACCAGATATCGGCAGTGATGGACAAACAGCCATCTCAAATGTTCCTTTTGCTAACCTGCAGTCAAGGGTCACTTTATGGAGAGGATGTGTTACACTCTCCGAGTTAATTCCTTTCAACAACACCGAGACTCCGGTGTAACTTGACTCACCGAAAGGCAGTACATCCTTCAAAATAAGGGTTTGCGATGCCCCAGTGTCACGCAAAATGCTTACTGACGTCTGCACGTCATCACCATCCGTCAGGGCCACTGTGCCCTGAAACACAAAAGGCTGAAAACATGTTTCAACAGGGTTTTCCGATTTTTCCACTTTTTGTTCAAAAGATAATAAACCCATCTCACGCGGGGGAGACTCCTTTCTCTGGTTCTTTCGTTTTAAGGTTAAACAATCCTTAACCGTATGTCCACTTACGTGGCAGTAGAAACACCTTGGAGGGTTCACAGGTGTCGAACGAGGCAGTTCCGGCCTCACTGGATTCGGACGCCTCACGTCATTTTGTTTTATTTCTCCGCTAATGCGGTGAGTGAGGGCGAACTCATCTGCCAACAGGGCGGCAGAAGACAGTGTGGTTACCTTTTGTTCATTTAAATACAACACCACTCGTTCAGGCAGACATCTTTTGAACTCCTCAAGTAAAATGAGTTCTTTAAATTCATCGAATTTAGTCACCTTGGAAGCTGAGACCCATTTGTCGAATAACAAACACTTTTCACGAGAAAATTCAACATATGTTTGACTAGGGGCTTTATTTTTAAGAGCCCTGAACTTTTGTCTGTACGCTTCAGGAACAAGCTCATATGCATGTAAGATAGTATTTTTCACACGGTCATAATCAAGGCTCTCTTGTACAGAAAGAGAAGCCATTACTTCCTGAGCTTTTCCAGTTAATTTACATTGGAGTAACAAAGACCATACCTCTCGGGGCCAGTCGAGGGCCGCTGCAATGCGCTCGAAAGCAGAAAAGTAGCTATCCACCTCGGACTCCCGAAATTGGGGCATCAGAGAGATACACTTGCTGATATCCATCCTGCCAGTGGGATCCGCTGCAGCAGGGCTTTGAACCCCAGGCTTGGGTGCTTCTGCAACAGCGGGCTTCTCTCTTGCCTGCTTGGTCTGACTGTCCAGTTCAAGTTGTCGAATCTTTACTCTCGTCTCGGCTTCCAATCGTAATTCCATCTTCTTGATTTCCATTTGTCTTATCTGCATGCGTTCCTCAGCCTCCATCTTTCGGATCTGAGCTTTTTCTTCGGCTTCTAGCTTTAGGCGAGCCAACCTTAGTTTCAGTCTCGCTCCATCTGTTGAGCTTTTCATTGGTTCTGGAGAAAGAGGGTCAAAACGGGGGAGAGTTACTGGAGGAGGAGGGGTTCCACTACCTTCACGCCTGGGTGGAGTCTTTGCGACGTCGGCGGAATCCTGTGGTTTCTCCTCCTCTGAGTCCTCCGTGACAGGGGCCGCTTTCACAGCTCCGGCGCCATCTTCTTCATCACCATCATCATTCTGTTGTGGAACAGGAATGTCACTCACGGTTGACGGAGGGAACAGTCCTTCCTGCTCCAAAGCCGAGAGCACCTTATCCTTCAGGTCCGCCTTCAGTATCTGCTGAGCCCCGGGGATGCCTAAGTGGATCGCTATTTCCACCAACTCACGCTTACGGCAGTCCTCGAGCAGCTCACGAGAGGGGGCCTCTAAAAAGGTTTTAAGGTTAAACATAGGCATGTTTAAAGCAATCACAGAACTCACCGCGAACAGCAACGCCTCCACAAGATAATCCTGAAAAGATAATAATAAAGAATAATAATAATAATCGCACTTTACCTTTACTGCGAGGGGTAAAGGATCCAAAAGGATCCCGGACGAGCCCCCACTATGTTACGTCCCCCTAAAAGGGTCTAGGAGTAGTACACAAAAGGAGGACTAACACAAAAGGCCAGAAACTCAAAGTACGAATTATCAGAATATTTTATTATTATTAATCAGGCAGAGGAGGTGCTGCAAAAAGATAAACGAACTAAAAATCGCTCCTAACGAAAAATCACCCGAAAAGGGGAAAAACTCTAACTAAACTAATAGAACAAAATGGCCTAAACTAAGAACGCTCTCTAAAAGAGGTTCGATAACAAGATAAAGATAATATAATAACTAAGGGAGATTACAATGAACTAAAGTAGGCGATTAACGCTATAAATACCACAAAAGGGTAAGTAACAACAAAACAAACGCACTATGATAAACTACAAATAACAAAGGAAGGCGATAAACGCTACTAATATCAAAGGATAACTAAGGGAGTTTTAAATATAACTAAAGGAGTCTGTGGCAATTAAAGCAACACAGAAAATAAACGGCAGGCGACTACGAATACTAAATTTACAAAACAAAACTGCCGGACTACGAAGCTAGAAAAGAGTAAAATACGAAACGCGCAAGAATCAAATGGTTCAGCTACCAAGGGGGGGAGAACTATTCACCAGAACTTAGTCTGCTTAGTTTCCCCCCGAATGGCTGACCGCTCCCTGCTTATGAACACGCGGAGATGATTGCGTAATGCTCTGCAGCTGGGCGATCTCAGCGTGTTGCTCCGGCGACAGGGGGCGGAGCCAGGAGCTGTCACTGTCAGCTGGAGCTGACAGGAGGAAGAATCGGGTCTGAAGATGGGAGATCGTAACAGCAATAGACAAAAAAAACAAACATTTTTTGGTGGAGTATCTCTTTAAAGAAAACGACACTGTTTAGGACCATTAAAAGGAAAAGCAGCATAAGAAGTTTAAAAATCAAGTCATGTGGATCAAATTTACAAAAAGGTTGTGCAGAGGTAAAACAGCTGATCTTCCTCGTCTTGCTGTTTTCCTCTTGTCTGGAACTGAGTTGAAGGGGCAGCATCCCCACTAGGGAAGCCCAGACGTTCCCCAGCCAGCCTAGGGGAATAATTCATCCTGCCAGCAGGACATGCCTGAAACACCTTCCCAGGCAGGGAGGTGTCCTGGAGACACCCTGACCAGAAACACCCCAGGTGTCTCCTCACGGCATGGAAGAGTTGTTTATTTTCCTTGGAAAATACCATATTCTCTGTGTAGAAAACTATATTTTATTCCTAACATCCTCTTCATTCTGGATGAAGAGCCAGCTACACTCTCCATGACCATGGCAATTTTGGGAAACCTCCCTCAGAATGCTCAGTGCGCTCTACACCTCAGCAGGAGCATGGTGAGGGGGGTCCTTGGTTGTCAGAGCATCGTTCTCAGCGATGAAGCGGTACATAACGTTGATGAGCTCACGCTGACACCTCCTCCACACAGAGTGCTCGAAGTTGCGCATGGCTGACCTGAGCCACTCCACAAACGCATCCCGCTCCCTGTCGCCCTCTGGTCTGAGCTGATCGAGGAGCTGCTGCTGCAGGGCCAGGAACTGCTGGGAACGTTCAAAGAGACTCGTGAGAACGGTCTCGTCATCCTCTTCACTGGCTGACACCTGTCTGCCCCTGGTGGTACTGACTACAGCTCGTCTGGTGCTGGAGATTCTGCTCAAGGGGGTCACAGAACGGGGCTTAACAGACTCAGCAGCAGGCAGGTCAGCATCAGCATCACCATTGGCTTCATGAGCAGGGACAACCTCAGGAGGAGGGATGACGCCACTGCTACCAACCTTCTTCTTCTTCATCTGAAATGTACAAATGGAAACTGTCACAAACTAAAACATGACACTGAACATTGAAAATGAATATACCTGCACATAAAAACTCACTCTCCTCTTTGGGACCTCAAAAATGTGTGGCCTCAGGAACTCAAAGCAACTGAGAATCCAGGAATCTCGCTCTGTCAGCTCAGGAGGGTCCTGTCTGGAGCAGAGCTTTTTCAGGCGACCATACCTGGTGCGCAGGCTGGTGTACCAGGTCTTCAGGATGAGGACATTAAGACTCATCTCCTCAGCCTTCTCACGCCACATGGCCTCCTTCCTGTTGATGTCTTTGTATGTTTTCAGCTTGCGGTTGAAAAGGATGGGGTTGCTTCTCAGCCACTCAACCATAGATGATTCTTCCTCCTCTGACAGCATAGCCACCACCTTCTCCTTCCTCTGCTTTTTAGAACTAGACTCATATTCATTGTCAGTGTCTTCTTCTAGAGGAGCAAAATACTCCACCAGGGAGCACTCAGCAGGGAGCTGCTCTGTCTTATCAGCAGGTGAGGGAGGTTTCTGAAGAAAACCTCTAAATCCACCCCGCTTCCTTCCTCGTCTAGCGGGTTTACTATCCATAACGGTGCTTCTTGCCTCCAGAGTCCATAAGGTAAACAAGGGGCGTGGATTGGACGTTGCAGCCACGTGGTAAGAGCGTGGAGCAATCCTATTGGTTGTGGCAGGAGCGGCGACAGGACGCGATGAGCGGGATGAGCGCTGCCAGCGCGGTGTGGTGTGGTGTGGGCGCTGGGTTACCGACAGTCCTCCCCTCAAAACACCGGGCTGTTCCGACGTTAAACCCGCCTTTATGTTTACATCTATCAAACGGACCCGGATACAAAGCCGCGTTTCTAAGGAGTCGACTTTTCTCTTCCTTAAGCAGCCTGTTACGTTTCACGTCAACAAACAAAGCAAACCCATCGCTCATTGGTCAGATGTCACGAGTTGTGTGACATTTGACCAATGAGAAGCCGCGACCATCAGTGTTGCTACGATACGCCTATCAATACCGCGAGATTTCAAAAAAATGACAGCGTAGTTGCCAGGTCTGTCTATTATAAGCGACTTTGGATTTGTTTTTCTGTAAATTCGCTTTTTAGGGCACGTTTAAGAAATATAGGTGCTTATTTATGCGTATTCCTGTTTGTCACGTCTCTATTTACTAAATGAAAACATAAAGTTAGTCCTGTTTTAGCCTGAATCAACATCAGGGAATGTATAGCCTCTGATTGGCTACTATTCTTTGCCTTCGTTGATTTGATTGTTAGGTCGATCGTGGTCACGCGCTCTTCTGTCTGCCTCGTAAACAAACTCCCCACTCTCCAGCTCCTCTCTGACAGTCCACTGAGGCTTTACTTCCTAAAGAAACATTCATTAGGCAGAGGATACCACTCTACTAACTCGGTAAATGTGAATTGCTTGGCCTTAGAATCTGTTCCAGTCCGTATTCCAGCGAAAGAGCTAATCACTTATCTTGGAATTCATTAATAGAAATCAACCCATTAGATGCTCCATTCACTCCAATCCAATTTTACACAAAACAAACAGGATTTCTCTCTCAACGGCAGTTTGACTCATACAAGTGGAGGGATTATCTTGATTGAGTTATGCAGCTTTATGTGAATAAAGAAACCCTGCTGGCTACTGACAGACTCATTTATAACTTTATACAATTTAAAAATTGAGGACTTTTTCATAGGTTACCAGTCAAATTCCAGTATGGATATTTCTTTCAATAAATGATTGAAATTACAATAAGTTGTAAGCAACAGGAAGCCGGATGTTTACCTCCACAAGACATCAGAGTGCACCTTCCTGTAATAATTGACACATTTTAGTTTTTATGGATGGTCTTTCAACCACATTGTCACTGGGAGTAAACATGACTTTTACTGGGCTAACACCATATTCATATAATGAAATAAAAAAATTGTAAACTTTAATTTCCATGTTTTAAAAATGAAATGAGAATGCATCAGATTTATCCTCCAATCAGACTGTGTGTCTGAATCCGTTTTCCTTGAACAACTTTTAGTGTTATGGGTTAAATTATTGTATTTGTGTTCTATGTTGCATTTTTGCTTAAGGATGTTTAATAAAGTTTAAAACACTGATGGATGTTTAATCATTATTTCTGAGGTTTTTTTTTTTTTTTACCTTTTTAGACTAAAGCTACTTAGACATACTTTGGTGTACTATAAAAGGCCTGAAGTCAGCAGTATATTTATGACCCAAAATGATTAAGAAAAAAAATCAAATACTCTAACATGTAAATACACCTCTAGACAACTGCTAATGAATCCCTAAATAAATTCTAATTGTCTTCTGTCTTGTTTTTGTAGATTTTGTTCAGTATTATTTCCTATCGGATTACAATAATAACTTGCTACAGCAATTTAAAACATTTTCTCATTTTATTTTAATAAACGTATGAATAACTTTTAAAAATATAATTTGGTATTTAAATTCTAACAAAATCTTACCAACCAATAATCTGGCAAAATGTTCCGTAAAGCCTGAAATCAACTGGTCTGCATATGCTTGTCTGCTAAATAGTTGAAGTTGTTTCCTTAATGAAATTACAAACTTCATGATTTAGTTGTTATCAGGTCCAGTTCCTTTATGTGCTGTTAAATCTCACAACTGGAAATAAATAAGAGTAAAGGTGAGTGAATGAATATGGGTGGGATTCATTGTCTAAAGTAGTCACTGAGCAAAATAGTCTACAGTAGTTATACAACCATCACTGGTAATTGCTACCAATTTTAGGGCTAAAATTGCCACGACACAAACAAAAGACTAAATGGTCTCAGCAGTTTCAAACGGCTAAACTAGAATGACGAAATACTCAGCAGAGTGCTTCGCAAAACCCTTTCACAATAATATGACTTCTTTTTTTATAAAGTGTGGTCCTGGGATCTTGGAGGGGCTTAAGAGGCAGAGAATGACCTAAAATGGATTAAGATGGGAGAAAGAAGGCCACACGAACTGTGTTGAAAACATTTAATGTGGAAATAATTACATATTTTCATCCCGGTATAATGATGTCTGAGTAAAATGAGCAAAAGCAAACACACTCATGTCTTTATGGATGTCTTTATAAGGACATTCATTAATATAGTCCAGGCCTATTAAAGTGAAACTACAGTGATAATCTTTGTGTCATCAGTGTAAAGTCCACACTTGTTCAGGAGTCCATCTGATTCAGACCCTAAAACAACTTTCTGAAGGTTTTCAAACTGAGAGGACCAGGCTGATTGTCTTTATCCTCTTTTAATGTCTAAATCTCAGTCGTTCCTTATAAAGACAAACACACAAGAAGTCGACCACATCTTAACAGATAACAGCAGACATCATGGACGTCCAGCTCGATTTAAATATTGCTCTGATTGCAGCAGTGGCAGCCGCTCACATTACAGTTTCTTCAGTGACACTTCAGGTTGAGCCGTCGGTTCACACAGTAACAAGAAGACAGCTGCAGCAACACACACACACACACACAGACACAACAACTAGGATGTAAAAGGACAACATTAAACAACACAGATACAGCATCAATATAGTTTAAATAAATGAAAATATTGCATAAATTTAGTATTTTTGTTGTCAAGTATCACTACAGCTGTTTCTACCAAGGGTAGGATAAATGGCTTAGGTTTTATCATCATCTCTGTTTGTCATCAGAAACACAAGTTTGGATTGATGTCAACACTGATGATGATATGAGGAATGTTTCCAAACCGCTGATTTCTGACACACTTCACAAACACAGGTAAGAAGTTATCTACAGAAACCAGAGGAAGAAAATACAGAGGAGGAACAAGAAAATACAAAGAGAACATGCAAAAGACGAGAACAGGACAAAATAAATGACAATAATTATTAATAATAATAAAAAGAATAATTTCTTTCAGTGAATGTCTCTGCCTGCCCTCTCGATATTTTATTTTCATCTTTGTTTGATGTCTTGAAGTCCGTCATTCCCAGAATGCTCACAACAAAAATGAGTGCTTCACTGGTTTCTGGTCTAGTCCCTGCCTACTTTAAGAACACTGTAATCCGCCCAGTTTTAAAAAACCTGATTTCGACCCTTCTCTCTTTAACAGCTACAGACCGATCTCTAAATTACCGTTTTTCTAAGATCCTGGAAAAGGATGTTAAACAGCTCACAGTAGTTCTGGACAAACACAACATCTCTGATAGTTTCAGTCTGGTTTCCATAGAGATCAAACGGCTCCTTAAAGATAACAGTGACATTCTGACTTAAAGTGATGCAGGAGAATGTTTTGTTCTGGTTTTACGGGACCACCGCCTGCTTATTGATAGGCTGGGACTCTAGGTAGGCCCATCAGGATCTGTGCTGGACTGGTTTTCCTCATATCTGTCTGAGTGTTTTTTCTCTGTGGTTGTTCCTATAGGTACAGGTCCTCCTCCACCTCCCTCACATATCGAGATCCACAGGATTCTGTTTTGGGGCCTCTATTTGTTCCTTCTCAATCTGCTACCTTTTCAGCACATCCTGAGCTTTTTTAAAGAAATCTCCTAACACCTTTATGCCGATGACATTCAACTGTACATCTCCTATAAGCCCCATGAGATGTCCAAGCTGCAGCTGTTCCAGATGTGTTTAGGCTGTTAAAAACAGGATGCTGAGAACTTCCTACAGTTGAATGAAGACGAAACTGAAATCCTCCAGACAAGCTTGTTCCTAAAGTCAGGGATTCTCTTGGTTAGTTTTCTTAATTTACCAAACCCTCTGTTAGGAATCTTGGTGTGACCTTTGACCCAGCTCTGGACGCTCATGTCAGTTCTCTGGTTTGCTCTGGCTTTAATCAAGTCAGGAATATTGCTAAGTTGACTCTCATTGTCTCATGCTCTGAGCTGGAGACCATTATTCATGCTTTCATCTCTTCTTGTTTGGACTACAGCAACTCACTCTTCACCTGTCTGAACAAAACAGCAAACATAAGTGATCTACATCCTACCACCCTCAGCAGGTCCCTGAGGTCTTTTACGTGAACTCCTGTCCATCAGTTATTTTCTCTGTAAATCTATTTACTCTGTACTGCTAGCGTCACCTTTGTGTATTTTTGCTTCTTTTGTTTTACGATTTTAAAGCACCTTATCTATATATTAAAAGGTGCTATAGATATAAACGTCAATTCCTAATTACTTATAACAGTAGTAGTAGTGCTAAAGAGTAAATAAATAAAAACAAAAAAAAACTAATTCATAACAAAAAAATGGAGACATTCTACAGAAAAGGACAAAAAATACAAAATGAGAAAATTGCAAATAAAAACATGAAATAGAAAAAAGATAAGAATGAAAAGAAGTTAAAATGATATAAAAGTGTGTCCTAGTCCAGCCTGCTGCATTTTTCCAACTAGAACTTGTGCTTTTATTTAAATCATTTTCCACCATCCAGCCATGTTTATGCTGGTTTCACAGAAACAGTTTCACCACAGTAGCTAAAAAAACATGATCATCTTATAGAAGCTCAACTAGCAAATATGTTTATTATTGACCTGATTCAGTGTTCACTGGTGGCATGTGAGCTTTATAAAGGTGTATTTAACATGCTATGTTCAGGTAGTCATTGTTTCCACTGTTTTTATTATTATTGCCCTTCCTATTTTTTCCTCAATCAAGACAAAACATCAGTAGGTGTTTTTGACAGTGAGAGTTCTGGTGTGTGCCTGAGCTAAAAGTCACAGAGGCTAATTCTTGCTCTCTCACTACATTGATCAATACATTTAGAGGTTTCTACAATATTAATACAAGTTATAAATAACTTTTTTTTTTTTTTAATCCTCAAAGATCCTTTAAAAAAAAGATGTCCATCTGCTGTTATATAAATAGATGAAGCCAAAAACAAAATAAAACAAACTGAATCCAGAACTCATTTTATGCTATGGATTGATTAATTATTAGATACTAAATAAAGTGTTGTTCTGGCTCGTATCTCCTCGAGATGAGTCAATGTGTTTAAGACCATTAATGTTAGAAAACTGCAGCTTTTTTGTCTGTTAAATTCAGCTGGAGTCAACCTCCAGTGCACCTTCTTCCTGACTCTGGTGCACGGCTTTCATCACTGACTGCTCATTTCTGGTCCAAAGCGGAGACCTGCTCACATTCAGATCAACACTTCTACCCTTTAGTGTCTGATCACTGAGGGGTCACTATCCTCCATGTTTTACCTGTTTCCCTGCTTTAAAACATCTGGTTTAAATGAATAGATCAATGAGGTGATCAGGAGGTAGTTCAGATGGATGAACTACCTCCTCGGCATCTTATCTAAAACACACAGGATGGAGACCCTTGAGGACCAGAACTGGACACCACTGGCTCTGAGGAACACAACTAAGACTAATGACACTTTCTGAATAACGAAACACTCAGCTGTAAATCAAAGTCTTCTAGCAGCACATTATTTAACACTGCAAAGACAAATTAAAAACTATGATGCAGAATAATGTCAAATTAAAGCAGCTATGTGGAGTATTTCAGCAAGAGAGCTCTTTTGACTCCAATGTACCACAGCCCATCCCAAAACCAACTGAATCCTATTGGCTGAAAAAGCTCACCGGTCAGAGAGAATTCAAAGGGGTCTATAGGAGGAAGGAGGGTCTTCAGAAGAATAACAGATGCTGTGGAACTACTCATAGATCATAGTTTAGACCTGAAATATCATTTAAAACATTTAGAAAACTTTGATACATAGAAAAATGCTCCACATAGGAACTTTGATTCACAGCCCTATATTTCTGATAAAGTTTTAGAATGCAATCCAGATGTACTTCAATATGTCAAAACATCGTCCAGGACACTACTCACTTCTGTCCTGCTGTCTCATCCTATTAGCTCAGCTTGATTCAGCAACATACAGAGTTATGATCTTATAGTTAATTATTTCATATTTCCTATAAAATAACATGTTTACAGGTGTAAATCTTTATCAGTAGACAGGAGATGGAACACATTTTTAATCTTGATTAGAACACTCTTTGAGGATTCTAATTAGTAATAATTTAAATGAATTCTCGGGTGTTTATTGTGCAGAAACGTGGCTGCTTCCCCCTGTGACTCTATATCATACCACCATGTTTGGGTCAGTAAAACAGTGGAAACAAAAGGCTGATTATTAGATTCCTGTAGAGTAAAACTGCTTCTCCTTAACTGATTTATACAAACACTGACATGAAGACGTGAGGACTGAATATGAGTAACAGGTAAAAGGTTTTAGGTCTTCACGATGTTCACATGTAAATCTAGAAATAAACGACAGAGAAAAGTCATTTGATATACAGTAAATATTCTACAGCAAAAATCACCACTCACTCTCTAAATACACCTATAGGACTACTGTTGGAGTAAATGCTGACTGATACTTTTATCTGACTATATCTAAAATACCGTAGCTTGTTTCTATCTGTAATGTCTGGACCACAGGCAGGTGTAGCTGACAAATACTGTGATCTGTAAAGTGCATCGGAGGAGTTAACAGCACAGCAATGCGATGATAACAATAGAACGACAAACACTAAATATGGCTCCCTTTATAACCTCCTGCTAGTGGAAATCTTTAGTGTTTGCTGGTTAAAACACAAACGCATCAAGAAAGTAATTAAAGGGTGATTCAGGTCCCTGTTTTAGTCAAAGTAATATATGATATTTTAAACTCTCATGTTAAATAGAGTAACTACTCTAAAGCACAGGTGTACAATATAAAATCAGACAGCTTCTAGTGTGCAGAGTAAAACAGGAGAGTTAGCATTAAAGTGCCTCGTTGCTGCCTGACTCCGAGGAGCAGAAAGAGCCGGTCAGGTCCTCGGTTAAATCAGGTTTGGGTTTACAGCACAGGTCCGGCTCAGGAGCCTCAGTAAGGAATCTGGTTCTGGTAATACTGCAGCATGTCGTAGGTTTTGCTCCTGTAGGAATAAAACAGAACAAAATTCAATAAGAGATCCAAGTTTTATCAAAGCAAATGTCATACTGTAAAACTCCTGGCTAAGAACGTTAGTAGGAAACAGAAACCGCCTCAAAAAGAAAGAAAAAAAAAAAAAAAGAATACATGAGAACTATGGTAGCTGAAAAATACTATAAATGTAGAATCACTAAGATGAGTTGAGATTTTCCAAGTATAAATGTTTCTACATATCAAATGAGTAAAATAGCATCTAAAATGCTCATTTTATGCTCATTGCATTTACTGTATGTATTTGAAGCTTTTATGGAAAAAGAAGAAAAAGTAGTTTTAATTGTCCACACTTTCTGATTTGCTTGTTTTTATTCATCTTATTTTTGGTGCCTCTTTCAAATCCACTCCTTTTTTTATTCTGTTACAGGTTCATTGCATTTTGTAGTATTTCTTGTTATCAGCCTAAACCGCAATAAAACTCGTTTTGTTCTAGAATGAAATTCTGGTTGCCTAATTATACAAAATGCTCCCATTTCTAGTCGACATGAGCTAATCCAACCTGCTGAAAACATTTTTAATTTTAACCAATGAGCTGCCTGTCAGAATACAGTATATTTGACTATTTGCAATGAAATAGAAAATCTGGTTCCTTTATTGTTAAATCTGTGAGATCTGATCAACTTAGAATGAATAAAACCCATAAAAAGCAAAACCAACAACTACTATCAATATATGGAAAATCAGAGTTAGTTAGGTCAAAGGTTAATTCATAAACCAACTAGCCATTTATTCTTACTCAGCTAACTTTGGTTTAAAACTACAGACTCAAACCGTTTCAGGAAATCCGTTTTTAAACTAAAAATATGAGTTTCTGAGATGTTTTTCCAAGTCTCATATTTCTGAAGAGAATATACAGGTATATATATATACAAGTATATACAGTATATATAAGTTAGGATTTTATGGTCAGTTTCTGGAAGCTAATAGTTTCTGCTGGTGTTTTAACCACACAATGAATCATGTCATCAGTAAAACCAGCTGCTAACAGATTGTTTGTCTCACCTGCTACTGAGGAAACAACTTTGGATGATTTTGATCATAAAGGCTGCTGCTTCTTTCTCACTCATCTGAGGATTAAAACGTCCTCTGCAGAAACAAGACACAAAGTTTTGTTAAAAAAAACACCATGAAATCACATTTTCTAAGTGACCTCATCACCTCAAATAAGAAACACTGAAAAAACAACAAACTGCTGTAAAATTGCTCATCAGCAAATTTTTACACAAGATGCTATCTGGTGCACAAAAGAAACTGAATCATTTTTATCTCCCATGTTCTCTTAGAGGTTCCATACTAAAATTAATGATGTACAAAGTCCATCCATCCATTTTCTGAAGCCGCTTTATCCTCCACAGAGGGTCGTGGGGGAGCTGGTGCCTAACTACAGTGGTCAAGGGGCGAGGGACACCCTGGACAGGTTGCCAGTCCATCGCAGGGCCACACAGAGACGAACGAGACAAACAACCAGTCACACACCCACTCACACCTAGGGACAATATATAGTCACCAATTAACCTAACAGTCATGTTTTTAGTCTGTGGGGGAAGCCAGAGGACCCGGAGAAAACTCACGCATACACGGGGAGAACATGCAAACTCTACATAGAGAGGCCACCGAGCCGTGGAAGCGAACCCACGACCTCCTGGCAACAGTGCTAACAACTACACCATCATGCAGCCCCAAAATGAAAAATAAAATAATAAATAAAATAAAATCCCCCAAACCAGATCCAGATGACATGGTTTAAGTCTGGAATCTGTTTTCCTTACAGAAGACATCCTCTAAACATGAACTTTCAACCAACCGTCTGTGAAATCCAGACGTTTATATCTTGGTTTATGGTTAAATAAAGACTTTTTTTATAGCTAAATATATTTGCAAAGTATAATTTATTTTGTTCATGCCCATGAGTGATGAGGAGGATCAAACAGAAGACGTGGTTCTTTGACTGAACCACGTCATTTATAACCCAGGCTTTTGATCTGGGACATTTTTATTGATATTAGTCAGCATCTCACTGGACTGCATTTGTCAAATCGTGAACGTTTTCCACTTTTCACTCACAAGGAAGTTTCCAAAGTGTTCACAGTGGTTCTCACTCAGTACCCTCGTGTGAGCCACAGGGCCTCAGTGTTTTGCTGGAGTTTTTACATGTTCATAACATTTGCATGACAAAGTTCCTGTTAAAACAATAGAGGCATTTTTCTCATGTCACTGCTTGAATAACCTCAATGACCCCCCTACCTTTTTAACACAATCCAATCCAAATGAGCAAACATTTATTTTCTTCAAGTACATGTTTCTGAAATGTATGTCTGATGTTTTGTTAAATATTTTAGTACATTCAGCTGCACTGCGGCTTGGTTCTGCTCCTGCTGTTCGTTCTCGTGGAAGCTGATAAACGCAGCAGAGTCAGCAAACAAGTCTCAGTCAGCCCAGAAACAGACACATCAGAGTTCAGTGTTAGGAGATGGAGGTGCTAGCAGTCAGGAAAAACTCCCCATGGTCCCAAAACCTTCCACTTCAAAGAAAATGAAAGGTAAGTCTGAGAGGACAGAGCTGAAAAGAGGAGCTGCTCATAAGGTTTAAATTAATTAATTAATAAAGTAACTAGTAATCTAACTATTTACTTTTTAAAATCAAGGGATCAGTAATGTAACCAAGTTAATTTTTAAAGGAGTAATCAGTAATCGGAATACTTTTTCAAGGTAACTGTGGCAACACTGACCCAGACACAGAAATATTACTGTATCAATGTTGTGTCTGTGTCTCCAACATGTAACACACAGTTATGGTCTGGTGAAATACTGGTTTTAGATCCATGTGAGATTTTATCCTGGAACTTCTCCATTTTCCAACACATCCTAATTTATATTAGTTTATTTCATCTTTTATAAACAGCAGCATTCAAACATCCTCCTGTTGAACTTACTTGAGGAGTTTTATGGTTTGTCCTCTGAAACATGGCAGTCCAGTGTCCAGCATGAGGGTCACCAGAGAAACTACAGCATCCATGTAAGGTCTGTTGAGGAAGAGCAAAGTATTACATTTAATTAAAATAATTCAAAAACCTTTAAAGGTTTTACTAAGACACTGAAGAATTTCTAACCTCACAGCCAGATATCCTCTGACACACATCTCCATGAACCATTTAAAAGGCGTAGCCTCCATTTTGCCTCCCATGATCATCACCATCTCATCCGTCAGCTTGATGTCCGGCTCCCAGCCCAGGTTTCCACCAGGAGAGCTCTCGAACATGAAGCCAAAATCTGAAGACAACAAGGTCAGTGTAAACCTAGAGAAACCTTCTCATTAAGACTCAAAAACAACAGAAGTTCTCTTTCAGTCAATTCACTCAGTCAATATCACACCCCAGCATGCCCTGACAGAAGACACTTCTTTTAGGGTAAATGATGTATGATGCCAGGTGGTAGGCCCTGCCTCCAGGCCTACCTGTTTGCTAGGGGCTATCCCTTTGGTTGTAGCTGGACAATCCAGAATGCAAGAGCATGCTCGGGGGGTGGGGGTGGGGTGGGGGTTATGTATATAAATGGCGGGCTTTTGAGCAAAGGTGTCAAGAAAGGAATACTGTTCAATTTCAGGGCTCCATTGCAGCTATCTTGACATTCTTGCTGGAGCTGATGAATAAATCTCTCTCCTTTACCACAATTAGAGAAAAGTCTACCTGGCTGCCATTTTGTTATACTGGCTTCGAAGGGTCGACACCAGGTGCCCTCCCTTTGGCAATGCGCCTTTTAAAAAGCTTCCGCAGACTGAGGCCTGGGTTTGAATTAAGCACTCCTCCCTGGGACCGGACTGTGGTACTAGAGGCTCTCTGCAGCTATTGAACCCATCATATCAGTGGAAATGAAGTTTCCCTCATAGAAAAATGCTCTGCTCCTTTTGCATTCCTCTTCCATTTAGTTTGCACCTGATGGTGCGAGGGTCACTTTGTGACCTAACGCAGCGTATCTCCCCAAAGCTATTTCTCAGGATTACAACTCTGTGACTACCAAATTTTCAAGCTTTTGCCCTCCTTCTTTTTCCATCTGAGGAGCAGAAGAGGTTGAAGTTATTGTGCTCTTCTTGTGCACTGTGGAGTTACACTGACCACATTCAGGGCGTGCAGTTGTGTGACTATCCTTGTTTTGCCAATGCAGCCAGAGATAAATCCCTATCAGGAAGAGGTTCTTTCATTGGATTGTGGAGGCTCTCTCCCTCTCTAGTTCTCAACTACCTGTCTGCACTTAAATGCCAGGTGCATTTAAAGCTCCACTCAGCAGGTTGGTAAACAAGCTAGATATCGCTAGCTATTTTACAGAAACATGTCTCAGAGCACTCACCCCTCCCGTCGGGTAAAATCAGTAGGCCAGCCTCCTCCGACATGCCACAGCTCGTTGTCTCAGAAACAATACAGAGCAAGACTCCAGCCATTGAAACGTTACCCCAGGTTTTTCCTCTATTTACGTCCAAATGTTTTTAGTTTCCTGCTAGCTGAAAAAGTGTCTATTTTTTTGGACTCTGGTATTTTTTCCTAAAATGGAAGCGCTAACAGCTGGCTGTTTCTGTCCTTCTCTCACTTCCAGGATATTCTGCTGCAAAATGCGCCCGGGCGGATTAATGGCGGATCCAAGCAGTGAGGAAGTGCGGGGCTTCAGCGAGACAGACAGCCGGATTGTCCAATTCTATTGTTCGGTCTGAACGATAGGATTGGCTGAAGTTTTTAGAGAACTGTGGGACAACCACTTTATTGATTTCTTTAAGGTTTTTTTTTTTTTAATCTCCACAATATATTTATAGCTATACTATGTTAGAACGTTGTTAAGTGGCATTAAAAAAACGTAAAAAGCTACATTGTTTACCAACCTGCTGAGTGCAGCTTTAAATGCAAGCAGGGCCTACCACCTGACATTATGTCATTTGTCCAAATAGTGTGATTAGATGTTTCTTTAGTCAGGCATCATGGGGATATCCCATACTCCTTGTGTTATACCTTGTTATTTTTCCTTCAGGGAACAGTATTTATATAGGTAGCATTTATTTCAAAGGAGTGGTGTACTGGGTTATTTTATATTTTTACATTGTTCTCTAGTGTAATTCAATGCTGTGTAATTTTTTATGAAGAAAGAAGCTATGATGCTTCTATTATAAGCTTTAGAAGTTTGTAGTTTTACACCTGAGTTTGAAACAGCAGGATTCTCATTAGTATTAATGATATGCACAGCCCTCGCTTCTGATTGGCTGTAGGTATTTGATACTGAATGTGACAGTAAACTAACATGGCAGCCAGACTTTATGTGGCTAAGGTCAAAATACATGACCAGAGATTGAACCCAGAACCTCAAGAACTATAACCCATGTCTTAGGCTACTGTGCCACGGGTCAGTTATGTAAGCATGCTTAGTTTCTATGCATATAAACATTAGATATCAGGTCTATTTATTTATGTTTTTGGGTTATTGTACCTTGACCTTGAGAATATTCTTGAAAGTAAAATAAAATAATATATTTTTAATAGACAATAGTCTGGCAAGCCAAACTACTAATGTGGAAAGACTGCAGAGCAAAACCCACACATTAGCTTTCAATGCTATCAAGCCTAGCCTGCCAGGCCTGTCTGTGGGGCGGGCCTAGCCAACATGGGCTAGATGCAGTATGCAAATTTGCATAAACAGAGCTTGCAAGGCAGTTCTTTGAGAAAATCAGGTTTTTTGAAATAACCAGGGAACAGAGAATTTTCATTTTTGGCCTACATGACAGGCTCAGGAGGACCCATTATAATCCATGAAAACCTGAAAAAAAACAGGTTTTCCACTAAACCACTCCTATAATCTAGAGCTCAGGTCAATCTGAACAGTCTGAGTCAGAGTCTACCGCACCGATGTGGATAAGGTGTCCCTTGCTGTCCAGCATGATGTTGCCGTTGTGTCTGTCTTTGATCTGCAGCAGGAACAGCAGGAGGCTGTAGGCAGCCATGCTGCGGATGAAGTTGTACCGAGCCTGAAAACAAAAACAGAACAGCAGGAAGACAGGCAAGTTGAGTCAAATGTTTTAGTTTTAAAAAATCACAATTAAACTAGAAAAATATAATTTACCCACTGAAGCACCGTGAGAACAGACAAATCTGTTTCATTCATTCTTTCTATTGTCAAATGACAATCAAAAATCCAACCCTATAGCACCACAGATCACAATAAATTCATCCAATCATATGCGTTTTCATGCAAAACATGGACAAGATGATGCCATGGGACAACTTGGAAATACAAAACAAACTCTACCCCATACTGATTTAAAACAAAGTGCATGATTTAATAAACGAATACAGGATGATTCTGTATTTTAAGAGATGTGTGGCAACCCTATCTGTAGCACATGGTGAAGCTGATCCTACAACAGCTCAACAGGGTTCAGACCAGGAGACCACGGTGGCTGCACCATTACTGTCAGCATTCTGGCTGAAAACCGCTTACCGGTATTTAAATATTGCACACATTTTGGAGGTGATCTGAGTCATTGATCTGTTGTAGAATGAAACTGGTCCCAGGGCATGGAGTTGCAAAATTACGTTAATAGTTTTCTGTTTTTCTTTCTCAGTGTCCCGTCTGCTCACCACACCACGCACCATGACTGCAAAAAAAATCCCAATGTTCAGCTGTAAAAAAAAAAAGATAACCTTGGACTCTCTGTCAGTCCTCTGTTAGGCTTCTGTGAACACTTTAAATCTTTCTTTAAAAATCACCTGATTAATTATATACCATAGCTGTGTGTGAAATGCATGAAAATGTGTTTATTCTTCTCAAGTGATCCCAAACTTTAGAGTGGTAGTCTACAAGTCTAAATACATTTGTATGCATATTTACAACCCCTCCAGTTTTGTTGTTTGTTTCCTTCATATTTCTCCTCAGGTGTGGTGTTATTTTCTGAATCATTTTAGAAATTTGATTGTGTAATAGGGTAGGATTACAAAAGCTAGACTTCAGCCAACCTTTAGGTTAGGAAGCCACAAGACTTCCGTTTTATTGTGTTTTATTATTTTTTCATACTTTTAAAATAACCAAATTAGAAATAAATCAATTTAAAGAATAATTTAACAAAAATTAATTTGAACAGAAAAACCATCAATCTACAAACCTTCTGGAAGGCGAGGGTGGACTCATCCCCGTACTGGTTACGGAAGTAATCATACATCCCAAAGTCTGTCTGCCTCCCAAGCTGGTCTCTGGACTTACAGTCTGGGATGCACTCAATCACACCACACTGAGGAGGAAAGGCAGTATTTGAAGACAATAAGTCAAGTTTTCAGTGGGTGCTGCCCACAAAGAGCCAGTTAAATAAGCAGAATAAAATATATCTGGTCATTTTATTACTATGTCAGTGGTAGTTGATAAAGTTTGACAAGAAAAAAAAGTTCTTATATAAATGTTTCAACATTAAAAATAACATCAAGAACAGAGAAACAGCAACAGTCAGAGAGGGGAGGTCTCATACCTCAGTTAAAAACAAGATGCTTCTTCACATTCAAAATTCAAAGGATACAAGGATAGTAGTCTTTGGTTAAATGGTGAGTTTGATAATCCTGAGTTACAAAAACTGATCCATGGAGTCTCAAAGTCCAGAGTGAATCAGGGAGGAAAACTGAGGCTTTTAATCACATGAAGAGGGACGAGAAGACGGAAATTATGATAAAAATGTTGAAGAAACTGTTTCCGTTTCCTCTTCAATCTTTGATGTAGATTTTAATTTGCTGTTGTTTAATTTCCCCCTAGCACTGAAGTTACGTTATGGATTTAGAGGTAAAAAGAAGCAAATATTGTGCATTTTTCTCATCTTTCTTCCTTATTTTTGTCTTGACCTACTAATAACACATCACTTCATATCATAGCTTAACTATTAGTAAAGATTAAGAGCCTGACTTTGTTTAAAAATAAATACATTCCTTACACTCCATGAAATCAGAATAAAAAACAGTTGGCAGAAGCTGACTAAACTGAGATCCAGCTTCCAACTTTTACCTAAAAACATTAGATACTGATGGAGGAATAACTGGGAAAAGCACGTCTTATCCAAATGTATGGACCCCAGATTTGGATCTGAATATTATATCATTTCACCTGTTCTGTTCCAGAATGACTTGTTACTGAACCAAAGCTGCTGGTTCTGTTAATCCTGATGAAGGAAAAGCAGCAGCTGAGTGAAGTGTTGTGAAATGTCAAAGCCTTGGTGGAGTGTCATTATAACACCAGATTCATGAGGACACACAGCCAGAGTCCTCTTGTATCACCGATTTCTTATAATCACATCAATGTTCAACAAGGGTTTCCTCCTTCAGCCTGAAGAAAACATCCAGCTGACTCACACTTAGATTGATTTCTAAAAAAACACACCAAGCAGATCTTTGTCTTCAACACATTAAACACACAATGACTGCAAGATGACATCAATATGAAGCATCTGCTTAGGAAGAGTTCTGTGAAACACAAAGCTCATTTAGGGTTGTGCTGGACCTGTTTTCAGATTGTTTTCAAAAACTGTTTTACCCCGGGTGCAGTGGCCACCACTCTGTAGGGGAAGACGAACAGATCCAGACCCACCAGTTGGAAGATATTCTTAAAAAGTCCAATGATCTGCAGGGCGAGCATATCCTGGAGGAAGGAGAGAAACACAGAAGGGTCACAAAGGACCTTCATCCAACACCTGATACACAGTAAATGAATGAATTAAACATGTGAGCACCTGTCTGCAGTCGTCTCCCACTTTAAAGATAGCCGCCTGCCAGCAAACTTTGCACGACCCATCTGGATTCTCCTCCCCGTCCTCCAGAGAATCTGATGGACAGCGGAGACCCTCCCTCTCCAGTTCACTCACCCCGCAGCGCTTCACCTTAAATTTAGCCAAATAGGGCGCCTTAGCAGCACTGTGGACACACAAACACACATTTATAAAACGCACAAAAGATCTGATTAATCAGAGAAAATCACCACAGATAATAACCTCTGCATAGGAGTTCCAGACTTGTAGTCAATGTCCAGCACTATGGCCTCTGGATTACTTGGTAGGTAACAACCTGAAAATCACCAAGAGGGATGGAAAACCTTGAGCCAGACTGAAGGAAATGAAGCAAATTTACATACAGTTAGGATGAAATAGGTTCACGTGTTCTGGTAACGTCACAATACAGACATGTCACATGGACTGAAAAATGGCAAAATTACACTTCAGGGTAATTTGGTCTGACAAAATCAAAGGATGTTTCTTTTAAACCTTTTGTTTTAGATCTAGATCGTTTAATTTATTTATTTTAACATATCTGAATTTATTAAATGAACCTTATGAAGAGAAGTGAGTAAACTTGTCATTTACTGTAGTTTGAAATTTACAATGTTATAAAAAAAAAGGAAAGTTTAAAAAAGTATTTATTATTCATCAGAAGCTCCAGTCCAACAGTTTGGTACCTGGCTGCACTTTGATGTCAGACAGAGCTTTGAGACAGGCTCGTTTTCTCTCCTCTCCCTTTGGAACCGGCCTGAAAAACACACACACACACACAAAGAAATGAGCTTCATGACAAATCCTCACTACTGCCAAGGGAAGAGGCTGGAAGGCTAATGCTCTCACTTGATGATGGCGGACACGTTGGTGATCTTGTTGAAAAAGTCAAACTCTCTTTGGTAGAAATCCTTGGCTGGACCTGACAGAGAGCCTGTGATCTCCTCCACCATCTGCTCCAGCAGCTCTCCGATGTCAGCTGCACAGGAAAACAAACATCTGATCAATGTAATCAGGAAACTTTGTCTCATTCACCATAACATCATCACATAGAACATAAAGCACAATAATAGAACTCAGAGTAAACAGAAATATGGCAGAAAAAACAAAAAGAAACCAGTCTATTTAAATTACCAGTATGAACATTTTGCACAACAAATCCATCAAAATAAAACACTAATTAAACAGACTGTCAAGTGAGACATTAGTGAGGATTATAAATACCTTTGATGTTACAACAAACAACCAAAATGATCTAATTTTATTAAAACAAATGTAAAAAAAAAAAAAAAGATCTGACATAAACATTTTAAAATATGAAGTTACAAAACATACAAAAATGCTCCAACGTAGTGACAGGTTAAAATGTTTAACCTCCATGTTTCAGCACTTACACGATTTAGTTCATGTGAAACAGAGAGAATGTGATTCAACCTGAAACAGATCATTTTGTAGATACAACATGATCTCTGCTGAAACAGAACTAAAGATGGCTGCTTGTCAGAGAAACAGGTGGAGAATTAAACACGAGAACAAAGTATTGACACTGATCAATAAAACAAAGACTTTCTGTTCTAAAAAGACAACCTGGGGATGTTTTTGGGGAAATGAATTTCTTTTTAGCAAAATTAACATTTTGTTCTTAATCAGGTTTTCTTCTTTGTTCTTAATCAGGTTTTCTTCAACACAAACACCTCAGGAGGTTTTGTCTGGAAAAAAAATCTGGAGTCATTTCATGATTTGTATTTATATGACAGGTTTGTTTCCTTTGAAAAGTTATTACAGAAATTCAATATTCAGGTCACAAATCTTTAATTAGTTACACATCAGAGTGTTCGTAGTTTCTGACTCAGGATGTTTCACCTCACTTTTAGGTTGCTGTTAGATTTGTTTTATGAAAGTCAAACAAACTTTTGATCAGAAATGATAAATGATTAAACTCACATCACAAAGACAGCTTAGAAGCTCTCGAGACTAAATAGCAATTGTATTAGGAAGAGGTTCAGAACAGACCTGGCAAAAGCCAGTGAGGGGATTCTCTCCTCCTCAGTACATCACAGTATGTCACAAGTCTCTCGCCTTTGTGAAGCTTCATAAGTACGTACAAATTTTGAGGTTTTCTCTCTGTGAGTAAATCATTTTCCACAACAGCATTGGAAATGTATTTTCTTTTTTAAAACTTTCTTTTTTGAAAGACAGACTTTCAAAGATCAGGGCAGATGTGGACCCTACGTTTGACCAGTGCAGACAAGCCCCAGACACATTGTTGCTCATGTTCTGGACATGTCCCAAACTTAAGAATTTTTTCTTTTCCAAAACAGTTCATCATTCTCCATTAAGTTAAACATTTGAAGTGTTTTATTTGAGTGCTTCCTCTAATGGGTGTCATAAAATAGGACTACTTTCTGTTCGTTTTGGCCAGGGGGCTTGTTCTACTTTAACTGAAGGCTCCTGTCTCTGCAAGATATGGATCAAGAGGTTATGTGTTCTGGCACACTATTATTCCCAATCTGGCATAAGATCGGGAATTTTATATTACCTGGCAACCATTTGTATTCTATGTAGAGAATATGTAATGTTTTCTTTATTTTATTGTGTTTTTTGTCAGAGGATGTGACTTTCCTTGTTGTTCGGTAACTTACGGATGAGAAGGTGAGGGAGTTTAAGTTGTTCAATGTTCTGTTTATTGCTTATTATAATGTTTGTTGTCAATATAATGATAAAAAAAATACTTGATTAAAAACCAATGCAACATGTCTTGGACATAACTGTATTTGACTCTAACATAGCGTGTCCACTCACGGTCTTTCTGGTGTCCCTCCTCGTCCATGTAGATGTTGGTCTTCATGTTCCAGATGAACTGGTGAGCGAGAAGCTGAGACTTCTGCGCCGCCCACAGAATGTACTCTCTCACATAACCCATCTGAGCAGGATGACAGAGAAGTTAGTGGAGGTCTGAGACAAGTTAGAGAAAACAACATAATTTATGTTTACCTTATCATAACGAAGCGCTTGCACAATCTGAGGAATGTAAAACAAGATGGCATCCTAGGAAGATAAAGAAAGTCATTTTTGATACTAGTCTCACTGTTATTGAAGAAGAATAATGACATTCTTCTGAGATGCTGCCAAGAAGCAGAAATCTACATCTATGTGACGTACTGGAGGAAAAGAGCGCAGCACTTTAACTCCATACTGAGCAGTGAGAGGATGAGGAGGGTACATGCTGCTGAAGTAGGACAGACCAGTGGGTGGGTCGGCTGGAGCCCAACACAAGATGTGGCTCAGCTCAGGAGAATCAGCATCAATGGTGTGCCACGTCACCAGGAACTGGTGAACAGGGAAGACAAAGACTGAGTTACAAAGTTAAAATGGGAGATTTGTGAAGCTGTAACACTGAGTGGTCATACCTTAACAGCCTCAGGTACGTCACTGACTGCTCCAGGGTCCAGTCGCACCAGTCTGGTCACTTCAGCAACAATGGCATCATTTTTAAACCTGGAAACAAAGAAGTCTGTGTTAAGGCGAGATGACTTGTATTGTTTTTTGTTTAACAATTGTTTCTTTGAATATTTTGCCATTTCCTCCACATTCCTATTTTTTCCTGTGTTAAGTGATTTTATGGAACAAACTCCATATTTCACAGTTACAGAAGAAACAATCACCTAAAGAAAAGACTGATAATGACACATAGATGCTGAACAGAAACAAAACAGCTGACTAGTTGTTATCCTGAGCTGATTTCAGATCTTAAAAACTCTAAAACCCACTTGCTTCTGACTTTACTTGTCACCAAAAAAAGGTTTTCAATGTTCAACATTTTGACTTCATTGAAATATTATTTGCAATCCAACCTCGCGTTTGTTTATCACATATTGTCATTGTAATACTTGCATCAATGTATGTAGTCTTTGTTTATTCAAGCTAACAAGCTAGTTAGCTTGGAATTCCAAACTTTTCAGTTGAACATCTTCAAAAACAAGAAGTTCAGTTACATTTTTTTAAATAACTCATAGGATTTGAAGTACTGGATGACTGAGGATTTCCACAGAAATAAAGTTATTCATTACATCTAAAGTAGAAGATGTTGTGAAACATTGAGTACTGGAAGCATCGTCCACCTCTTTAATGAACTTCACTTTGACAAAGACAGCAGAAAGTTGGACTCCGCTCCTACAGGTGAACCAACAGCCAGTCACATCATGGAGTAGGTACAAACGCTGAGTGTTGCTTTCAGAAAGTCACAACAACAGCAAACTTAAACTATCTGGATCTAATTGAGTTACTCATCTGCACTGAATGAATTTGAGAAAACATCAGCAACAAGAGTCGCCCCTCTGTCTGATACACTTACTTGTTTTGTATTTTAATGAACATCATACAGTTTCAAGCTGTAGACTGTTTCAGCAAGCTGTAGGCTGTTCAGACTGTTTTGTTGGAAAACTAAATAGAAAGGTTTGCCACCTTGCTGGTAGTTGCATAGCCAGGTAAGGCGCGATGCCCCAGGCCAGGTTAACATTGTCCTTCCACTGTTTCTCAGTCAGACTGATGTACTTGGACCTCCAGTTGGCAATGCTGGTCTCCACTGACTGCTCCGTGGCGATGGCCAGCTCCTGAGTGGAGAGGGGGTTGTACCATGTAGTCAGGCGTTCGATTTCACTGGCCTGGAAAAAAAAAACACAGAGGAAGAGTCAGAACACAAGAGAGGAATGAACAACCAGAATCCGAGCTCTGAACTCACCAATAACGCCAGTAACAGAGTACGGCGCTTCATATAGTATTTATGAAGCTGCGTTCCTCTGTTACTCTTCTTGGATGTGCCTAGAAATAAAGAAATTCAGAAGGTTAAACCCTCAATTTAGTTTTAATGCCTCGTTTGTTTTCTCATCAATTCTCTAAGCGTTGGAAATGTGACAAGTCATAGCTCACGTTAAAGAAGATACCTGAGATCTAATATGCATATAAAGCATCTTGTATGCTGTTTTATAACCCAGTAATACTTAATTTTTATTGATTATTATTATAGATCTTTTAGCATCAAGCCTAAAGCATGAAGGCTGAGTCAAGTTCAACTGATAAACTAAAGGTAAAGACTAATTAAACTGACCTCGTCGTCAGCCAAAACCTTTTCACAATGACTCAGATCAATGTTGTATGATTTTTTTTAAATTAAAAGAACTAACTCTTTGTCTCATCTTAAATAGCATCTTACAAAAATACCATCTATATTTTGAGCACATGAATCAAAATAAATGTGCATAACAATCCACTACCATAGCCTATACTTTGAAGAGTACATGCACTTAAGTATTGGTCACAGTCCTGTTGAATGTTTTGCTACTCAGGACCCGAGGAGTGAGGTGGGGGTCACATGAAAAAAGTGTTTTTACTTTAAGACATTTTTTTAAATGCCTTGATGTAAAAAAAAAAAAAAAAGAAAAGAAAAGATGATACAGGAAGTCTGATTTAAATTCATTTTTATCATAGATGTTAGATTCTGTCTTTTCTCTGTATTCTTATTGTTCATGAGCACAAGTGCCGCTGTACCTGACTTCTTGGACGTGGTGGACATGCCACTTGACAGTGGGTACGTGTTGATCCATCCCTGACCGCTCTGTTGGGAGCGAGCACTGGAGTCCACATTGCTCCTCAGGTCAGCAGCATTCATCACTGATAGACTGTTCAAGGAGGCATCTTGATTATCTGTTCACAGATAAATGAATCAGTCCTCTGTCAGACAGCTGAGTCTGTAACATCAAATGTATCTCATATCTGAAACAAGTACAACTTCTAAACAGAGATAAACATCAATATGATCAATGATGAGGGTTTGTTTGAAAAGCGAGATGATTTGTGTCGCTTTAGTCTTCTTCTGCTGTGATGGTCATGCATTTGAAAGCAGGGGATTCCAGGTAGAGGTAAATGGAGGTAGAAGTTGCCTCAGACCATTGATAATTGGTCAGATGTTCTTTGAATAATCTGATCCAGGATCTGTGATCTGAGGACTCATCTACCTGAAGCGCTTTGATGTGCATGAAAATGAGACCATGTCTTTTCACTGGGTCATCGGGAATGAGGAAGAGAGGATTTCCCCGGGTTGGAAGAAAACCACTTCAGTAACATTAAGGTTTCTTCTTTTGGTACCAAATTGATCAACTGAGGAAGAGGAGGGGGACAGACGGGTGGGCATATGAATAATCATGCATCTTGACGCAGCTGACAAATTTGTGCATTTCCTCACAGCTGCAATTAAGGTAAACATTTTATAAGGGTAAAAATAAAACAAAATGAGGACAAAACAAAAGAAAAATAAACAACGGTTCTTGAAAATGAAAGAAACCATTTAGAGAAGAGGCAGGACTGTGAGGATAAGCAGCCTCAAATTTGACACGCGTGACAGAACGGCTCCGCTGCAGCGCAGCCCGAGCTCCACCGCTTTAGGCTTACTTAAGATTGAAATCGGAGTAGTGCTGGACACGATAAGCGATCCAAATATCCCAGCAGAGAGTGTGCTCGGGACTGGGGTAGTACCAAGCTCACCGGGTGCGACCAACTGGCACGCTGCCAGGTACTTCTTGTCTGACAGGATGTTGGCGTAGAAGCGAACCACGATGCTGATGTCCTCACGGAGATGCTTGTCACCCTGAGTGGGAAACTTTGGAACCACACTACAACAAAACCACAAAGAGCTGGATTATAAGAGGCTGAGTTAGTCATGTGTTTGAAGATGTTTTTTTTATTTTTATTTATTTTTTTATCTGAATACAGATTTAGGCTCTAAGACCATCAGTGTTGGTCAGTTTATTGTATCTGTTCAGTGTTAAATTTTAAAAATGCTTGTTGATGGATTGTTGTGATGTTCTGTGGAAAAAATGATGTGGTTGAGAAGATTCTCTCAGATGGTTTAGATATCCTTGAGGGTGACTTTTATGTACTATTGTACTGTAAGAGTGAGCAGTGATGTATTTGTATTTACCTGTGTGTGTGTGAGTGTTAGTATTTAGTAAATCGTCCCGTGAACCACTGGATACATTTTAATGAAACTCTCAGAAAGTTAATCCTGGATGTAAATTACTACAGAATAACAATTCTTATCAAGAAGAACTTTAGCCAAGACAAAATGAGCTATGACAATTTCACAGACACTGACCTAAATTTGATACATAGAAGTATCACATCACAAACTCTGAGTGCTAATAGATTGAACAAGATTTTGTAATATTTTATCAGATTGTTCATAATGTTATTTTCAAGATTTGACCAAAATGACAATGTCAACATAAGATAATCTTAGTTTAAAACTCTGGCATTAAAAGGCAGCAGGTGATATACATTCCTTCAAGAAATGCAAGCTCTTTTACTTCATAGATGTACTTTTAGTTTTTACACAAATGTATTTTATAGACAGCTGTTAGCTGAACCCACTTAACAGAAGTTTATGGTTGAGTCAGTGTATTCACACCTGAAGTAATCAAAGGCTGTGGAATAGATCTTCTCTCGGAGGACGTTTCTTACAGTTGCATTGGTGACAATGTCAGAGTGGAGCAGAGCCAAACCCAAAGTCAGCAACCTGCAACACAGAGAATCATGCTGAATTAAGTAATCTCCTGAACACTTTTATAAACGTTTCATTCAGCCTGTTCTTTCCTGTTTGTGCCTCCAAACTGTAGCAGAATTGACACAAAGAGAATTAAAGGAGGTGTTGAGAAGGTTTTCATGAACATGTTAACACAGGTTAAGCATTAAAGGGAAAATGGGGTCATTCTGATGTGGTGTTCTATCAGTTAATTATCTACATTAAGAATAATTAAGAGTCTCTGGAAACAGGAAACAGTCCTCTGACTGGAGCAATACTCATGGCTAGTCAGATGGGGAAAGACACTGCTGCAGATCAGCACCAAACTAGCTGCTACTTTTGGGTGTTCAAACATCTCTTGCTCAAAAATATCCCACCGATGTGTTTAAGGTATTTGTTTCAACCAAACAATATCCAAATTACTATGCAACCGTACATGCTGCAGCAAGAACATAAACACCATACACTCAACAGTCTCATATACAATTGTAGAGGTTTACAAACAGTTATGGTAGTGTTCTAATCCATCAGTATGTACCTTCTTGAACAAGAGCTCTTTTCAATACCAGAAATTATGTGATAGTTTGTCACTGATCAGACTAGCCATGATGTGTATTGCTCCAGTCAGATGACTTCTTAAAGCAATACTAAGCGACTTTTAACCAGTAGGGGGCATTAGGAGGCTACAGTTGAAGGTTTCATTTCAACTGTCATAAATCATCTCACACCTGAACAATTAGAACTTTCTCACCCCCAGCCTGCCACAGCTTTTCAGCTAATAATCTCATCAGACAACTTGTTGTTTTTACATTTTTTTGAATGTATAAATATTATAAGTTCATAAACAGTCTATCTTTCTCTCTCTGCCTCTTTCTCTCTCTCTCAGCTGCCGGAGCATAAATGCAAATTTATTCTCCACTAGAACTCAGCTGCCAAACTCTCAGTGATGAGTCATACAAGTGTGCGTTTCAGGTGTGTGTGAGCAGAATAAAACGATCCATCTTCCAGTGCGAACCTGATTAGACTTTTGGGTCTGCCAGGAGGACTTGAGCAAAACCTCTGGGTCCCTAGTAAACCAGCGCAGATCTGACGGGCTTTCAGTCTCAATCTGCTGGTGCAAAAAACTCCCAGACCACCACTGGGTCATATTGAACCTGACGAACATTGCTGGTCTCGTTCGGCTGGCGCAAAACCTCTCGGCCCGCGCAGACCCCTCTGCGAGAACAAGGTTCTTGCTTCTGGTGGAGGATGAATTGGCTTTGAATCAGTACGTCTAAATAATTAATTGACCCAAATCTGACTGGACCCGTAGGACCGTCACCTCGGTTCTGATTCTACTAGCGAGCAATAGATAATGTGTCGGAGATGTATTCGTGCGGGTCGCGCATCATCGGTTCTTTGGATTTATTTACTTATGGTGGTGTTGAGTAAGGCTTTGTTTATCAGGTCGGTGTAGGAGAGATTAACCCAGGCGTAGCTGCGGGATGACGCCTGGCGCGGCCTCGGGGTCTGCGTGTTAGCCAAGTCGCCGCTGGGAGTCTGTGAACCGGAGGCAGCCGGAGGGGAGTGCGTGGAAAGCGGTCTCGGGCTGATTTATTTATATATCTATTTATTTACCTGTGAGGTGGTGTTGAGGAAGTCTTTTAGAACATTATTTTTTACAATATTTTACAACGTGGTTAATAAGCCGACTGGTTAAACCGTGAAACGCTCGCTGAAACCATTCCTCCTCCCCCTAGTGTTGCTAGACCTGGTTACTGTGGCCGTAAAGCAGAAAGTTACATCATCTTTGAGAACGGCCCGTTCCTCAAAACTGTTTAGTGCAGTATCTGGCCAGTAGAGGGGTGCAGAGTGTTGTCAAACATGAAACTGGTCAAGTTTCTTACTCAGCAATCAATGAGATCAATTTTTATGCTCTAGCTTAAAAAGTAAAATAACAGTATTGCTTTAAGAGTCTCAGCAATAATTGGCAATAATGTGAGTGTACACATTAAGCAGAGCTGTGGAAATGACTTGTGACAAATGTGATGCTGCAAAGCAGCTTAAAATAGTAAAATAAACAGTAAACTATGTCTTCATGTAGCTGTACAGCACTGGTAGCCTCCCATCACATTTGTAGTCCCTCTGACAGATGTTTGATACCTAAAGCGGGGTCCGATGGCTGCTACGTGGCGGTTCAGACTACTCTTTGCCCCACCGACATCCAGAGACAGAGAGCGCTGCATCAGACTGCAAAATATCTCCACCTGATCTGCACTGGAATACTTTGCTATCTCAAACCTCTGGACCAGAAACTAGAAGAAAAAACAAAAACACAAATAACTTTTTTTTTTTAAAGGTAGACAAGTGATAACCATGACAAAATCCAGCACAATGATTTTTATTGGACCTCGATCCAGATGTGGTGAGGGGTAACATCTGGAGGGCAGGGGACAGGCTGACTTTCCTCTGAAGCAGCCAGAGGATCAGCCTCCACCTGAGCATCCGAGAACAAGCCCATCTTCAGCTCCACTGTCATCTGCCATGCTCCCGCCATCTCTCGCATAAACTAGGCAACGAAACACAAAACTGATTGTGTGTATGTGATAAAAACACACTGACCAGACAAAGCTGGACAAACTTAATCAGTGTACCGGCACTTCCACTCCTGTACGTGCTGCCAGCAGCCACTCCCAGCAGGCAATGGCTGTTTCCATGCCGTGCTCTGTAAACATCTTGAGGGGCGACCAGCAGAGGTGGTGCAGCAGCTGAGGATCACAATCTAAACATGAGGAATCATAAGTAAGGAGACAAATTTTGTTATCTAAAAATAAAAATTCATGACCACATATATCAGCTTCAACAGGACAGCAGCGAAAAGCAGATGAAAACCATCAAACCTTTGCTGCTGATGAGCAGCGCAGCCAGTTTGAACATGGCCTCAGTGAAGGCTTCAGGCTGAGCAGAGTCTAACGCCTCTCCCATCTGTTTGATCATCAGCCGGCTCAGATCAGACTGTCCTCGGACCGTCTGGGCAAAGTGGATCATACCTGCAACCTACAGTAATAAATGAGGAAAGATACGAGTGGGTTCAACAGCTGAAGATAAAAGTTGATCATGTCAAAACTCTGTAATTGACAAAGAATTAAGATTTTGTTTGCAAACGTGCTCTTTTTGTCATGATGCACACTCCCTTCTACAGTGATGGTGTTTTTTTTAAGTCTCTATGTTTGATTCAAATGACGGATTGATCATACTTCTGTTTTACACCACTATCTGAATGTTACAAATTTATTTCTTTGATAAAGTTCTCATTCATATTGATTGTACTGTGAAAAGTAACTTGGTTTCATAATTTATACTATCATATTTTAATCATCATGAAACAGCTCACCACTGCCACCTGCTGACATAAATCAGTGTCTGCAGTTTCCTTTAAAGGTGAACTCTGGATAGTGTTTCCCAACTCGAGGACTGTGTTAAATAATCATGATTTCAAAATTTTCAATATTGAACAAAGTATTATAATTATTAGGATTTTTTCATAATTACACAGCTCTATTCTTAACACCCACTTTTCTATTACTGGGATACTCCACCAGAAAGTGGTTTTTTTGTCTATTGCCATTATATTCCTCATAGTTAGATCAGTGGGCAAAAACAATTTGTAAACAGTCCAGCCGTTTTCCTGATCCAGCAGTACCCCTTTTGCATTAGCTTAGCAGAAAACAATGTAAATGAATAGTAACAACTAGCATTGTGGAAAAAAAAGTCCTTAAAACTCACTCAGTAGTGATACTAATGATACTAATTCTGCCTTGACCTATACATATCAACTGCAAGTGAAAATAAAAAGTAACACGAAGGAATTACAGGTAATAATTTAGACTCGGGACTACTTTATGACAAAGAACAGCTGTAAGCCTCCGCTGAATGGCACAAGAACATGATGCAGTGGCCTGAAAGTCCATAAATACAAATACTGGCTACTAGGCTAAACCTGGTAAAGTTTTTTGAAGATAATCTCTGTGCAGCTCCCGACTTTGTGTTATTTTTCATCATCTCTGAGGTTTGAAACAACGTTCGGATACGTGTTTGCAGATGTAGGTCTCCTTGGAGCCGCTGCGTCATGTCCTTGTGCTGTTCAGCCCTTGGAACTTGGAAGTGACCCAAGTACATGGGCGGTCTCCACCACAAAAGTGGTGTGGAGAAATCTGTGATGTCATACATGAGCGCCACACGTTAGTAAACAAAGCACTGTGAGTACGGTCAGTTGAGACAAGTGGGATAAGATGGTTAAAACAATGGAGAACCACGTGGTGCTTATATTTTTGTACTCTGATTGTGGCTCGTTTTAGGGAACTAATCAGGGGTTTGCACTGTAGGTTGGCGTGAGACTTCAGCCGGCCAATTGGTCTGTAGTGGGTGTGTTGGGTCAGGTCAGCTCCAAGCTAACTGCCGGGGAGCAGGTCCAAACAAAAAAAAAAGGTCGGCCCAGCATGGAAAACGCACAGATAACTCAGATGTGAAAACAATGACCCTACCAGGGCTAGACTGGGCCAACCCAGATGTGAAAGGGTCATAATGTTCACAGAGATTATTTTAGCGTGATATCACATTATGGTAAAAAGAGACTTTGTTATCAGTATTTTTAATATTAAAAAAATAGAAAAAAAACTGTCTGTAAAATAAAATGCTCGTTTCAAGATTCTCAACTATGCCACTGAACAAATTAGTACCACTGTATGAAAATAACCAGGGGTGCACACAATTTTTCATCATATGTTCTCCAGGGAGAACCTGGCTCTGGTGTTTGGTTAGGTTGTTGATGATGACAAGCTGTTGCTGTTGGCTTTTTTTGTGTGTTGCACCAGTGCTGGACAAAGACTCACAAATAGGATCGGATCACGGATTTGAGTCAAAGATTGGATCATTTTTCGGATCAGCAGAAAGAAAAATAAAAGACAAATAACTTTGCTCTCTTTTTTTTTTGTAGAACACTGGCATGATGATCAAGGTGTTCTGATCATTCCTGACTGAGCACCATTAATATTAACATTCATTAGCTTGTATAAAAGTCCAAAACAACACGTTATCTTAGACAGAAATAGATGAGTCTGATTTGCCATCAGAGAAGAGAATGATCAGCTGACGGATATTGATGGAGGATCAGCAGCTCCACGCGTGCATGTATCAGAGAGTGGATCAGAAATCGATCAGTGATCCTTTGTTCTGGTTTACTAAAATGACTGAGTCTGATAGAGAGAAGTTGATATGTGATGACAAAATTAACATCTTTCTCAGAGGGGAATTAATCAGCAGATTGAGAGACTGGATGTCGGGAGAATTTAGCAAAACGCGAGCGCAGCTGGATCCGTGAACCGTGTCCCGAACCACAGAGGGCGATCCATACAGATCACAGATCTATTGTGACCCGTTGCACCCCTCCTGGGTATGTGTGAGTTGCGTGTGTGGGTCGGATGTACTGTGATTGTGTGTGTGTGTTAAAGCGCACGTCAAAGGAGCTGTGCGTAATGGCGCAGTGCCACGCGCATTGGAGATGCTGTGAGTGTGTGTTGGAGGTTCTGCTATGTGTGTTTCCTAGCTTCAGAGGTCATGTGAGCACTTATTCACTGAGCTGCAACAGGATGTGAAGCTCATCAGATCGAGGGGTCTCCCATCGGGACCGCGGAAGCGCTGGTCCGCAAAGGCGCGTTCAGGCAGTCGGTTCTGGTACGCATGAATGAAATCCGGTTCTGATGCGGACTCGCGGACTAGTTGTGTGCACCCCTGATAATAACCAAGTGTCACTTTAAAGTGATAATATGCGACTTTTTCATATTTTTAAATCTTTTCCTTGAGCCAGTCTGTGCTAATCTGACCCTTTACAAAGTTAATGAAAAGTCACTTAGCCCCATCTGGTGATTACAGCCGGAAAACCACGATTGCAAGATCTCCGTCGCCGTCACGGTACCCAGGAAGTCACGTGTCTCACGAGGGTTAGGCTAACCCAAAGTGGCTAGCTGTTATGCTAGCGCTGGAGTGTTTTTAGCTCATGATTCCTGCGTTTTTTCAATCTCTCCCTGCTTGAACACAGCTGATTTCTTTGAAAGAGTAAATAACCGCTCCTGTAGAAAGCTATGAAGGCTGAGGAGACATTTCAACAGGTAGATATTGGCGTTTAGAAGCTGAAACGATCTGGTAACTTGTTTAATGCAGTAATTTAAAACGGACACCAGAGTGAGCCCAAAACAAGCAAAACTGCATATTATCACTTTAAATGTTGCATTAGCAAAGTCAATAAGGAATAAATCTTCTCCCATCCTTTCCATAAAGGATACTTGAATGTCTCGAGTGCTAAAGAAGGTACCAAAGGTAGCACTGAGAGTATTTTACTCACTCTTATTGTGAAGGTCAATTTAATATGGCCAGGTCATTTCACTCATTCAAAAACCTTCTCAGTAAAAAAAATACAATTCAACTAGACGCAGCAAAGTGATATATTTAACTTCAGGAAATAAAAATAACATACAAAACCAGTGTTGTCTGAGATTTAGAGAAGATTTTTTTCATGTTAAGAGAACAACTGCCCTTTGATTTGACCATTCAATTTTACATGGGTTTCACATACTAAAGGATGTTTAACAGGCTGAAAAAAATACAAAGAACTACACAGCAGACTTGGCATTGAAATAAAAGGCTTTACCTCTCCAGCATATCTGTTCCTGAGGTTGAGGGAGGCCATGAAGTTGGAGTAGTCCTTCTTCACACAAGCAGGCCTCTCAGTCAGTTGAGTTGACTAACAGGAAGTTAAGAGAAACAATAGCTTTCAGAGCTCAGTAACTTAAGGCAAAGAAAGAGTGTCAAGTTACACATTTATCTCTATCCATTCTAGTTGTAAATCAAAGTGTTTTTGGCCACTAATTTAAAGATGATTACAACGTGTAATCCCACAGGGCTTCATTATTGGACTTCAATTTTGCCTTAAATCCCAGTATTGCTGTAAACACCCATCTTTGTTATGTTGAAATAACCCTTTTTCTGCTTCTTCAGGCAAACTGAACTGTGAATCCACTGTTAAGCCTGATATTTACTTCTCCGACAGCACGTTTGCGCTCACACGCACACGTATTGACGGAGACGTTTTTGATTTTTACTTCTCCGTCAGTGTTGTGAAGCAGTTCTCCACAAGGACAGCAGAGGGCACATAACTTTTCTGCAGTAATGCCTCGGTCGACCAACGTTTGTTTATTTCAGCTCAGTAATGGCCGACAGAGAGTAAATTTTGATTGAGTTTGAACAGATTGATCTGGAGGAACAAACAATGTTGTTAAAAAGAATTAAACAGGAGTGAGGAGACTACAACAGGAGTCTGTTGAATGTCCATCCGTCCAGTGAGGACGAGGCAGACGACGAGTGAATATGTAGCTCTTGTTCAACCCTTTAGGGACACTGATGGATTATATAAATGTTCGTACTTCGTCTGCCAGACGTTTCTCGAGCTGATCCATATCTGCTTCCCTGAGATTCTACTATTACTACTCTGTTGATAGCGGCATCATGCCGGAAATGATCACGGGGTGTTGAGCCGACCAATCACAGGCATGCGTTGTCCGTCGCTTTCGACGCATAGTTAGAATTTTGGGCATGTCTCCGTCAGCCTCTGCGAGCATGTCGTAGAGAGCTTGCGTCGACGCATAATGGCGTTGCGTGTCTCCGTAACGACGCAGACGGAGAAGTATAAATCAGGCTTAAGCCTATCATGTGTCTGTGACTCACCCCCAGAGTGGTGCTCTGTCTGTTGTAACCAGCAAAGTGCAATATGCTCTCAGTAGCCATGGCCAGGCCCGTGTGCTGGGAGAGACCTGACACCCAGTTCTGATGTTTGTTAAGGTACTCCTGAAAGACAACACATAATATACAGGACATAAAGCAATGTTTAATGTGTGTTTGATATGCAAAAGGTCTGTATTGTGGGTAGAGATTAATCTGCACACTGTATTCAGAAAGGGACAAATGGTGTTTTGATACATATTTTAAAGATACATATTTTACCTGATCTGTTTGATAAAAATAAAAAAATATATCAAACAGTTGCATCAAATTAGACAATATTATTTATATTAATATAATCTGACACTGTTCATACCCATATCTATAACCCAACTAGTAGCATCTTCTGAATAAACTCTGTTGGAGTAAGGGCTGCTCAATTAATCAATTTTTAATTATGATTACGATCTGGGTTTTACATGATCATTAAAACTAACTGAGCCAATTATTAGCTCCTCCCTCGCAGTTTACTCTTGCGCTGTTCCGGGTGGCAAATCGAGCACACCTCTTACAGCATGCAACTCTCACTGGTCCGACAGAGCAATGTCTGTCCATCAATCTGCTCCCGTCAGTACAGCACGAGTGGAGGGGGGGGGGGGCATTATGAGGTTTGGTCCAAACGAAGCCAACACTGCATCCAGACCCGAACCACTGCAGCACCTTTCCCTCTGGCATTTGTTGTGAGTTCATCTCGTTCATCTGTGAAGACACTGCAGTGGTTCGTGTGTAGAGTG
>SSNR01000507.1:210934-290934 GCA_006937965.1 Callopanchax toddi | reverse complement strand
GCGAATCCGCTTGTGGATGTGGTTGAAGTTGACCAGGAGGAACTGAGCGTGGCGTTCCAGCTCCTCTTCATGGGCTTTGGTCTTCGACTGAAAATAAAACATTTTATCGTCTTTTGTAGTGATTGTTTTACCTTAGTTTATTGTTTAGTGTTAAAATAAATGAATACAATAAAAGAACAGTACAAATGTTTAACACAACTAAGTAATAAAATCTTTTACAAAAAGTCAGCTATTTATAATATATTTAAAAAGACAAACAAATGATCTCTTTCAAATGCTATAAAAAATGTTTCATTGTTGAAAACTACAAATCTAAATGAGCCCATCTGCAATTGATGTGATTTAACTGAAGTTCCACTTCATCAAATCTGTTAATACTTAGAAAACAAAGTGCAAAAAAACCCAACTCAAATTCACAATAAATCTTTACAGAGGAACTAAAATATTTGGGAGGTGCTTGGGAATCTGCACCTCAGAAACTTCAAAGAAACCCAGTTCCATCACTTATTTATTAAAAAGTGACCTGGATAAAACTGAATGTGGATTGGTTGGATCCCACTCCTGTTAACCTGTGTGTGTATTGTCTGTGGTCCTCGCTTTTCTGATTTTAACAGTCAAGAATCAAACCATGAAGATCCACTACAAACAGGATTTAGTTAAAACATCTCACTCACCTTTTCAGCCATCATTTGAAGGAAGACCTCAAAAACCTTGTCGCTCACAGCAATCACACACTGCATCATGCCTGTAAAAACACGGATATGACATGTGAGACAGAGACCAACTGTATTTTAGAAAACTTTTTATTTTGTCTCAGTTTACCAGATTTATCCTTCTGTATTGCCCTGTCTTCAAAGTATCGAAACATGACCTGAAAACGCTCTGAGTCCAGAGAATGCAGCATCCTAACAAATGTGAAAACAAGAGGTTGCATGTAAAATCCCTGAAGAGTCGAGCTTCATGTAAGTGTCATGTCAGCTCACCTCATGTACTCCAGTCTGTAAACAGACAGCAGGTACGTTGACATGGCAAAGTCCAGCTTGTTGATGAGAGCGGCCACCTCAGGAGGAGGATCCAGCAGGTTGATGATGGTGCTGCGCAGATCATTCAGCTCTGCCTGAAATACATCAGCTCCCTTCAAAAACTCTACAGACAGTGTGTTTTTTGCATGTCTGTGTGTGTGTTCATACTGGAGTGACAGTGTCATTCTTCAGTGCAGAGTTGTACTGCAGCTCTGAGCGCAAAGGTTCCCCGCTGGGAAAGGTCAGTAACGGTGATTTGGTGGCAATCTCACAAACTCCCTCATACCACTCCTCCGGCCACAGGCCTGAACATTTCAACAGCAACAGACATCAGATGTTTAGGAAACTAAGAAGAGCTGGAGGGCTCAATGTGCTTACAGGACATGAACATCTATATTAAAAGATATAACTGATTAGACCTGAGCCTTCTACTGCAAATCCCATGACCACAGAGTAGAGCCAGAAGTCCCTGAACAGTTTCTGCAGACGTGGCTTTGCTTCTTTGATCGGTGGTAATCTCTTTGTTAGCTGAAAGCAGAAGGACAGCAGAGACAATGACCTTCCTGATTTTAAAGACAACTGTAGGTCAAATGGGTCTATTTATAAGTCGTTGGTTTGTTTTGGGGGGGTTTCTTGCACAATGAAATAAGTGAACTTCAGTTTTTATCAACAACAAAAAAAGAAACATCAGGTAACTAACATTCAGATTACTCACCACTGCAATAACTGGAATGAGAACACCGAGGTTCCCAGCACTGCTGGATGCCTGGAAAGAAAGAAAGTTTTGAAAAATTAAAGCTATTCTTTCACTGAGCTGAAGTGAGGAAACATTTAACATGCAAAACAGAAAGCATGAAGCTGTTAAGGTTTGAGCGACTCAGAATGTTCACACAGCTTATTTTGCAGATCACACTCATACCAACACTCTCTTTAGTGGAGCAGCCTGAATAATATCCTTCAGAAATTCTTTTTAAAAATTATTTAGTCCAGTTATTTAGTCAAAATAATTAAAAAACACTTCTCACTCTTTTTTTTTACTCTTCGTGATAAGCTGACCTATACATGACTGTTCATAGGAAGTTAAAAAACAACTATGACCACTGAACTGAATGTTTGTGTGACATTTGGTTTATTTTAAAGGTAATCCAAATGAAACACATTAACACTGTGAGCACTGATAAGTGTTACAGTGATCATAAGAGAGCAGAGTCCAGAACAAGAAATGGAACCTGAAGACTCGACTCTGCTGCACAGAGAAAAACAAAAGAGAAAACCAGGAGGAAATGGATTTCTACAAGGAAAGAAAAAATAGAAAAATCATCCACTCTGTTATTAAACTCTTCTCTATTCATAGTTTTCAGTCTGTGATCAACTTGCAACCCTTGTGGCAGTGTTTTTGTTAACAAAGGCGATAACGAAATGAATGCGTTAACGCACCTTTTTCCCAAGATGTTAACGAGATGCAGACGACCTATATGTGCCTCTTTGATGACTAAAACGAGATAAGACGTCTGGGCGTATTAGTCGACAAGACGAGACGAGACAAAAACGTTAATGAATGGAGATGTGAAACGGCATCTGGATAAACTATTTGCTGTAAACTTATGCTCTACTCCCGACCCAAGCACAACTTTTATTGTGGAGGATGAACTGTTTACTTTTGTTTACTTTTTTTTTTTGGGGGGGGGTGCATTGTTTTACCATATTTCATTTTTTATTAATAAAATGTATTTTTATATATGGAATTATGTCTCTGCTTGCCTTTGGTTGAACTTGAATGATGCGACCTAGATCTGCACGTTAGTGAAGAGTTTCTGCGTGCTCCCGTGCGAGGCTGCAGTTACTGGCTGCACTGGGCGCGTTGCTCGTGAATTTAGTTTCGTAAAGCTGCTTCATGTTCCTTTCATTTTTATTTTGAAAATACATCTGTATTAGTGAGGCTCTAAATTGAGTGTAGTAATTAAGTTATACCTAGAACAACAACACTGAACTATAAAATTGTTATCCTCACTTGTGTTATCACTGCAATAAATACCAAAAACATCACAATAGAATTATCTGTCCATGTCGCCCATCCCCAATCCTCCACCTGGTGAAACATATGTGTATCTGTGTCATACCTTCAGGGCGGGCCCTTTGTCTGAGGCCCTCTCACTGGCCCTCTTCCCCTCCAAACCAAGCTGAACAAAAAGCTCCAGCAGGTTGACCAGCAACTCATCCACCATTTGCTCAGCTTGAAGGTTAGCTGCTATGTTCCCCAGAGCATTTATCACAGCCAGGGAACAGTGTCTGCTCAACAAAGAGAGAAACACTTACAACAGGCTCAGGGGGGAATACTGTACATGTTTACACAAATAGTGACACTTAGTTTTACATTTAACACTTCTGGAATAAATCACATAGACTTAAAGCAATACTGAGCAACTTTTAACCAGTAGGGGGCAGTAGGAGGCTACGGTTGAAAGTTTCACTTTTACTGTCGTAAATCATCTCACACCTGAACTTTCTCCACCCCAGTCTGCCACAGCTTTTCAGCTAATAATCTGTCAGACAAGTTATTGTTTTTACATGTCTTTTGAATGTATAAATATTATAAGTTCATAAACAGTGTAGTGTTGTACACTATGTAGTTAAACCTTGTAGTGTGTATAAAAGCTATGTTTTATTACTCACCTTCCGCTTTATCTATCACAGCTACCGAGGATTTAAACGAGAGTCTGTGTGCTCTGGAGACCTGGATTTGAACAACTGTTTGTGATAAAAGCAGGATTATTCTAGATTCTATTTAGTTGCAGGGAGCATTTATGTACCTGTTATTTGACGAATGGAAGCTGAGTCAGGAATAAATATATTCAATATTTATTATAAAAGCTGACGAACATTTGTAAACAGATTAGCATTTGAGGTAGCAAGTTGGTTAGCATTCACAAAATGGTAGATGTTCTAAAATTGGTCTTCTGAGTTTAGAACCTGAGTCTCGCGGTGAAGACTAGGGAGTTAGCTTAAGGGTTTAGTTATCAGGGATAAGGTGGAGAGGTTACCTTGATGAGCAGCCTAGTGGTATAGGGTTAGCTTTATCAAAGTAGCCTGCTTTACCAGGTCATGGGTCGTTACTGCACCTCGCTCCTGGATCACGTCCGGCTGGTGGAGTTCGACGAGGAAGCGGAGATTCCCCCTCGGTCGATCTGGGAGCCCTGACAGGTCGATCGACCCGCCCGGGCGGCGGAGAGCGTCCGTGGATGCGGAGATCAGTGGGGCCCATGGCTGGTTGGTTGATAGCTGGCTGTCTTACCCATTCTGGTTGGAATAGAGAGGCAGGTGGATGTTTCCTGCTCTCAGGGGTAAGAAGCTTCTTCGACTGCTACGGGGCTTGACCCGTTACCGGGACAGTCGGCATCAATAACCCACTGTGTAGCGAGTGACAGCGGGCTATGTCGTCTCCTCCGAGGCTGGCGGAGAACTGGATTCTTCCGTGTGGGGCAGACAGCTGAGAGCTGTCAGTGAAACGTGGGCCAATCAGGAGACTCTAAACAAGACACGTGACTCAGGCTCTAAAGTCCTACGTCACCTCCGTGTGAGGAGTGTGGAAGTTTTACTTATTTATCCTTAGCAAGGTGGAAATAAGTAATAATACTGATTTAACCTTTTAGCAAAGTAACAATAATACTGAAGCTGGATCAAACATTCACAATGCTGTAAGAGAAAGTGCATTAATCATTTAAGACATTTCTGTAACAGATTAAGGTGTCATTTTAGGAAGAGACACCAAGAGTCTTTATTATTATTATCATTTAAAGTCCGGTGAATTCTTCCGATACGACCGTGACCTTGGAGGAATGTTGATTCAGGTTAAAACATAATAAAAGAGTCATTATAATCCGAGTTATTGGGAAGAAGATGGATTATTATTTTAGATGCTCACGTAGGTCAGAGGTCAGAGGTCAGAGTGTATATTGATCACGCTACAACAGTCTATCTTTCTCTCTCTGCCTCTCTCTCAGCTGTCCGAGCATACAGGTGTGTGTGAGCAGAATAAAACGATCCATGTAATTCAGCGCAAACCTGACGAGACTTTTGGGTCTGCTGGTGAGCAAAACCCCCGGGTCCCTTGTGGACCGGCGCAGATCTGATGGGCTTTCGGTCTCAGCTGGCGCAAAACATAGTGGCTAGGATAGCAGGCTAGTTCATGGGGTGTAGGCTACTCCGGTGTCTGCGTTTCATGTGGGTCGGGCGTCATCTGTACCACAGATTTATTTACCTGCGAGGTGTTGTAGAGGAAGGCTTTGATTATCAGGTTGGTGTAGGAGAGATTAACCCAGGCGTAGCTGCGGGATGACGCTGCCTGGTTCGGCCTCGGGTCTGCGTGTCAGCCAAGCCGCCGCTGTGAGTCACTGAGTCGGAGGGGAGAGTGGGAAGCCTCCGTTGTCCTGTCCGGGGTATGGGAACGACACTAAGGCAGCTGTCCTCCGTCGCCACACCATTTGGCCGTGGGGGTCGACCTGTCCGCTTCACAATCATCATCCTCTCTCTGGTTTGTTGGTGTTACCTTCCGGCTTCACTGTGCTCGAGTCAGTTCGTGGAGACATTCAGGTCTCCGTCAGGTTCGGGTAGAATTCTTTATATATTTATTTATCTGTGAGGTGGTGTTGAGGAAATTTTTCAGAACATTATTTTCTACAATATTTCACCATGTGGTTAATAATCAGACTGGTTAAACCATGAAACGCTCACTGAAGCAATCCCCCCTCAGCAGGAGTCCTCCCCCTAGCGTTGCTAGACAGGCTTACTATGGTCGTAAAGCAGAAAGTTACATCATCTTTGTGAACGGGACGTTCCTCAAAACTGTCTAGTGCGGCATCTGGCCAGTAGAGGGGTGCAGAGCGCTGTCAAACATGAAACTGGCCAAGTTTCTTACTCATCAATCAATGAGATCAATTTAATGCTCTAGCATAAAAAGTAAAATATCACTCAGTATTGCTTTAAGAGGTTTTTCCTTGTTACAGACAAGAAACTAACAAAAGACGAAACATGTCCAGTGACGCAATAGAACATGGGCCGTAGCTCATTTACACTAACACAGTAATAGCAAGATAGAAAACTAATGGCAAAGAGTAGCTGGTAAGTAACTGTTCATAGAAGCACCAGACCAGTAGTTAAAGTCTTCTGTGAGTCTAACCCACCTGTACCCATGGTCTTTGTAGTCTTTGGTTGAGTAAACCATTGAGCTCGCCTTGACGCTGATCTGCTGGAACAGATTCCACACTTCCTGGTAGATGTATTGCTAAAACCCAAATAACACTTGTTAAGCTTTTTTGGGGGGTTATTTGTAAAATTGACTCCATACATTTTAAACATGTAAGAGCAAATGTAAACACACATTTCCAGTGATGACCATGCAGCCCAGCTGGTCTATGATGAGGACGTCGAGCTGAGAGGGAGGCTGGCAGAACTTCTGCTGCAGAATCTGCAGGATGGGCTCCATCACTCTGGGAGTGTCCCGTAGAGCCACGGCGATGTGGCCTAAAGCCCTGATGGTGTGGTCCGGGATCAGGTGGGCATCCCTGGAGGGTGGGGAGGTACGGTCAATTATAGGTGCTTTTATTCTCCAAGTACACATTCACTTTAATGTAGCTGACTTACTTGTCATTTTCTTGATAGATGTAGAGACGATTAGACAGGCTGGCGAGAAAAGCTTCTACAATGACACTGTCCATGGTGAGGCCAGCTTTCAGACACCTAAAAGTAGAAAGGAGGAAAGGCTGTGTTATACTGAAAAAAGCTTCAAGCACACAACAATCACAGGACTTTGTTTTCAATGAGTTACTTCCTTTAATTCATTTCAGAGCAGCTATGAATTTCCCCACTAGAAAATGTAAGTGAATGTTAACTGCTGCTTTACATTAACCATCAAAACACTTGACCTGTTTTCTCAGTTCTTTCCTCTGTAATGAAAAGCTGAACTTATATTAATAATTGAAGGGGAATGTTTTCTTTTTTAGTGGAATATCAGACTAGACTCATAAATGAATGGATTCTACTGATAATAGTGCAGGGCGATTAATCGAAAAATAATCGAATCCTGAATTGTATAACGCTAATCGACGTCATTTTGCCCATAATCGTATTTTCGATATTTTTAAAAATAAAAAGAAGCGAGTGGTTGCGGCTGTCTGTGTCCCTTTAAGAAGCTGTGACGTGACTCAACTAGTCACGCGTTATGTGTGTCACGTGCTTAGTCACGTGGCTCCCCCCATCCAGTTTGTAACAAGGAAATGGAGAGTCTTTCAGATATCAAGCAGCGGGCTCATTGGTCTGGTTCACTAGCGGGCCTCATTAGCTCACTGTTAGCAGCTACTGGTAGCAGCCTGCCGCTGATGGAGGCTGTCTGCAGCTGGCTGACACTTAAGGCAGCTTTCAGCTCGATGACGCGGCGTTCCACGGGTTTTACAGCAGTGGACTACAAGCTGGAGAGGTGTCGGCGGTAAATTTGGTCGAGGAGAAGCTTTTTCAGAAAATTGTCCATTAATCATTTGGCAACATGATGGATTCAGCAAGGAGAATGGGATGAAAACAAAAGACAGAAGTCAAAATGTGCAGAAAGACTACAAGTCAAGGTAACACATCCTCCACCTGCAGTTCAACCACACTTTATAGAGAATCTGATTACCTAACAACTCAAATGTGACAATATTCACAGGATGCAGCTCTCTGTAATATCCATCTGTAGAATACAACAGATGATTTCTTAAATACTTTGCGTTTGCAGGAAATTTTAGTTTGTGGAGCAATTATGCTGCTACAGCCCCATCTAGTGGACAACTTTTGTTTTTGAGCATACAGTTAGTTATCGTCCATTAATTGTTAATCGAGGAGAACTCCTCAATAAATCGTGATAATGATTTGAGGTCATATCGCCCAGCCCTAACAGATAATATAAAAAATAAAGATTTATTAGGACTAGGGATGTTCTGATCGATCGGCCACCGATCAAAATCGGCCAATTTCCGTGAAAAATACTTTTTCGGCAAATTCCGATATTCTCTTTTTAGCGCCGATCATACCAGCCGATCAATAAATCCTAAACCAGAGGTCACTAGGTGCACAGCAAATCTGCGGCGCTACCGCAAGTTCATTGCACAGATGGGACTCGCCGTCCCCTAAACGGACCGCACCAGTTATAGTTGGTTCAGAGCTCAGTCCAGGAGGCAAGGTCGGGCGGCGAGTCCCACTGACTCACGCACCGAGATGCTGCGTCCCCCAAGACAGTCTGATGCTGCTGCATGCGCGTTACACAACACCGCCTGTCGGGAAGCTGAGATGATTCTTCAAATTGGTATTAAAAGACAATAATTTAAATATTAATGACAGAGTTGGAAAGAGCTTGCTCACTCATGCGCTGGGAGGACAAGATAAAGCAGCGTGCCGCACAGGTGGAGAGGATCAGACCCAGAGAAAACAGAGCAGGTAAACTCTTTAGCAATGATCCAGACCATTGTTAGTAAACAGTATGTTCTTCCTGGGCATAAAATGGTCCAGAGTGTCAAAACGATGCTGAATTTTCTGCGTCTGAATAGCAGCTGTTGTTGGAGGTCCCTAAGACCAGACTGAAGTCCCATGGTGACCGAGCCTTTGGGGCGGCTGACCACAGGCTCTGGAACAGCCTGCCGTTGCACATTCGCTCTGCACAGAGCCTTGGATCGTTTAAATCTCTTTTTAAAGACTTATTTCTTCACGTTGGCTTTTAATACTGGATAAGTGTGGCTCCTGTTCCAACTTTTATTACTTTTAATTTTGAATGGTTTTATATTTTTCTGTTTTTAATGTTTTATTATTTTATGCAATGTTCAGCACTTTGGTCGACACCTTGTTGTTTTTTAAAGTGCTATACAAATAAAGTTTGAGTGGAGTAGGAAAAAAAACTATTTTTCTCAAAAAGTTATTTCAACCACAAACTAACTAATGGGGATCTTGTGCACAATAATATAGGTTTAAGTATTTAAATATATGTATAAATAATAGATTTTTATATGGATAAAGATTTCTATAAGGATTGGAAATATATATATATATATATATATATATATATATATATATATATATATAAAATACATTTCCATATGGACAGATGGATGTCTACATTGTACCTTCAAGTTTTTATTTTTTTTCTCTTGATAAAGTAAAAACATGGTGTTTTTTTCCAAATGAAGGTGATTTATGGTTCATTTTCTACAGATCAAGTAGCCATTAGCCCTCATCATTATTACAATGGGAAATTTAGTCAATCCATGTGATCGGTATCGGTGATCGGCAAAAAACATGATCGGAGCATCCCTAATTAGGACATTCTAAATGAACACAATTAAAATATGGAAATAAATCATCTGATAAGAAATAATGGAACTGATATTCAAACCTTTAAACTTACAGTAACAATTTAGATGAGTTATGGATGGTTATCAGGTTTTAGATGAGGAAACCAAGGGTAAATTTAAGGTGTTTAGACTTGTTAAAGAAATACTGAGCAGTTTTTAACACTTTAAGTTAGAGCACTAAAATTGATCTCAGTGATTATTTAGTTAGAAACTTGACCAGTTTCATCTTTGACAGCACTCTGCACCCCTCTACTGGCCAGATACCGCACTAGACAGTTTTGGGGCTCGACCCGAGTCTCGTCAGGTTCGCGCTGAATTACATGGTTCGTTTTATTCTGCTCACACACACCTGAAACGCACACCTGTATGCTCGGACAGCTGAGAGAGGCAGAGAGAGAAAGATAGACTGTTTATGAACTGTTTATGAAACTTTCAATCGTAGCCTCCTACTGCCCCCTAGTGGTTAAAAGTCGCTCAGTGCTGCTTTAACAAATCAGAGTCTAACAAGATGCAAATGCTTTTAAAATTTAAAAATCCCTAGAGAACACTGATGTGTGTAAACCCACCTACAGATGTTATCAATGGAGATGTCCCGCAGCTGTTCATACATGGAGGGTTGGCTCTTCTTGTTTGAATTGGTGCTGATGGTTGACTGAGAATGTTCGTTAGTCACATGGATCTTTATCTCACCGCCTGCTGCTGAAAACAATAATTTAGTAAGACAACTTCAAAGAGAGAGGAAGTAGAAGCTGGCTGGTCATACCACTAGACATAATGCTGTTACCTGGAGTGGACTGGCTGTGATACTTATACAACTTCACCAGAACAGGAGAAGGCACCACCAAAAAGTCTCTGAGAGATGTAGTGACAGAGTGAGCCACTACAGGAAAACGCTCACACAGACGACCCAAACCCTGAACACAAACATTCATCAAATCACTGGAGATATGCTGCATTAAGTATGACTGCATTTCAACTGATTTTCACCCATATTCCACTGGACTCTTTAACAGAGACCAAAAGAACAAGCCTCTATCCCAGTTTGTTTATAGAGTAGAACAGAATTTAAAAAGCCCTTGATTGTCCCTCGGTGGAGGGATTCAGGTGCACAAGCAGCAGCATCTATTCTACACCTGTTTGCCAATAAAGGTCTTTATTGACCCTTTGCACGTGACGTCACGCCTCTCACAGGACTGACCCCTTAGCCATTTCGGATGGCATAAAAACCGTTTAAACACATTGAAACTCCTGGGAAGCTAGTTAAAACAAGCCAGTTTGTAGCCTTTTATAACTTTTATTTGGTTGATTTCACAGTAAATTGGTAGTAGTTAGCTGCATGGTTGGCTGCACTAACAGACATAGGTGTAAAGTCAACTTGTTATTTTTAAAAATTTGATGGAGACCGAAGACGGAGATGAGCTGCAGAGATAACGGATTAGCATCCCCCAGTGTTTCGGATATGCAGCGAACACGTTTAACCAGGTAAGATTAACGTTCATATTTTTCTGGAGGAAGACGGACTGACTGTGATGGACCTGAAATGATAAATGTGATGTGTTTATATTACTTATTTAGTATTGATAATCCTTTATTTCATTATGGAGGACGTGCATTACTGTCCACTATAGTGAATTCTAAGATTGTCATTATTATAATATAGTTCCAAAGTAGGATTACGTGTGTGAAAATGACATTATTTCTTTAGAATGATGAGCTTCACTGTTATGAGATATCTCGTCTCGTCTGGTGTGAGAGTAGCATCCGAACCCTTGACCCTGCCAGCCACTAAAACTGGTAGGGATCTGGACTTTTTTTTTTTAATCAGCTCTAGTGTAAAGTGAACGCTGTTAGTCATATAATGTTATAAATCCAGCAGGGTGAATTCTGGCAGAGTCTGCAATTTGTTTACATCAATGAACAGCAGCAGGGTAAACGTAAGCTAACGTTCATAAGCTAGCTAACCCTTCACGTTTGTAAATACCGCTCTCTATGAGCTCCACCTAGGTGAGCTAAACCTTCCCACAAGTGAACTGGACTTGAACTAGTAGGAGACAGGCTAAACTGGCACACACAAAAAAAAACTAGGTCACCACTTTTGCTCTCCATTCAATACTCCCGTAATTCACTGTTTCCATCCACTATGATCAACCCACGTGATCAGGTGACATAGGTGCAAAGGGTCAATATACTGATCAAAAACGCCTAACAAACACTAAAACATAGCTTCAGAATGCAGTGTTTGTATATAGTTTGTCATTTCATAACTTTGTAAAAATTGAGAAAGTTTATCAGTACTAGGGTTGGGCGATCAGATGAACCTATTGGCGATTGGCTGAGCCCATCACCGCCTGTTTTCCAAGAACGATTTATTCGTCCCCCTATAAATTAATTTTTTAATTATTAACAATGTTTGGTTGAAGTCAAAGGATGTAGCCCAGGTAAAAATGATAAATAATGCTCTTTTTAGATGTTACACAAACTCCTCCCAGCTGCAAGCAAAGCTATTTTTCCTCTTTTTCCTCCTCCTCTTCAATTTCTGGACTGACGATGGACGATTGGGACAAGATTACAAATCACCCAACCCTAATCAGCACTACTGTATTTCACTGGCAATATATCTATATTCAATATGAGTGCTACAACAGTGGACAGAGCCTACTGTTAATGATAAAGATCAATTGAAGTCCTTTGACACTATAATATTATATTTTACTGAAATCAGAAGGTTTTTGACTTATTTAAATATGCCTTTCCTGTCCCTTTTCTTTCCCATGGTAACCATTACCTGTAGGCAGCATATGAGCAGGGGCATGTGGGCGATGATAACTTTACTGGAAGTTTTTGACTGCAGCTTCTCTGACAGTTTGGTGCAAAGGTTCTCAGCTCCTAGTGGCAAACACACAGTTTCACAGTGAATATTTGGTGAGATTTTTACTCACTGATGGACTCAGTCAAATGATTCAAGTCTCACCCTGTTCCTCAGTTACAGCCCAAACCATAAGATCAACGCAGGCAGCGTTGGCCTGACAGCGCAGCTTGAGTGGGCTCAATTCACTCTGGAGGTACTCGACATCGTGGAGAATCCTCTGCAGCTCTGACTGGCTGCTGCTGAACTGCTCCAAGACAAAGTCATGGACCTCCTTCACATAGTCAGTTTGAAGATCTAAAGCATAAACACAGCAATGTTAGTTTATTATCTAAACTAGAACACAAAGTTGTTGGCTTTGTTTTTGAATAAATTTATGAAAGACACAAAGAGATATTCCCTCACCCTTCAGATTGTACAGGGTGTCTCTCAGCATTTTAAATATGGCTACATACAGCGGATCACTGAAGGTTTTGTAGTAAAGATGAAGACCAGGATTTATCTGCCAAGAAAAAAGAATAGTTCAACAATTAATCAGACCTGTCAAAATACTAATGACAAATTGTTTTGTCCAAGAGTCATACCTCTAAAAGTTCTGCCAACGTGCTGTCCAGAGATTTCAAAAATGATTCAGAGACAAACTGCTCAACCTAGACAAACAACCAAAACGATGTTTGATTTTAGTTCAACAAAACTACAATGGCTGCATGGTGGTTGGTAGCACTGTAGCCTCCCAGCAAGGAGGTGGCAAGTTCGACCCCAAGCTACAGCCTTTCTGCAAAAAGTTAGCCTGTTCTCCCTGTGAATTCGTAGGTTTCTTCCAGGCATTTTGGTTTCTTCCCACAGACTAAAAATATGCATGTTAGGTTAACTGGCAACTCCAAACTGTCTGTAGGTAGGTAGGTAGGTAGGTAGGTAGGTAGGTAGGTAGGTAGGTAGGTAGGTAGGTAGGTAGGTAGGTGTGTGTGTGTGCGTGCGTGCGTGCGTGCGTGTGTGTGTGCGTGCGTGTGCGAGTGAATGGCTGTGTGTCTTTTTTGTCTCTATATACAGTTGAAACCAGAAGTTTACATACAACAATTAAAGAGACACATTTTTCTCTCACTGTCTGAAGTTAAATCTAACCAAACTTCTGTTTTAGGCTTCATAGATTTACTAAAATTATTTCTATCCGCTAAATGCTTCAATAATGAGAGAATATGTCAGAGATTTATTTATTTATTTATGACTACACAATCAGAAATTCATTTCCTCAGTATTTGGTAGTATTGACCTTTGAACTGTATGACTTGGGTCAAATGTTTTGGGTATCCTTCACCAAGCTTTTCACAATAGTTTTCTGGAATTCTGTCCCTTTCCTCCTGACAGACCTGGTGTAACTGAGGTTTGTAGCCATCGCTCACACACATCTTCTCAGATTTGTCCACAGATTCCCTACAGGACTGAGATCAGGGTTTTGTGATGGACATGTCAAAACATCGACTTTGTTATCCTGAAGACTGTTTATCACCACTTTGGCTGGATGCTTAGGTTAACTGTCCATTTGGAAGACCCATTTGTTCCTGAGCTTTCACTTCCCGGCTGATGTCTTTAGATGTTGCTTCAATATTTCCACAAAATGTTTTTTTCTCATGATGCATCCATTTTATGAAGATCACCAGTTCCTCCTGCAGCAGAACAGTGCACAACATGATGCTGCCACCTCCATACTTCACAGTAGGGATGGTGTTCTCAGGTTTACAAGTGTCTCCCTTTTCCCTCCTAATGTAACGATGGTCATTACCAAACAGGTCCACTTTAGATTCATCAGACCACAGGACATGTCTCTAAGACTGAAGGTCTTTTCCCCTGTGTGCTTTTCAAACTGCATTCTGTCTTTTTGATGTTTCTTTTGGAGTAATATCTTCCTCCTGTCTGAGTGGCCTTTCAGCTCATGTTGGTACAGGATACGTTCCAGTGGATAACAACACTGTCTGACCAGCTTCAGCCATCATCTCCACAAGGCCTTTGGTTCTGGGGTGGGTTTGAACATTTCAGACCAAAACACGTTCATCTCTGGGACACAGAACCGTCTCCTTCCTGAGTGGTGTGATGGCTGGACATTCCCATCATGTCTATACTTTAGTATTAGTGTTTGAACAGATGAACCTTCAAGCATCTGGACATTGTTCCCAAGGATGAACCCGACTAGTACAGCTCCTCATCCTGTTCCTGAGATCTGGGCTGATTTCTGTTGACTTTCCCAACATGTCAAACAAGAAAGGAGTGTTGGAGATATGGCCTTAAAATACCTCCACAGGTGAAGCTCCAATTAACTCAGATGCATCAGTTAACCTATCAGAAGTCTCTAAAGTCATGATGACATCATCATCTGGGCTTTCCCTCATTGTTTTAAGAGACAGTAATCATTCTGTGTGTAAACTTATGATTTTAAAGACATTAATAAATAAATCTCTGACATATTCTCTCTCCTATTATTGTAGCGATTAGCAAATAGAAATAATCTATAATTCTAAATTCTAACTGACCAGAAACAAGAGAAGTTTGGTCAGATTAAACTTCAGACAGTGAGAAAAACTTATGTATGTATTTTTCTTCTGTGTATGTAAACTTCTGGTTTCAACTGTGTGTCCCTTTGATGGACTGGAAGCCTGTCCAGGGTGTCCCCCGTCTCTCGGGCCCAGTGACTGCTGGAGAAAGGCACCAGCTCCCCATGACACTTACTGGTATATGCAGTTAGGACGATGAATGGAAAAAAAAAAACAACTGTACAGTAATGTGTGTAACTATGTGCTTATTGCTGCTAGGGCTCACCATGTGGAGGAGCTGTCTGAGCATATCCAGAGGGATGTGGAAGTCTCCAGAGCTGCTCCCAGTAAAAAGAGGAGAGATGGAAAAACTGGAGCTGATGGTGGAGAAGTAATAATCAGGATCCACTGTGCTGCCATCAGGGAGGTAAGAGCCTGAAGAGGGAGATGAGAGATCTGTGAAGGGGACTGGAAGAAGGCTGAAATAGAAGTCTAGTAGTGCTGCTGCGAATAGTCATCAGAATCAACAACATTGACTATGTTAAAGTGATAATATGCAGTTTTGCTTGTTTTGAGCTCCCTCTGGTGTCCGTTTTAAATCACTGCATTAAACAAGTTAGCACATAGCTTCTGCTTATAAACAGCTAAATCTAACTGTTGAAATGTTTCCTCAGCCTTCATAGTTTTCTACAGGAGCGGTTATTTACTCCTTCAAAGAAATCAGCTGTGTTCAAGCAGGGAAAGATGGGGAAAAAATCAGGAATCATGAGCTAAAAACTCTCCAGCACTAGCATAACAGCTAGCCACATTGGGTTAGCCTAACCCTCGTGAGACACGTGACTTCCTGGGTACCAGGACGACGATGGAGATTTTGCAATCATGGTATTCTGGATCTAATCACCAGATGGGGCTAAGTGACTTTTCATTAACTCTGCAAAGGGTCATATTAGCACAAACTGGCTCAAGGAAAAGATTTAAAAATGTGAAAAAGTTGCAAATGATGCCTTTAATTATCATCCCCCCACACCACTAATAATTAGCTGTTTAGAATAATCAAATACTCAAACAATTAGTCGTTTGTGGCAGCCCTAGAGCTCAGATCGCCTGCTGCTTTTAGTGCCAGAGTTTAAATCATGATCAGTTGATGTTGAGAAATTATTAAGCTTTAGCTGCTTTGGTTAAAACTTTAAAAGTTATGAAAATTCTCACATGAAAAGGCAAGATCTCAGACAATTTGTTAGCACTCAGAGTGTGTGTTGTGAATGACTCTCAACTACTAACACATTAAATTTATCTGTAAAACTGAGTGAGACAGATCCAGTTTTGTGATCTTCGTGTTGATTAGCTCCAGCCATCCAGATGGTAATCAGCTGTACATCCAACAATTACTTTTTAAGAGTTTAAGAGGGCAAATTTGCCCAGTGGATCATCAGATGAGGAAACAACATACAAACCAACACACACTCACGCACACAAAAATATAAATGACGTGTCTCTTTCCCAGCATGTCCCCCCATGAATCACTAATAATTCATGACAATGGATGTGATGTTCTTACCTTCAAAGTACTGAGCAGAGGGGCGTGAAGGTGAACTGGGTGCCAGACCTGCTCCCCTCTCTGGACTGGCCTAAAAAGACATTTGGATCTCATTTGTACACCAGGCCGTGGTCACTCTATCTGTTCAACCCCACAACTGTTACTACCTGCTGTGACACACTGGAAACAGAAGAGCCTTTCCGTTTGAGAGTGTCTCCCTGACACACTGTGAGCAGAGAGCTTGGGAGGATTGAACGGAAGTCGTTAAAGGACCGCCGGGGAGTAGCATCGCTTCCGTCTCCCGCAGACAGCACAGGAGCCACGGGGCGAGGGAAAAGCTTAGACAGCAGTGGCTCGTCAGTGTTGCTGTATCGGCCAAATGCTCTGGCAACACCAAGCAAGGTGGGCACAGTGTACTTGCACAGGTACTCTGCAAGGAGGAAATAAAAACAGAGGGTTTTAATACCTGAAATAGCCAATTAACATGCACTTTGAACAAGAGGTGTCTTGTGCTGGAACCTTTATCATGAGTGTCTGGAGTTTTGCAGATGTCTTGGAGGACTCGCATGATGTCCATGATCGCCTCCAGAATCTAAAAAACAAAAACACAAAAAATATAAATTTTTATGAAAGAATATTGACATCACAGAACATGTATTTTTAAGATACTTATGATTAAGACTCAGCAGGTTGGGATGCTTGTCTGCTGATCAGAAGGTGAGCAGTTTAATCCCTGGTTCCTGCAGACCACACGCTGGACAAGATTCTGAACCCCAAATTTGCCTCTGGCAACTTTATTTATGCAAATGTATGTATATTAATATTAAAAGAATATTTAAAAATCCAAAAACAATCTAGAACTTTATAACATAAAAATACGTACCTCCAATAATAAAAATTGTATAGTTTAAATGATAAATGGCTTGTATTTATAGAGCGCTTTCAAGAGTACTGAACACTCCCCAAAGCGCTGTACAACACGACCAGTCATTCACCCATTCACACACTGGTGGTGATAAGCTACGATGTAGCCACAACTGCCCTCGGGCACACTGACAGAGATGCCATGAACCTGCGCCCTCCAGGTCCCTCTGACCACCATCAGCAGGTAAGTTGGGTGAAGTGTCTTGCCCAAGGACACAATGACAATTTAACCCAGCCGGAGCTGGAGATCGAACCGGCGACCCTCCGGTTGCCAGACCAGCCACTCTACCAACTGAGCTATATGCCGCCCCTACATTTATTTAATTGCTCAGAACCTTCTCAAACTGATGCCTCCTGCTGTTGCCTATCCTGAACCAGAAGGCTGCAGTGATAAAGAATAAGCTCAAAATTATTTAAATTATTTATGGCTCAGTTTACACAAAAAAGTTTAATCCCAAAAATATGTTGTATGTTTTTTATTTAAATAGGCTTTTAGCTTTTTATAGTAATATGACAAATGATTTCTCTTGAAAAAGATGTCAATCTCCTCTCAAAATTCTGAGCAACAAAAAGACAAATAAAAGCTTAAAGACAGAAACATGAATCTGAGTGACATGACTGAGACAAACATCTGCTAGCATCACAATAATGTAATGAACTGAATATTCAGTTAATATTCTACTACTTTGTTCTAATGACATTTTTAGATGTTCTGTGTTGTTAATGTTCCTGATGCGCTTAAATGCAAACTGTAGAGCTGTCTGTCTGTCAACTGGTTGTTATGACAATAGAGGCAGGTGGAGCAAAGCAACTCGGAGAGAGGAAAGAGAGGACTGGAGCAGTTTTAACAGGAGAGGGAGGGGGAAAATACAGAAGGACCACGAGATTTTGAGCAAAACTGCATTTTTTTGTTTTGTTTTGGATTCTGATGGTGGTGGGGAGGGCCCATAGGCAGCAAATTGTGTGTGGTGACTCGAGCCTCTGACAGTCTGCCCCAGGACAGCTGTGGCTAAAGTGAAGCTAACTAACTGCCATCAGTGTGTGAATGTGATTGTGAATGGGTGAAAGACTGTTGTGTTGTACAGCTCTTTGGGGAGTGTAGAACACTCTAGAAAGAGCTCTATAAATTATAAATACAGGCCATTTACCATTTTGGATTCAACTTCCATGCTACATTCCTGTGTCTAGTTATAATATCATATATTGATGAGGCAAATGAACACAGTCAGCCACAAACACACACCTGTCCTCGTAAGTTCTCATCCCGTTGGGCGACATCTGAAAGTAACGTTACCAGACAAAAGCTGAAGGTCTCTGCAACTGGAAGAATATCTGCAACAGAAGATAAGAAGTTTTTTTTTTCTGTTTCAGTTGTGATTTGTTTTTTCTATTGTAAATGGTGTAAAAACACAAATACACAATATGCTGCCGCTGTTGTTACACACACCTCGTCCTTCCCGTTCTGAGCTCTCTTCAATCCACTGAACTTTCGGAAGCCCTTTAAGCAGCCCAAGAAGGTAGGGGACAATAACATCTTTGTGCTGCAACACAAGGATCCACATGATGTTATCCATAGAAAGTCACTGTTAGCACAAAGCACCATAGATTGAAAGAGACTGTGTTTACCTGCAGGTTTGACTCTACCAGAAAAATCCCAAGTGCAATCACAGCATCCCTTCTCCTCTCATCCAGCTGGAAGACACCTCTGAAGTCCACAGGACACATGCACTGTAGTTTCTGGACCTGTAGCAGGTCAACACACAGGTAGTAAAGAAAAGCTATAAATAAAATGTGTAACGTTTCGTTTATGTTTTTAATTTTGAATAATAAAGACATTCTGACAAGAATTACCTCCTGATTTTACTTTACTGCTCCTTAATGAGGAGGAAATAAGCAAATGAAAGAGAAACCTGATGGAAAGTTAACCAGCTGAAGAAGAAAATGCCTTACTGTCATTTTAGAATCATTTAACAAATGTTTTGCCAAATAATATATCTGAACATTGTTTCTATCATGACCTGTGTGTCATGTATTGCATCATATTATTCCTACTCCCAGAAATGACTTTCCCAAAAAGACTTAACAGACATGGTTTTACTCCATTAGCATTAAGAAAAACATTTCATTAACGAAATATTATTGTTCTTTTATTCAGACATGTAGAGGTATAGGTAAGTTCTTGTTTACCTTCTTTTCGTTGACATGTTTCGACCGTCCCCGAAAGAACAATAATATTTCGTTAAAGAAAAAGACATAATGAACTTTATAAAGTAACATTTCATTAAGAAATTTTCATCTATTAAAATAAGAAAAAACAGAACTTGATTGTGCCAGTCAATTACAAGAAAAATCCCAAACATACTACATGATGCTAGAGTAGATGTTACTGTAAATAACAGCAGTAATTTAATAATTATTAGCAAACTTGAACATGTGTAAATTATGTTTATATGTTTTACAGCTAACTTATTATTTGGTTTTGTAAACTGCTGGGTCCAAATGCAAAGAAACTTGTGTAAACACCTGAAGCTGGAAATGTTCTTATATGAATATGTGTGGTTCTATTTTATACATGGTGTTTACTGTGAAATTGAAAAAAACATTTTAAAAATTGTTGGCATTACTAGAAATATGACAATAAAAACATTGTATTTTATTGGATGTGAGACTGACTGGTCTTCAGTAAATGGTGTCGGTTGTGGAATCAAACAGACAAACACTGACTGATCCATAAGTAAGAAAAAGAAGTAATCAGCTCTGACAGAGAAAGCTGGAAGAACCCCACAAGTGTGGGGTCAAAATGCACCATGGATAAACTCAAGAGGAGAATCAACAAAACCTGCCTTATATCTCTTACAGGTAAACACATAACCCGTTTATTGGGTCACACAGCCATGCACAGTCGTTTGTATCACTAGAGGTCAACCAGTATGAGTTTTAATGACAGTTGTCAGTCTTCAAAATAACTATATAAACAAGGCTGATGGCTGACATGAAGTGCCAGTTTCTTTCTTTTTTTGTCCAATAATTTTTAATGTCTGACAAACATTTAATAAATAAATATTTGGAAAAAGAGAATTCTAGAATTAAATTATATTACTGTATTACCTTTTACAATTTTCACTTCAGTTTAGACCCATTTGACAGCAATCTATAAATGTTAGTGTTGTGTGCAGAAAAGGACACAAGTATGATTTTGCTTTTTATGAGTTTAAACATCTGGCCCAGGATTTCAAATTCACAACATATCATCAACAAGAAGGTTTTACTTTTGTGTAATATATGGTATATCCTGTTTTAGACACCATTTAGATAAAATATTAGACTTAATGAGAAAATAATTAGCTTTACTGACTCTCCCTAAAAAAATCTACATAAGTTGAATCCATATTGATCTAAACATGAATGGTCCAACTACAAATAATAAGACAACTTTTCAACTAATAAAACAATAATAATCTCAATTTCTTGTCTTCTGAGCAAAAAAAAAGAACAAATAAAAACCTAAATGACTATTTGTCTGATGATTATAAATAGTTATTATGGAAGACTGCTCATTAAGTTAGGCGGACCCAGCAAAAGAAACAACATGATGTATCCCTAAAAATGACAGTCTAATATGTTCAGTGATGTAGCCGATGCTTCTGGCTAGACTGCACTTCATGAAACTCAAACAAAAGCAGAAACCAATCTGATTTAAAGTTATTCCACCAGCTCTTACACAATGGAACAATGTGATGTCGCCATCAGTTCTTTCATTGTAATATGTACTTCCTGTTTAAAAGTTCCCCATTTTGGAAACTGCAGTAAGTATTTTTCTAACCAGTGTTTCTGCTTCATCTAATGATTCACAAATCCCTCCAGTAGCTAAGTCATATCAGATAATGCTAAAAGCTGTGAGTAAGACACATCACAGCAGGAGTCCAGTCAACAAATCAACGGCCAGATCTAGATTTTGTTTGAGGAAAGCCGTCCCTCCAATGGAACCTTGTTTCAGCGTCCGATTGATTCTAGTATCACAGGGCATCAACATATTTGTGTTAATCATCTGTGAAGGATTTGTGACTTTCTTTTATGCCTTTTTGCAACCTGTGATGACTAGATCCAAATTAGCATGTCTGTAATATCCTCCTGGGCTTACTAACAACCTGAACTCAAAGGTGGAAAACTACATGAATGAATGACTGAAAAAAATGTATCTCCTTATTGTATAGAGGGTTATATATTTGATAGCTGGTGGTATAAATTACATAAAATTTGAATAGCAGAATTAAGCTCCTGTTATATTATTGAGGATTTAATAAAATCCTTCCAGCCAGTCACAGCAGGTGTGTTGTGTGAAGTTATACACTGTGTTCTTGAGTCATTATACTATAAATGTTAGAAATCTTTTCAAACGTTATTTTCCTGATAGAATGAAAATGGCTAAAGTGGTTCCAATCTATAAAAATAGCAATAGACGCCTAGACTTGTGTCGCTGCTACCTCAATTATCCAAAATACTTGAAAACTTATTTGATAATAGATTTGATGACTTTATTGTGAAATATATGTTACTCAATGATAAATAGTTTACCTAAAGGAGAAATCGATAAACATCTCTAGTAATGATGTATTTGTTGAAATTATATAGCAGCAGCAGCAGCAGCAGCAGCAGTTGATGAGAAAAAGCACACCATAGGGGCATTTATTGACTTGTATAAGCATTTGACAAACTTGGTCCTAACTTACTTTTGCAGAAATTAGAACTCTATGGAATTAGAAATGTGACACAACTTTGGTTAGCAAGTTATTAAAATAATAGGTTTCAATACTTCAAAATAATACTAAATCTTGCCACAGAAGAGTAATCTATGGTGTACCACAAGGTTCGGTATTGGGACTTTAGTTATTTATACTTTATGTAAATATTTACACTGTATTTACAAGGCTGAAGTTTGCTACTTTTGCTGATGACATCAATTGATTTTGGTCAGGGGAAGACATGTTAATTGTTTTTAAATGGAGTTCAAATGGAAAGAGTTTATGAAAAAAAACAACATTTTGAGAACCCACACAGCACTTGTCAAATGTAAACGAGCTAAATCTGTTATTATTCTTCATTAAACAAGAGATACACTGAATAAGGAATGTTTGTATCTGTTATAGTTGTCTTATTGTACCATATATGTTCTAGTGCTGAGAAGTGATTATAGAACATAGACAGATCCAATAATTAAACTATTAAAAAAAACAGTATTTAGAAAAACAAGTGGGTTACAGCAAATTAACAAATCAATTTTTCCATTCTGTCCAACTCTGCAGACATGTTTTTTTAAACATGTAAAGTGAGAACAAATGTAAATTATTTTTTTCTGTTTTATGATGTAAATTACTGAATCAAGAATTATATTATATTAATAAGCAGAGACATCAAATGACGTTAAGGAGAGGAATGAATAAGTCGTTGGTTTCAGCCATGTTCCATCTTAGTAAACGACTGGGTTTTTTTGTTTTGTTTTTCTATTGTGAATATATGTCCCTGCTGACAAAACCAGCATAGCCCAGCATAGCTGGTTTCCAGCATATGTTGTGTTTTGGTGCTGGTATGCTGGTCCATAGTGATCCATTAGTTCGACCAGCATAGAATCATGCTGGTCCACCAGCTAAATTAGCACCAAACCAGCATAGACCAGCATGCAGCAAACAAATCATGCTGGTCTTGATTTATATGCTGGTCTGTGCTGGTTTAGCTGGTAGACCACCAGCATGATTCAATGTTAGTCTATGCTGGTTGAACTAATGGATCACTATGGACCAGCATACCAGCACCAAAACACAACATATGCTGGAAACCAGCTATGCTGGTTTTTTCAGCAGGGTGGAGATTGTTATTTGTCCTTTGGTGTGATTTGGGTTTGTTAGTTCCTTTTCTCTTGTTTTCACACAAATAGTAATAACTGTTCCTCATAATGTGGAAACATCAATTTAAATTTGAATGAATCTGGCTCTGCTGGAAGTCTCTTGTTGTCATGTTTTCAGAGTGTTTTAGGATGAGAAAGTTAATTTTGGATTTAATTCATCTTTTTACTTCCTCAACTTTAACTTTTTTTTTTTTTTTACATACAATTGAGCCTGGCTGAATAGAATTAAGTTATATATAAACAGGGTCATAAGAGAATTGGACTCCGTAAGACTATATTTGGAATGAATTTAATTTAAATTGATATTAAAATGTTTTTGCTTTGTTTCTGAATACATTAATGGTGCTATTAAGCTTGAGTGTCTAAATGGCAACTAAAAACATAAACTGTAAATGATAATTTAAAAGATCGTAAAGGTTACATGTTCATTTAGATATATTTTGACCAGTAAGCAGATTAAAAGCTAAAAACAGATAGCCGACGGTAGCTTTCACTGCGTCGATTCTAATTCTACAAACAACAACAAAATTCACAAACAGACACAATTTTTACAGACGAGTTTATCGTCTGTTCCGAGTCCGACTTAGAAAACACAGGTGAGGCTGGGAGACAGACGAAGTTCAGGACGGGTCTGAACGTCGAGCTGAAGGCTCGGTTATTAGCTAGTGACCGGGCTAGCCGTTACCTTCTCTATCGGTGCCTGCTGGTGAGCCGCCAGCGACCGAGCCAGAGACAGGACCGTGTTGAAGTAGAAGCCCCTGCTGCCTCCTCCATACAGAGACATGTTGACGGCGTCCGGACTGACCTAAACAAACACACACATCTTTCATTTGACCCGACCGACGAGCCGCTACAAACCCTGCTCTGACAACTACGGCAGCCGCAAAGTCCAGAAAGCGGAAGGCAAGGTCACGCGAGTAGTTCCCCAAGTTGAGGTCGGGACCCCACTGCGCACCGTGAAACAGCAAGTGGGTCTTAAGAGGATCTCCACAAATTAAATGAACGATAAAAAATAATTGCTTTTAGCATTTTTGGCTATATGAAAACAGCAGTCATAAATTCCTATATACAGTATATTCACTTCTACTTGTGATCAGACATCCATCAAATGCCTACAGCTGATCCAAAATGTAACGGCATTGTTTTTAAGTGGCATAGACAGGCGAGAGCACATCACTCCAGATTAGTCCTTCATTGGCTTCCAGTACATTTTACTTGTTTTTAAAATCTGATGCTTTTAACAGCTCACTGATGAGATGGAGCTCCAAAGCGCTGCCTCTGCATGTCAGACAGGCTCCATCACTGGTGGTTTTTAAACCTTTTATTCCTTTAACTCTGTTTGAGATGCTTCCAGCTGTGTTGTACTTCCCTTTCTGCTGTGTTAGTGTTTTTATTGATTTAATTGTTTTAAGTATTTAAAAGTTTGGTCAACCTTGTTGTCTTTAAGCTTAATAAACAAAGTGTTGTTATTCTCAACTTCAAGTTTAAATGAGACAAACAGGATTGACTCCCAACAGCTGATGCCTAATTTTAAGCATATTTCATATAATGTGCAACGCTCCAAGTGTGTCATAAGACTCAGTTACTAATACTCTAAATACCTGACTGAGCTACAGCCATCATTGTGTTCTCTAACGTTAGTTAGCTGTGGCTGGTGTCTTACCAACCGATGAACGTCTAGTAAAGACTTTCTGACTTTCATTCAAATCCATCTAGAGGTTCATGAGATATTTTGTCAACAAACACACAAATAGAGGCAAAAACACAGACTGTTCACTTTTTGGCGGTGGGTAATAATGAAAAAAAAAACTATAATCAGGTGTGAATATACGTAGTGACACAAAACAAGGGATTGAGATGGACAGGAGAAATGTAACAGTCTGATCCGTGTTTATTTGAGCATACAAAGCAGAATTAATGACACTAAAGGTACGATTCATGTTTCTCCCCTGGAGAGTTTATTGCTGTTAATCAGAAACCTCCTGTGCTGGAGGTCCCTGTGCACGTACGGTCACATGGAGGCAACTGAACTCACAGTAAACATGGTGTGTTCAAAACAGGGATTTACATCGCATGTAAACAAGCTGCAAACTCCAGTCGATAACACAGAGTTTCACTAGATTCATGAGCAGCAGTTGGCACATTGGGTGAATGTTAAAAACTAAAACATCTGCATTAAAAGCTGAATCACTCATCCTTCACAGAATAATACAAGGCACTAGTAAAGGCATCATAAAACACTGAAAACACTTTAAAATGAAGTCTGAAAGCAGTAGATTTTTAGAAATACTAGGATTTAAGATGAGCTGAGAGGTGAACATATGATATAAACCTCACACACCAGCAGTGAGCAAACAGAATCACACAACAGACAGGCACTTCTTATAGAATCAGTCAATTAACTTAAAGACGAACCCTCGATCTCTACCACCTATGTGCATTTTGAAATAAATTGTAATAAAATGAAATATTTATGAATCTACAAGTTTGGACTATGGCAATTTAAGGCATTAGGTTGTTTATATGTGACTGAATCAGCAGCATATGACATCTAAATATAATTCAATCTATCAGGTACCAAATAAAATCTTTATTATTATTTTTTTTTATTATAAATATCTGAACCTAAAAAGGTCTTAAAATGTTAGATCTGTTAAGTTTTTTAAATAATTATTTTATTAGTGTTTAAATCACACTATGATATTGGTTTCTTTTTAATTAAGTGCATACGGCTTTGTTTTTAAGTTGAGCAGATCTAAATACATGCTCTGTTATTTCCCTGAGCTCTACAGGAACTTCCCTCTTCAGGGAGTTGGAGATAAAAGAAATCCACTTTCTAGCAGATCCTGCTTCCACTACTGCTGTACTTTAAAAACACATGAAGAATGAAACCAATCCGTTCCTTTTTCTGTTTGAAGACACTTGGAGGTAGATATCAGAACCTAGAAGCTGGATTTTAGGAGACGGGTTTTGGCCTGTGTAATAACGTGGATCGGTTCTGAATGCGAGCAGCACAGAGGACTCATCATCTCAATCCGTCTTCCACACAATGTTCAGGACCTTGACGACTTCCTCATAGATGATGAAGACTATGGCAACATCCAAACACACCCGACCCAGACGGGGAACAGTACCTTTGTAGAACCTGAACACACAGACAGAGCGAGCAAAATGTTAATTAAATTTAACGTTAATTTAACCACCTACAATACTTTATTTAACACCAGCAACATATTAATGCATAATAAATTTGATTAATATAGCGATTTTGTAGCCATAGCTGTCCAGTCTGTCAGATCGCCCCTGCATATCTAGCAATTTCCCTCCATCCATCCATTTTCTTTACTGTTTCATCCAGTAAGTGTGGCAGGTAACCAGAGGAACCCCACACGCTCATGGGGAGAACATGCTAACTCCACACAGAGACGCCACAACCAGGAAGTGAACCTGAGACCTTCTTGCTACGAGGCAACAGTGCTACCCACTGCTCCACCATGCAGCTCCTGTAGCAGAACAGAATGATGTGTGTTCCTCTGGTGAATCGTCATGTTAACATGATTGAGGTTTTTGAGTCTTAAGGAGTCCAAAAGTAAGAACTATCTAGGACTACCATGTCCCTCCAGTAGGCGGTGCTTCAGAGTGGGGTTTCAAACCCCACTAGAGGCTATTTTGTCCCTGAGTGAGATTTTGGATCTCATTCCTGGTAATAAGTCAGACTGGTTTCTGGTGAGTATTCTCCATTTGGGTTGCCCCTTGTAATGGATTTGGTTCAGAACTTTTATGGACAGGATTTTTAGGTCTTTGGTTTGGAGGGACTTCAGATTGCATCACTGCTTTATGTGGAGGATGCAGCTCAGTAATAGAAGGTTCGTCTTGCAACTGGAGGGTTGTCAGTTTGATCCCCGCTCTGGCTAGCTCCGTTTGTCGTATCCTTGGGCAAGACACTTCATCTCAGGGTCATGTTGTAAAGCACTTTGTGATGTATATCTGTGAAAGGCGCTATATAAATAAACTTTACTTACTTACTTCACCCTGGGCCTGTGTACAGTCACCTCGTTCCTGTGGCTACAATGTAGCCTACTGCCATATCAGCGTGTGAATGACTAAAGATCTTTGTAGTCCATGAATTAGAAAAGCGCTATACAAATATGGTTAATTTGTTGTTGTTTTTATTTCTTTCTGTTGATCTCATCAAGCCAAGATCTCCTGTGAGCACTGGAACGATTTGAACTCAGGATGAGGATCAGCACCTCTAAATCTGAGGCCATGGTTCTAACGGATGAATGGTGGAGTTCCTACTCTGGGTTGGGAATGAGCTGCTGGTCCAGCTGGAGGAGTTCATGTATCTCAGGGTCTTGTTTCTGAGTCACGGCGGAATGGAGCAGAAGATTGATAGGTGGACTGACCTGTGGTCGTGAGCTGTAGGTAATAACCAAAAGAAGACTGAAATGAACTTCCTCCTCAGAGTAGCTGGACTCACTCTCAGGGATAGGGCGAGGAGCTCAGAACAGAGATGCTGCTCCTCCTCATCAAAATGAACCAGTTGAAGTGATTTGGGCATCTGGTAAGGATTGTCTACTGGTGTTTCAGATGTGTCCCACCAGGAGAAGACCTCAGGACACACCCAGGACTAACTGGAGAGATTATATTTTACAAGTGGCCTAACACACATCTGAGTCCCTTGAGGAGGTGGCTGGTAGGAAGGAGGTCTGGGGATCTCTCTAACCCTAACCCTAACCCTAACTTTCTTTAATATTTAGATCTTTTAACCCCATCCTTCACTTCTTTTATGCTGCTGCTGTCAAATTCTAAAGCAGCAAATTTTCATCAAAAGTAAAAACCTTTCTTAGTCTCAGCATCCGACACCAGTGTTATATATGATATAACTAACTTTTTATCAGTGGTTTGCTGTTAATGACTTATAGAAAGGTTCCCTTGATGTATTTTACTTACGCCATTGGTCCTTCATACTTCATGATCTTAACAGCACAGTCAACTGTGCTCTTGTATTTGTGAGCTTCAAGCCCCTGTAGAACAAAACATACATTAGTAAGAAAACAGTTCATGCTGAATCAGTAGTAAACTAGTCAGTGAGTCCAACCTGCATCCTGGTTTTAATGACATCCAGCGGAGTGTTCCCAAACACACTGGCAGCACCAGCGATGGCTCCAAACAGTCCAGTTACCACAGGGTTGATAGCTTTATTAGGGTCATCGCCTTAAAAGCAAGACATGTGTTTTATGAGGAGCATTTTTGTCTGTACACAGTGGTTTTAGAGGTTTAGTCAATCTTTTACCTTTGTACCAGTTCCTCAGGGAGGTCATGACGTAGAAGCGGATAGCCTGATTGGAGCCTTGTTTTAACACGGTGGCTGTCAGCCCCTGATAGGTCCCCTTCAGTCCTGAAGATACATCAGGAATAGACCGTCACCACCAGACTATCAAGCACTTCATTTAATCATGAATAAGCATCAACAGATAATCATAATTGTGTATGTAGAGGAGGTGTGCCACTAGGGGGCAGTATAACACAACTAAAGTCTTTTTTACCTTCAGATCTGATGATCTCTCTCACACCATGAAAAAAGCCTCTGTACTTTGGGTTAGCTGAAGTCTGATCATGAATGAATTTAACCTGAAAGAAACAATAAAGATGAGTCACTGTGTTATCAGTTGGAGTGAAAGTCATCAGGGTCAAAGCTGCACAAGTCCTGGATGTTTAGTTCACTATGGAGCTCAATCAGGCCTATAAGGTTTGTTGATTTGGAACAAAATATTTAAAAAATTATGAAATAAAAGCTGAAACTAAGAGTCAAGATTTGATCTTTGTATTGAAAATAAAATGTGAATCTAGAGTGTGTTTCTGTTTTAATGTAGCTTTAATGCATTTGTGTTTATGAACTTGTTTTATAATTTGAGTATTAACTTTTACATATTGTTTAAATTATAAAATTACTTTACATTTTCAAATCTTTGTTCAAACCTTTTTTCAGTTAAATTCCTTTTTCATCTTCAGATCTTTTTTACTTTGAAGTGAACCACAGCGAGGGTTACTTTGTGAATGTGTCTACACCTGATGTGTTGTTGAGGATACGACTCACCGAAATATTTTATTACTCCGTTTGGATGGATGTGTGTACTATTTATTTATGTTTATATAGTGTTTCCAAATAAAGAAACATTGTGGACCTGATTAGCTCCATACAGAAGTGATGTTTTGGGTTTAGTCCTGCAAAGCCTCCTAAATAACTATTATTACTGTAGCTCTAAGAAAGCAGTTTAAGATTTAGATTTTAAAATGTCAGACTGCATTCTTTGTGTAAACATGGGGGATTAAAAGTTAATTCTTCTAAAGGGAAATCCTCATGAGACACACAACAAGAATCTCCAGACTGTGAGATGATAACTTATAAACTCTTTTTTATTTCTGACTCCAGCTCCATAGCAATCATTAAACAAAAATGTTTAGACCATAAAAACTAAAAATGAGCATGAACTCTTTTAGTTTTTGTACCTTGACTGTCTCCATTGGACAGACCACAACCACAGCTTCTGCCACTCCAGCTCCGAGGCCACAGAGGAATCCTCGCTTGCTGTCCAGCTTCCCACTTTCATCCCGCATCTTGTTACTGAGGAACTCAAACATCCCAAATCTGTCAAAGGGATGGGAAACATGAAGCATGATTAAAGACAAAAAACTCTAAAACATCAGATTTTATATCCATTACTGAGTCTTTTAGCTTTGAACGTGTTTCAGGTCTCAAAATCATAAAATGAGTCAAATTCTGGATCTTTTTCTTACTTTAGGACTAAACGTTAGCAGGTTAAAGAGTCAACAGCTGCATTTTATTTAATGTCTATGCCTACACATCTAATGGACACACACACACACACACACACACACACACACACACACACACACACACACACACACACAGAGGTTATTAATCAGTCTGCTGCTGTACCTGACATAAACTCAGGTCATGGTGATGACCTTTACTCCTTTATCCAATCTTTTAATTAGCTGTGCGTTTCTACTTTAGATATAGTGGCTCTAGTTAAACAGAGCTCCACCCAACTCAACCCATCTTGAGGGACACATTCAACAGTAACAGCAAGTAACAATAATCATAGGAATAAAATAAATGGGAATATACAAAACAGAAAGAGGCTGTGCCAATGGGCCACTGAGCTCACCGCTGAAGAACCAAAACAAAACTTCACACATATACATTATATGTATGTTGAAAGTCTTTAGAAATTCTGCCGACAAATTAAACTTGAGGAATTTAGGAGTTGTTTTTGACCAATCAACATTTCTTCAACAAAAAGGTTTATAAATATATCGCCATGTATATTTTTATATCAGAAGGTGCTTTAACATCAGAAACAAGCGAGACAAGGTCAAGGTCACTTAAGGTCATGGTCACTCAAGCAATTGCTGTGAAACAGTTTTATCATCTGAGAAATAAATCCAAACAGAGCTGGTTGGTATCTTACAGAGTCCCTTAGGGGACATGGAAGAAATTTTATTTTGAAGTAGTATCTCGTGCGCACCAGATAGTTTCTCGTGCGCACCAGATAGTTTCTCGTGCGCACCAGATAGTTTCTCGTGCGCACCAGATAGTTTCTCGTGCGCACCAGATAGTTTCTCGTGCGCACCAGATAGTTTCTCGTGCGCACCAGATAGTTTCTCGTGCACACCAGATAGTTTCTCGTGTGCACCAGATAGTTTCTTGTGCACACCAGATAGTTTCTCGTGTGCACCAGATAGACCGCGAAGAACAACGTGACGCGTCCGGGAGTGACGGCCGTCTTGGAGTGTGGCTGAGGACCGGGTGCGCATCGGCAGATGCCTGGAGGAGCACTCTGGTGGAACTGTGCATGGTGGCTCCCATGGCCCTCTCTGGATGTCAACAGTGGACTCCTAGTCTTGTTCTCTATTCTGGGACTTTATTTTAGCTAGCTTTTACTTAAAGTGATAATATGCAGTTTTGCTTGTTTTGGGCGCCCTCTGGTGTCCGTTTTAAATCACTGCCATTATAAAGTTAGCCCATTGTTTCAGCTTATAAACTCCTAAATCTAACTGTTGAAATGTCTCCTCAGCTTTCATAGTTTTCTACAGGAGCGGTTATTTACTCCTTCAAAGAAATCAGCTGTGTTCAAGCAGGGAGAGATGGAAAAAAATCAGGAATTATGAGCTAAAAACTCTCCAGCACTAGCATAACAGCTAGCCACTTTGGGTTAGCCTAACCCTCGTGAGACACGTGACTTCCTGGGTACCGTGACGGCGACGGAGATCTTGCAATCGTGGTATTCCGGATCTAATCACCAGATGGGGCTAAGTGACTTTTCATTAACTCTGTAAAGGGTCATATTAGCACAGACTGGCTCAAGGAAAAGATTTAAAAATATGAAAAAGTTGCATATTATCACTTTAACTTGCTTTTTTTAACCTAGTTTTATGATTACACTCTTAAGAGATTTTATTTGGAGGTTGGAATAAATTGCCATTAATTTCAGCATGATACCTGTGTGTCTGTGCTTTCAGGCTCTTGTTTAAGGAATGGTGTTTTTGTTCAGAACCCCCCCGACAAGTGGGTAGATCGCGTGGACCTGCTCATTATAAAAGTAGCTCCTGTGGCGAAAAAGGTTGGGCACCCCTGGTCTATCCTCATACTTATCCGACCCCGCCCCTCAGTCCAGTCGCTTAGCAACCGTGACAGCGCCGACAGACTGGCAAAAAGCTAATAAAATGGATCTAAAGAAACACTTTAAGCTCTTTTATGGTGACTTATTTCCTAAATTTCCATTTAAAACATTCAAGCTAGCTTACCTTGATTTATTGTCTTAAATTACATGAAAAATAAAACATTCAACCTCTTTTGTGGAGATTTTTATTATTAAACTTCATATAAAGATAAGCAAAAAATTCCTGAACACAAGTTTTTTATAATCAGGGGTGCACACAAGTAGTACGTTGGTCCTCATGAGAACCGGATTTCATTCTGCGTAGCAGAACCCACTGCCCGAACGTGCTTTTGTGGACCAGCGCTGGCCAGTCCCGATGGGAGACCCCTCCATCTGACGAGCTTCACATCCTGTTGCAGCTCAGTGAATGAGTGATCACATGACCTCTGAAGCTAGGAGACACACAGGCAGGACCTCTGACACACACACATTCACAGCAATGCGCAAGGCACAGTGCCATTACGCAGCAGAGCTCCTTGGATGCACACTTCAACAAACACAATCACAGTACATCCGACCCATGCACGCAACTCACACATGCCCAGGAGGGGTGCAACGGGTCACAATAGATCCATGATCTGTATGGATCGCCCTCTGTGGTTCGGGACACGGTTCACGGATCCGCACTCGTGCGTTTTAACCCGAGCGTTTTAACCCGTGCCCAACCCGACAGCTCGCGCTCTGAATCTGCTGATAAATAATTCCCCTCTGAGAAAGGCGTTCATTTTGTCATCACATATCAAGTTCTCTCTATCAGACTCAGTCATTTTAGTTAACCAGAACAAAGGATCACTGATCATTAACTGATCCATTCTCTGATGCGCGCGTGCACGCGGACAATCTGTCAGCTGATCTCCTCTTTGATAGAAGAACCAGACTCATCTATTTCTGTCTAAGATAACGTGTTGTTTTGGACTTTTATCCGAGCTAATGCACGTTAATACTAACGGTGTTCAGTCAGGAGCGATTAGAACACCTTGATCGTCACGCCCCCCCCTCCTCACCTGCTGCAGCTGTCGGCAGTGAGTGGCTCTGTCTGACCCGAGAGGTGATCAGAAGTCTTTTCACCATTTAATTTGTTTTTATATGATTAAACATTTTATTTAACCATAGGATTGACATCTTGAGTTAAATGCTGTGGATTGAGCAGAAAAATGTTGCTACAAAATAAATGGAGATCAAAGTTTTTTGTCTTTTATTTATATATTTATATATATGTCAGATACCGAATGGCTTCAGCTTGGGAGTCCAAATACCAGATATAATTGGGCCCCTTAGCAAAATAACTACGGCGATGGAGACGTCGAGTTCTGCGGAGTTCAACACCTTCTGGGTCTAGTTCCTGGAGAATTAAACGGACTCCATTCTCAGTGCATTTTGTAAACATCCATCTATATCCATGAAGCTGGCCAGCTGTTTGTAACTGATACTGAATAAACGTAACTACCTGATCAAGATGGGTGTATCCCTTGCGCCGAAACAATCTACGTGACTTCAGAAGGCGTTTTAAGTGATGTTCAGAGACAACATGACGGTGACGTCTGGCAAGCAAAACTGTAATGTCTTTATAGGGAAGTCCAAGATCAAAATATAGCTTAATTAAATCTCCAACTGGCATGTCCATAACAAAAACACAAGCTTAACAGTACTTGATTTGCTCTTGTGCTCACCAAAAGGTTTCTGGTGCGCACGGGATAGTATCTGGTGCGCACGGGATAGTATCTGGTGCGCACGGGATAGTATCTGGTGCGCACGGGATAGTATCTGGTGCACACGGGATAGTATCTGGTGCGCACGGGATAGTATCTGGTGCACACGGGATAGTATCTGGTGCACACGGGATAGTATCTGGTGCGCACGGGATAGTATCTGGTGCGCACGGGATATTATCTGGTGCGCACGAGATACTACTTCAAAATAAAATTTCTTCCATGTCCCCTAAGGGACTCCGTAGTATCTAAACATGAAGCTGGGGTTATTCTTGCTTTTATTTCATCTCATCTAGATTATTTGTTACAGTTTTCTCATAGCTTAGCAAAAAAGCCCTTCAGTTGGGTCAGAACGCTGGTTTTACCTGTTAAATTTAGAATTACGGTAATTTTAGAATTCTGACGTTTACTCTAATAATTCAGTAATGTAAAGGAGGAGAGCTTAACCATGCAGAGCCAGAAACAAAGTGCCTAAAGATACAAATTCAGTGGATGTTTTTGCCATTTTGAAATGTGTTTTTATTAAAAATTATAAATAGCATCTAACCTCTCATAGATATTTTCCTGAACAGCCTCTGTTCAGAGAAATAAAGTCTACAGTCTTTAGGACTGATGAGCTAAAGACTTGTGTGAGCTTAACCAAGACCCAAGTGTTCTAAAACATCTCCAATATTTCACAGTGATTTGTGCAAAACTTATTTTGTAATCTTGTAAACCACCATCATTTTTTCACTACATGGTTACTTTAACAGAAATATCAGGGCATTCATGTTGGACTTGACCTCTGCATTTATAGAAAGTGCTACATTTTGCTGATGATGATGGCATTTACTCTTGTAAATAACCGTTTAACCCCTTATGAACTAGTGTTGCTAATTAGCATCAAACCATTTCTGGCATAAAGCAAACAAAAGGACTATCAGGATTAGTACTTTCATCATAAAACTGCGATGACCAGTCCTATACATGTCTACTGCCCCCTAGTGGAGGGTCTATTTTATTTCTTTATTACTGTTATATTGTTATATAAATCCTACTCATTTGAAAATTTCTTTTAATCTGGATCTGAGTTTGCTATTATTAATTATTATAAAGTATGTTATTATTTTTATGCTTTAAAGCTGATAAGTGGAGCATTTTTCTCTGTATCAAAGTTTTCTAAATGTTTTAAATGATATTTCAGGTCTAAACTATGATCTATGGGTTGAGTTCCACAACATCTGTCATTCTGATGAAGACCCTCCTTCCTCCTAGAGACCCCTTTGCATTTTTTCTGGCCGCCGACATTTTTTAGCCAATAAAATTCAAATTTCTGCATTCTCTCAACATGCACGCACATCAAGCAAATCTGTACCAGTAGGGGGCGCTCTCATACAGGACGCTCCGTGTGTTTCTCTGCCGTCTCAGCCGTTCACTGAGGACTCACAGCTCATTTCTACTAAAAACCTACCCATTCTCCAGCTAAAGATGGATTTATTTTTATTTTTAAACCTTTCACCTCACAGAATGGCAAGGCTTGACAGGATTACGCGTTTATTTTGGTCAGAAAGTTCATCCAGGGCCGAGTCAAGTTCAGCTTCAGAGTCCAGCAGCAGCTCTCTGCTAACAGAGCTAATATCAGAAGCAGCAGGGACAGAGAGGGCTCATCAGACCCTCGTAGTGTTGGAATAAGAGTTGTGAACTGTGAGTGATTAAACCCTACACATTGAGCGGGACAGTTTACGTAATGCGCCGTGTGCACGCGCGTGCACGCGACCGGACGCGCATGTCGAGATGTTTTGAGGAGGAGCCTTTGGACGTTAGATTCAAAAACTGCTCTCTTGCTGAAATCCTCCACAATGTGGCTTTAAATATGGAATTAATGTACAATTCAAATTGGCTGAAAATTTCCTTTAGTGGCAGCTTGCTGTGATCCCAGCACCATAGAGGAATCTAAACGACAACACGTTTGGGTTTGTTTTGTTTCTTCTGCCTTACAGAGGAAGCTTAGTCTTGAAGTTGTGTATTTGTGTGTGTAAAGCCTGATTTATACTTCTCCAACAGCACGTTTGCGCTCAGACGCACACGTATTGACGGAGACGTTTTTGATTTTTACTTCTCCGTCAGTGTTGTGAAGCAATTCTCCACCAGGACAGCAGAGGGCGCATAACTTTTCTGCAGTAATGCCTCCGGTCAACCAACGTTTGTTTATTTCAGCTCAGTAATGGCCGACAGAGAGTGAATTTTGATTGAGTTTGAACAGATTGATCTTGAAGAACAAACAATGTTGTTAAAAAGAATTAAACAGGAGTGAGGAGACAGCGGCGTCTGTTGAATGTCTGTCCGTCCGTTCAGTGAGGACGAGGCAGACGATGAGTGAATATGTAGCTCTTGTTTAACCCTTTAGGGACACTGATGGATGATATAAATGTTCGTACTTCGTCTGCCAGACGTTTCTCGAGCTGATCCATATCTGCTTCCGCGAGATTCACCTATTACTACTCTGTTGATAGCGGCACGAAGCCGGAAATGATCACGGGGTGTTGAGCCGACCAATCACAGGCATGCGTTGTCCGTCGCTTTTGACGCATAGTTAGAATTTTGGGCATGTCTCCGTCAGCCTCTGCGAGCATGTCGTAGAGAGCTTGCGTCGACGCATAATGGCGTTGCGTGTCTCCGTAACGACGCAGACGGAGAAGTATAAATCAGGCTTAAGTGTGTGCTTGGTTGTGAGGTTTCAGTACCTGACAGCTGCTTTAGGTATGGAACCATAGACCAGCGAGCTCAGACCTCGGTACAGTCCCCTCACCCCATGACTGTTTACCGTCTGCTTCACACAGTCCACTGCAGGGGGACAGAAACTCAGATAGCTCACTGATTTACAAAAAAAAGACACTCTGATACAACATAAACAACGTGACGGGTGAACTCTGGTTCTTTACACAACTCTCAGCAGATAAACAAGATCTGGTTGGTCAAAGTTCAAAGGTCAAAGACCACCATACTATGTAAATTCATGTCTGTTTGTCTGTGTTTTAACTTGAATCTGCAATAAGAGCAGTTTGATAAAGAATAAAGCAAAGAGAGCCTTTAGTTCAGAGGATCCTGTTTTATTTAAATAATCGTTTCATTGGTGACTGATGTAGTAAATCATAATGAATGCTGGGAGTTCCTATGGAGTTAGTCTGTACGTCAGTCTATCTGATGAAGTTACCTTGTTGTGGAGAACTTTACAGTTTTTCTATTTAGGCTCTTTTCTGATTTGTAATGTCTCTATAAAGTTAAATGTGTCCTGTGTTTTTATCTTCTCAGTTTATGATCCTTTGATGAAAAACAACTTTAAATAAAGATTATTTATACATCTTATTAGCTATTTATAATGTTTTCATTTATATAAAACAATTTTAAAAAGTTTAAAAGGCATTGAATTTGACTATAACGTACATGTTTAAATAATAATTTCATAAATGCACTTTTTGAAAACCTTGGAGTTAGATGAGAATACTGATTCAGATTTGTTGTGATAAATGCTGAATAAAAATCTAATTTTGTTCACATCCTGATTAATAGTAGAGTGCTGTTGACAATAGCATAGAAGTTACAGTGAACGGTTTCATCAGAAACTCACCGATTCCCCTGTATTTGGGAGGATTAGCCTTCTCATCCAGCTGCAGCTGCGTTTTAACGTACTCTGTTGGGAAGGTGATGCAGATCTCTATACCTCCTGCAATCCCACCTAAATGAACAGGAAAACACAGCTCTCCATAAACATGCGTTCATTTGACGAGCTGAAACAAAGAGCCCATACAAGTGAGTTTCAGAGTAAAACAAAAGCCCTTTTCACACAGCGGTCGCTTCAAACAGACAAAAAAAATGATTCACTCATTAGTGGCGTCTCGTTTTAGGTTTTCTGTCCTCGATAAAGATTCAGGAATATTTATAATGAAAGCAGCAAATGGATATTTTACTGCAGAAAAAGTATAAGTGATTACTTATGATCATCTTTATAGCAGGTTATAAAATCTTTCTTGTCTAATAAAAAAACGTATATTGATAAATGCAGTTATGCAAATGCAGCATAAGTTTTCTTTAGTTTTTAACTAAACTAATCTAAACAAAAGTATATATGAAAATATCTGGTTTTGTAAAACTGGAAAAATCCCAAATAACATGCATGAAATAAACATACATTCATTTTTTTTAACTCTTTAATATCAAACAATATGTGTGTCATGATGAAAGCCAACACAGCTTTATGTGTTATCAGTGGTATCATGATTATTAATATAATAAGCGTGTTACTCTGAATGCTGCTGTGGTGGAAATAAGAAACGGATCTGCAGCTTCTGGACACCCAAACCTGATAAATCAACTCCATCTGGGACCTTAATCTAAAGCTTGAGATCAGATTGAGATGACAGCAGTGAAATGAGGGGGCAATCAACCACTCTACCACCCCCCACCCCTGTATTTTTTCTTTGCAAAAAACTTTTTTTATTGTAAAATAAGAAACCAAAGTTGGTCTTAATTTCCCTAAATCCCATATTGGAGTATTTTTAAACAACTTATTTATGATAACATCATAATAAAACTGCTAGTTTTCTATTATGATGCACAACACCAAGAATAAATGGCCCCCACCTGCCCCCAAAACTTCTGGAGCCACCCCTGAACAACAGTCTGTTCATCTTTACACACAGATCATTTCAGCTCTGTGACTACCTCATCAACAGCTCAGCATTGTATTAGCTGTGTTTCACCTTCACTCATCCCCCACCAGTACACAGCAAAGACTCACGAGTCCCAGTTTGAAAGGCTCTGCATGAAAAGGGCTAAACATGTCTCATTAAACTCTGAAAAACAACAAAACAAAACAAAAATACATATACCAGAACTACTGAACATACATAAAATACATTCACTATGTTAAAGCAATGAAACTGAATTAAAGAACAACATATTTGGTTTAAACCTATGTAACAGGCACACATGTTGCAATATCACATGCTTCACAAGTGATGAAAACGCTGCACAGAATACACAAAAAATACACGTAAACATGAAGATCAAGGCAGGATAAAATCCAAATAAAATGTAGTGTTTATGGTTTGAATGAGAGGAAACAGAAGAAAGGTTGTTAGTGACAAACACTAGCATTAACCATGTCAGTGCTGAACTGTGCATGCCTGTAGAGCCGTTCCACCTTAAACTCCTGCCTGTCAAACATCTGCCCTTCAACTGCAAACATGCAGCCTGCAGCTGATTGGCTCAGCTGATCTCAGCATGTACAGAAACTCCCCTTGGCCTTGCTCCAAGGAAAGGAGGCGTGTAACCTCCTGATCTCAAACTGTTCTCCAAATTACTGAGCAACCGCAAGGGTTCACTAAGAAAGGTTTGTTCTTTTAAACCTAACAGAAAATACACTTTTACAATAAGTAAACTCTGAAAAGAAAATGTTTATTTCTTTCAGAGCATCAGCTGCAAAGTAGGAGAATCATTCATGTTTACATAAGTCTACTAGCAGGCTTTACTGATGTTAACACTAAACCAGGATTTAATGGATTCCAATCACTTTAGCCTGAGCTCATTATAAATTTACCAATGCATCTTTTGCTGATGCATTTAACATGCATTTCCAAAGAGCCATGCAGAGAACACAGCAAGTGGTTCAAGCCAACACTCAGACAAACACATGGGGCACAAACGATCACCAGATTACAGCTTTGCACACCATTCACTAAACCTTTCAGTGCGTTTTGGATGCCAGTTCTGAGTACCAGCAGTCGGTGGTTACAACACACCCAGGCATTTGTTTAATTAGAAGCTAACTCTAAAATTGTACCTATAAATAAAGTAGACTCAAAACCACAGTGCACAAGATGATGATCAGTAGACAGGAGTACCTGCAGCACGTCCACACATTCAAGCTGAGGAAAGACAAAGAACCAGTTTATCAAGTCCAACGTGTATCAGCACACTTCAACCATAAAACTTTAGAGTGGGGTTCTGTAAACAGGTTATGAATTATTAATATCTTTGGGCAACCTCAGCTTAACAAAACAGATTAGTTCTGATCAGACCGATGAGCTAACGCCTAGTCACAGTAGCACCAAGATCAAAGTGGATCCTCGTCATCTTAAAACTCCAATCTCATAAACGCCATAGCAGTTTATAAACACTATTTACTATTTATGCAGCCACAGATATTGCATTGCATAATTTACATAAAATTATATGGTAATTTTCAGCTAAAATTAGCAGACATGCTAATTTTACGACAATAACCATGAAATGCTAAATTTACAGCATGTAAAGCTTTATAGAACAGCTTTTGTGTGAGCTGTTGTGACTGTCCAATCAGAACTAATCTGTTTCTTCAAACTGAGGTCACTCAAAGGGCTAACTACAACAGGTAAGATATTCACTGTTTATAGTTTCCACAGAGACCCAATTCACTAAGTGGCCATACATTTAGAAGATACTTTCATCAATAAATCTTAGACAAAGTAACTACATTCACAATGTGCAGTGTTACATATTTATACAATCTAATTAGTTTCTTATTTGTCCAACTAGTATTGTACATAAATACAGTAATGAGACACAAATACACAGAAAAGTGAAAATGTTCCTGTGTTCAGTTAAAGTTTAATGTTGCTGTCTGAGATTTGGTGACATCTAGTGGCACAAACTGAAGGCTGCAGCCAACTGAACACCTTTCACCCACCTGCTACCTGTCACAGGCTACCAGCTGACAAATACACTGAGTTGTTACATCCAGGATAATAATAATAATAATAATAATAATAATAATAATAATAATAATAATAATAATAATAATATCTTTTAAAATGAGATAACAACTGAGTTTCCATCCAGTTGTGATGAGAATCTGAAGCTAACTAATATATACAGTAGTCACTTAATAAGAAATATGCACCATGTTTTCACAGATCTACTAAATATTAGATAGCCATCACCAGGTGGCAGTACAGGCTACTTTACATGTGGCTGAATTAACCATAGTACTGATTACTAACTGCAAAAATAGAGTGGAAATAGACACAAAAAAAGCAAAGATTTTGGCCATGATCAAAAATAATTGTGAGTTCTTGTGAACATTTCTTTTTTAAAATGTTTTTATTTTTTCCATTTCAGCCAGAGTTGGTTTTATTTTATTCTCTAAAAGTAAAAAGGGAATAATTTGTTAATTTAATATTTGGGTAAGTGGCAGTCTATCAGTTATTTATCTACAGTAAGAACAACATCCACTGGTGACATCACTTAAAGCTAGAAACAGGCCGTCCTCTGACTGGAGCATTAGTCATATCAGGAGAAACACTGCTACTGAATGGTGACAAACTAGCAGCTTATTTTAAGATATGTATAACAACTTTTGCTCAAAAAAGTCACAGATGCATTAGATCTCTATATTATATTTGTAAACTTCTACAACAGTGGTCCCCAACCTCCTTTGCGCCACAGACCAGTTTTGTGCTGAGCAATACATCTATGGACTGGTTGGTATGTGGTCTAGGGGGGCGCTGGCAGATAGGGTGCTAGTAGCGCTGTAGCGTGTGTGTCACTCACGCACCCTTATGACAGCTTTTTTGCCATGAAACGCAGCGAGACGTGAGGATTACAGAGCAGCTCGCTCACTCAGCAGCTTGTCAGCAGTGATCAGGGGCTGTGGGCTTGATACCATGACAAAACACAGCGGTACCAGGTCAGATCTTTCAGACGCAATCAGTACATCAGTGACATTTTTTAAATTCAATCATTCTGATGGCTTGGTACCAAATGACCCATGGACCGGTGCCAGTGTGGGGACCGATATTTGGGGACCTCTGCTCTACAATGTAGCATGAAACCATTTGTTACTATGCTACTCTACATGCCGCTGCAGCAGGATAAACACCATCAACTAAACAATGGGTCTCATGTAAAACTGTAGAGGTTTATATACAGGTAATATAAAGTTCTGATGCATCAGTATGATATTTTCTAGCAAGAGTTGTTTTAAATATCTGGAAATTAGCTGCTAGTTTGTCACTGTTCAGCAGCAGAGTCTCTCCCAATCTGTCTAGCCATTAGTGTTGTTACGGTACCAAAATATCAGTATTCAGTACCGATACCAGTGAAAATCCATGGTTCTCGGTACCAAAGCAATACAAAAACATGAATTGAATTAAATCAGAGGTCTGTTTGGACTTTATTGTTTTGCTTCATTTTGACTGACGGTTTTTTAAAAATCCGGTCATAATCTATTTTTACCCGTCACTTATTAATTTAAAAATTATAACAATGACATTTTCAACAGCATTATTTCATTCCTTTTAAAAAACATTGTTAATTGTTCCTCGACTGTTTTATCCTCCACTGAAGTTCAGAGAACCTGAGGGTTTAATTAAGGTACAGAGGATCGCCTGGTTCTGATGTTAGTTGATCTTACACTGCGTCCAGTTCAGCTCATAAATCCAGACTGATCTAGAGAATAAACCAGCTTGGTCGAACGCTCTCGGGGTTCTTTGAACGGCGGTGTTATCCGCTCCGGACTCTGGACGGGGAGCGCCGCGTCTGGAGTCTGGAGCACTGCACATTACGCGCGAGTCCCTCTGAATGCAGTATTCATATGTCTCATAACTACACAGCTAATCACAATATTGCATCAATAAGTGCAGTTCTACCATTTGAAGACATGAACAGACTGTGATTTAACTCCTAAATGCCACATATTTTCGTTCAGATTCTCGTTTTTATTCAGAGACGCAGGTGTAGTTGGTCTTGTGTGTGTGTGTGTGTGTGTGTGTGTGTGTGTGTGTGTGTGTGTGTGTGTGTGTGTGTGCAGGCCTCCAAGTCTGAAAACTTACTTTCAGACCCATTTTTAAATGAGCAGGTTTATAAATGAGGCCCCAGCTGGTATCTATCAGCGGTCACGAGAAACGGCTGCTCACAGCCCGACAGGCTGCTGTAGCGACCCCCAATACAGCGCGGTCTGATGCACGCGCGCACACACACACACACACATACACACACTCTCGCACACACAGGTGTGTGATTTTAATTCATCAAAATGACAGAAAATGACGAAAAATGATCAGATAGCGCCCCAAAAACCGGGTCGACCCGCTGGTCGACTCGGTACCACCGGTACCTCAGAAATCCTGGAACCGTAACATTTAAATTGTTTTGGTGCCGACTTGGTACCAAAGAACCGAGTTTTTTGACAACACTACTAGCCATAAGTATTGTTCTGGTCAGAGGACTACTTCCTGTTTCTAGAGACCCCGCCCACTTTGAGTGGTGTCACCAGTGGGTGTGGTTTTTACTGTAGATAAATCATGTTGCTACCACACTGAAAATTGTGTTGGTTGCACATTTTTTGGGCTGATAAATATTTTTCTCTTTTATGAAACTTAAAGTCACACTATGTAACTTTTTCCTATTTTTAATTTTTTTTTCCTTGAGCCAGTGTGCTAATATGACCCTTTACAGGGTTAATGAAAAGCTGCTTGTGTCCAGCACACGTGTTCTATGGGGATCCCACTAGGCAGCGTATCAGGAAATCCAGTAGCAGTAGCTGCATTTGCCCCAATTGTGCCTCTACTGGTCAACAACTGCAGTTCAAAGCCTAAACCTTTGTAATTAATTTTGAAAGAGGATTGCTGCATACATCGGGAAGCAAAAATGACTCTAAAACCAAGTCTATCTCTGACCTTGGTTTATGGCACAAACCTCTGCCTGTATTTCTCTTGTTTCATCTCATTTTTCTCTGCATCCTTTTGCTGGAGGGACTGAAAACACCAGACTGTGACAGAAGGCAGCTGTAAGGACTGACAAACCTGTTTAAATTGTTGCCTCAGACACACACAGTACACTGAAAACAGATTTCAGGTATCAGATAAAGACTGTTACTGTTTTAGACTTTGACATAGCAACTTTTGAAAGAATACAAATCCATAAGAAAATCATTGTAACATCTAAGGTGCAGAACTATATGCTTGTTTTCTAAAAAATGTTCACTTCTAGGACATAAGAGATCGTTTTAGGTGTTGATGTTTCTATAGTCTCACGTCTCTCAGGAAAGCACATCTTTTGTTTCATTCCTACTGACTGAGTTCGTGTCACGTGTCATGCTGACCTTAGAGCAGTGTTTAAAGATGATCTTTAGTAACATCAGGGTGGAAAACTGAACCCAGAGCAGGCTGTTGTAATCTGGGATGTGTGTACAGGCTGAGCAAAGTGCTGTGTCATGATGGCTCAGGACGCTAGAGACGGGGCCTCTGAGTAAACACTGTAACAGAACCTCTAATGGGCTCAGATGGGCTTTTTAAAAGAACCTCTTGAGTTTAAATGTGATCAGTAGGCGGTAGTGTTAACGGCACTGATGATGCAACAATGATCCTGGTACGCACTGAACCGTGTGTGCTTTGAGCATCTGTTGCTTATTGACTAAATAAACATAAGGTGAAAAAGGTTGGGTCGAAGTATAAAGTACACATCCCAGGAGCTGCACGTTTTACAGCACATTTCATAGCACTTGTAAAGAAAATGAAATCATAATCTTAGAGCTTTAAATGAAGTGATGCTTTTATAACTTTTCTCTAAACGGTTTTTCAGCTGTGATTCCTCCTGGATTCAGTTTAGTGGAAACAACAAGAGACTAAAGTATTTGGATATTATTAAGTATGACATCATATTAAGGCTTTACACTGAATCAAAAAACAGGTGAAAGCTCTTAGGTTGCAATAAATTAAATATCTATATTTATGATTTATTTCCTGTTAAAAGGGACTTCCCACTTCTTCCCACTGTGCTGCTCACAATGGGGGATTAAACTGAAGTAAGGCTCCAATCCAATCAGCTGGTTCTGCTATAACAAAACAGTTCGACTACGGTATGTTATGATAATTATACTAGAAGTGATTTATATTTACTGCATCAGTTGTCCTGAATCTGGACCTGAAATGATCTGGATTGGTTGCTTTGTTCAGCTCTTTGAGATGACTGGATAATAATAAACTAACCCTAACCCTATCAGTAACTATTTAATTTTGCAGAAAACATTTAAGATATCTAAACTAATTCCTGTTAGTATTTTTCCAAATAGGGCCGGAGACATCTCAGTTTTTAGAATTCAGACCAGATTGGAGGATGGCTGAAGTGGTTTTAGTTCTGTTGCAATATAAAGTGTAAGTCTGACACATAAATTTGATTTTATTTATCTTATAAGTGCTTTATATCAGTGTAATTTAAAAAGTGTGAGACAGTCAAGGTCTCTGGTACAAGGACGAACTAAAATAACTGACTCAAAGGCCAAATACTAGTAGTTGTTTTTGATTAATTATTTTATACTACATTTGGATATACAGCTGTTTAGATGTAAGCCTGTTTTTATTGTGTGCAAAAATTATGAAAACATCCCAGTCTTCAAATTGTTCTTGTAGGGTGCAGATATGTTACTTCTGGAATCAAAAGCAACATTCTTTAACAAGTCGGTTTGTAAAACATCACAAAAACCTAGCAAACTTCATATAGAGCCATATGAAATCCATTTTCTTCCTACAAAACTGAGTTTTTCTATTTCATTTGTCAGAATTTTGTATTCTTTAGATCAGAAATGTGTTTTCTGCTAAATAAATCTGGAACATCCATCCATCCATTTTCTGTAGCCGCTCAATCCTCCACAGAGGGTCGCGGAAGAGCTGGTGCCTATCTCCAGCTGTCAAGGGGCGAGGGGCGGGGGACACCCTGGACAGGTCGCCAGTCCATCGCAGGGCCACACAGAGACGAACAACCACACACCCACTCACACCTAAGGACAATTTACCAGCCCAATTAGCCTGACAGTCATGTCTTTGGACTGTGGGAGGAAACCGGAGTACCCGGAGAAAACCCACGCACGCACGGGGAGAACATGCAAACTCCACGCAGAGAGGCCGCAGAGCCGGGACGCGAACCCATGACCTCCTTGCTGCGAGGCAACAGTGCTAACCAACTGCGCCACCATGCAGCCAAAATCTGGAACATACATGCAGCCAAAATCTGGAACATATCTATATATATATATATATATATATATATATAATGGGGTCTCTGAATGTTTTTAAAGAATTTCTGAGGGCTTTGGTCGACATAATTTCACTTATTAATATTTCTTAAAGTTATCTAACAGTCCCCATCTAAGATGTTAAATAAAACCCAGGAAGCCGAGCTGACCTGGGCGGTTAAACTGACACCCTTCAGTTCAGCGTGCAGCTGATGAAACCCTTAAACAAGTCGCTCAGCCCGCCTCGCCTCGCCTCGCCTCACCCCTCCTTACCTGCCAGGATCGCCTTGCCGGGATGTGTGAGTTTGGCTTTCCCCGCAGGAGCCGCAGCAGCCAAAAACTGGGGTCTGTGAAAGGGGCTCACAAACCTGCTCGGCTCAGACATGACTTCGGTACCCCGGCCTAACTTTTACAATTCAACACAAGTCGCACTGAAGTGGCGCAAACCCACTCAGCGTTCAAGTCCTCATGCGGTCTGGCTGCTCTGAGCTGGAGAGGCGAGGCGGGCATTCAGGAGATGCTGACCGTTGGACTCGGTGCTGGTCGAGAGTTCATGGTCTCTGTGTACTTTTGACACTAAAGTTCCCTCCGTGGCACTCAGTGGAGGCTGATAGTGTCGAGTCAAAGCTCAGGGAGGGGCGGGAGGACATGACACTTCTCCGTTCTACACAGAAAAAAAAACATGTTTTTTTAAGGTGGACCGGTGTAGTTCTGTGATTGAAACGCATCGCCAGCAGAGGGCGGTGTTTCACACTCCAGCGTAACTAGAGTGGAAGGCCCTTTCAATTACAAAAAAAAGTAAATTTATATCCAATATCCTTGTATCATTCATTCTTTCGATTTTCAAAAGAAAGTCAGAAAAAGTTCTTTTAATTTATGTTATCTTATTTATATTGTTATCGGTTTATTTATATTTATTTGGCTTCGTCAGCAGACCCATAAGTACCAGAGTAGTAGTACTATCACGTCTGAACCCATAAGTACCAGAGTAGTAGTACTATCACGTCTGAACCCATAAGTACCAGAGTAGTACTACTATCACGTCTGAACCCATAAGTACCAGAGAAGTAGTAGTATCACGTCTGAACCCATAAGTACCAGAGAAGTAGTAGTATCACGTCTGAACCCATAAGTACCAGAGTAGTAGTACTATCACATCTGAACCCATAAGTACCAGAGTAGTAGTACTATAGTAGTACTATCATATCTGAACTCGTATATACCATAGTAGTAGCACTATCATGTCTGAACCCGTACGTACCAGAGTAGAAGTACTATCACATCTGAACCCATAAGTACCAGAGTAGCAGTACTATCACGTCTGAACCCATAAGTACCAGAGTAGTAGTACTATCATGTCTGAACCCTTACGCACCAGAGTAGTAGTACTATCACTTCAGAACCCATAAGTACCAGAGTAGTAGTACTATCATATGTATATGCGTAGTATGTATATGTAGTAAATGTATGTATATGATAGTAGTAGTACTATCATAGTCGTATATGCCAGAGTAGTAGTACTATCATGTCTGAACCCATAACTACCAGAGTACTACCACGTCTGAACCCATAAGTATCAGGTTAGTAGTTCTATCACATGTGAACCCTGAGTAGTAATACTATCACCTCTGAACGCTGAATAACAGCACCCTCTGGTGGACATATTGACTCATGACACCACAATCACTTCAGCTGAATAACACCGCCCTCTGGTGGACATATTGACTCATAACACAACGGTCCCTTCAGGTGAATAACAGCACCCTCTGGTGGACATATTGACTCATAACACAACGGTCCCTTCAGGTGAATAACAGCACCCTCTGGTGGACATATTGACTCATGACACCACAATCACTTCAGCTGAATAACACCGCCCTCTGGTGGACATATTGACTCATAACACAACGGTCCCTTCAGGTGAATAACAGCACCCTCTGGTGGACATATTGACTCATAACACAACGGTCCCTTCAGGTGAATAACAGCACCCTCTGGTGGACATATTGACTCATGACACCACAATCACTTCAGCTGAATAACACCGCCCTCTGGTGGACATATTGACTCATAACACAACGGTCCCTTCAGGTGAATAACAGCACCCTCTGGTGGACATATTGACTCATAACACAACGGTCCCTTCAGGTGAATAACAGCACCCTCTGGTGGACATATTGACTCATGACACCACAATCACTTCAGCTGAATAACACCGCCCTCTGGTGGACATATTGACTCATAACACAACGGTCCCTTCAGGTGAATAACAGCACCCTCTGGTGGACATATTGACTCATGACACAACGGTCTCTTCAGCTGAATAACGGCGACCTCTGGTGGACATATTGAATCATGACACCACTATCACTTCAGCTGAATAACGGTGCCTCTGTGGACATATTGACTCATGACACCACAATCTCGTCAGCTGAATAACAGCGCCCTCTGGTGGACATATTGACTCATAACACAACGGTCCCTTCAGGTGAATAACAGCACCCTCTGGTGGACATATTGACTCATGACACAACGGTCTCTTCAGCTGAATAACGGCGACCTCTGGTGGACATATTGAATCATGACACCACTATCACTTCAGCTGAATAACAGTGCCCTCTGGTGGACATATTGACTCATGACACAACGGTCTCTTCAGCTGAATAACGGCGACCTCTGGTAGACATATTGACTTATGACACCACGATCACTTCAGCTGAATAACGGCGACCTCTGGTGGACATATTGACTCATGACACAACGGTCTCTTCAGCTGAATAACGGCGACCTCTGGTGGACATATTGACTCATGACATAAATAAAATGATTTTTATGTCTCACGTGATGTCAAACTGTAACACCTAATAGTGCAGGGTTCATGAGGAAATAATGTGTTTGTTTTTACTTTCACAAATGCAGCTAATAGTTTCCTATAAGTTTTTAGAGACTTTTCTAAATAATTTCTTGTGTATGTTGAAGGTCCCAGATAGGCAACCATGCAACAGGTAGATTCTGATAAAACAGCAAATGAACAGACAGGACATCAGTTTGGTGTTGTCACGTCAGCTCCTCGCTGTAGGGGAAAGAGCTCAACCAACGGTTGCCAAGTGTCCTGTTGCCCCCTACTGGCACTAAGGAGTATTACACCTTCAGTAAATAGGTATATAAAGACTTAAACAAAAACGTCCTTTAGGACTGAATTTACATTTTTTTGTGTGTTCAAAACTTATTACACAACAACCTAGGATTATATCCCAGTAAACCAACATTAACCACAAAATGTGACCACATTTATTTGTATGTGTCACATGTGCCTTGAAAATTACATTTTATTATAAAGGGACAAACTGATAAATGTCTTTTAAATGTCCAAGTCTTAAAGTAAGACATGTTCTGAGTGGGTTTAAGTGGAAATTAAGGAACCTTAAAATGAATTGCTAATTAAATTCTGTCAACATCAAAGTTAAGAATCCTTACTGGTCGACAGAGCGTCACTGATTTTAAAAGAAAAGGGAGTACAGAGCTCCTCAACTATAGCAGACCTTCATTAATACAAGCTAATTCACAAATAAACCCCCTCCTCTGGCTCTTGAGGTTGTTAGGACCTTGTTGTCCTGGTTCACACATTAGAATTGATGAAGCTGGATTTTTTTTACAAATATTCTTTTTTTATTGCCCTTCTTGGTCCAAATATGATCATTGTTGTTCTCAGGAGAGCTCCATGCCCTTAGATAAGAATGAGACAGATTGTTTCACAGAAATTTGTTTATTTACTTATGTTTTTGGAGGATGAAACCCCTTGAGATCTCGCATCTCGTTTTCGAGGGGATCATCCTTTCATACACCAAACAGAATTAGGACAGCAAGTGATTAACAACAAATACCCATTTACATACATACATATACACAAAATAGTGTAAAAAAATACATAGAAATAACAATAAAAATAAACAAAAAGGATAGCCAAACATAAACAAACATAACCTCTAACTAAACCAATGTCACATAACATTCACATACCTTGACTCACTCATACAATGCTCTCTGATATCTTTTAAAAAGTCATTTAGATTATGGCTCTGTTTCATCTGTAACAAATTATGTGCGACTCGTCATCATTTAAAAGCAATTGCAGACAGGTAAGATGTGTAAATAAACAGAGTTCATGAATAATTGAAAAGATGTACTGGACCGTATATGAACAGGGAGATTTTTCCAGCCTAATGGAGCTTTGACTCTAAAAGCAAGTCTTCCAACTTCCTTCTTGAATGAAGGGACGACAAAAGAAAGCTGTGTATTTGACCTGATGCTGTACTGACACTCAAAAGGAACCAAAAAAGGAAAACAACCTGGCTCTAACAACCATCAGGATGGGGAATGAGACCTAAACTAACTCACATTAACAAAGGTCTCAGTCTGGTTCTTCACACAGTCAGTCACTTTGATTGGACAAAGCAACACATCTTAAAGATTAGTGACTGAGAACCTTCCTCACCATTAAGCTGAGGAGGTTTTGAAGAAAACCCAACAAATTAGAAGATAATAAATTAAGAATAGTTTATTTTATTTACAGGTTTTTAATTAGATCAAGTGCAACTGAACTATTAAATTATGATGATGTTATTTTATGTTTTACAGTAAAAAGGAAACAACAGTTTGTTTGACCTTATTGTTCTTTAATCTCAAAGGAATGAATGACATTTTTTAGTAGGTGACACGTTTCCCTCCTAAAGTGAACTCAACAGGTCACAACACATTCATTTCCTGCTCTAATCACTTTGCTCCATTTAGTCCAGAATGTTTGGAGCTAAACTAATTCACACACCTGTATTAACATCCTCACACAGACACATTTTTAATTACTTTTTCCTTGTTTTGTATCAATTGGAGCAAAACTATAAATGTAAGAGTTTTTTAATGTGTGAGTCAAAGAGTACAATTTGTGTACTTGTACTTAAGAATTTGAAGATCTGTAACTGTTGTTTTGTCTTTGTAAAAGAGTTTTTAAAAAATCCACAATGACTCATCTCCTATTTTTGGCTGTGACTTCAAGTTCACAAGAAGAAATACTTTAGATACCTTCTAGGAGCCCTGAGAGGAGTAGAGCAGGGGATACAATGAACAGGTATGAGTGTGTTGTGAATACGTTATGGAACAATCTGGATCAATAAAGACTACCATGTCCCGCCCCCACTCCCTGTCCCTGCTGTCACTCACATCCAAACGTTTAGCTCCAGGGATGCCAGAAGTTCCAGTTCCTGTTCACTGCAGGATTTGAGTCATTTTTCAGTCTGTTTAGGTTTTAAACAGGTGTCTGAGAGCATCTCTAAAGTCAATCACATCTGAATTGATCTTTTTTTTTTATTTATATATTATCTGAAAGTGATCAGGGCACTGTGAACCAAAGTTTGTGGGCGTCACATAAAGAGCTTTCTCAGACGTACAGATCACATTTAAATCAAAGAAGGGCAGACAAGACCCGTCAGTGACTCATTAATGATGTTCAGAAGTGTTGTTCAGTAAAGCACTGAGGCATTTAGACACACACACATTGACATGGCTCAGATTTGTTGTAACCAACAAAGAAAATACACAATTATTTTTAAAAATGCTATCAAACATCATCACTGACGGTAATGATTTCACCCTACATTGAGATTTGTTCGAGAAGAGTCCTCTCTTTAATCTGATGAGATCCTGCTACTTCTCAGATTTTACTCATCTTCATCAGGGCCGGCTCCAGACTGGCGTATTTGAGGGGGCAGACAGAAATGTGGAGGGGGCACAAAATGGTGATGGAGGAGGGGAAGGTGTGGGTTGGTGAGGAGGGTGCTCTGGATAATGGTTTTTGTCATGTAATTAGATTGCACTTTGTCAGACTGCTACCCTAAGACCTGTCCAACTTGGGTGTCTCATATGAAGGCTAAGCTTCTTCTGGTGTAGCTCACTGAGGCCTTACACCCCCCCCCCCCCACACACACACACACACACACACACACACACCGCCCTCTGATTTTAGCAGCTAAAGTTAGAGCATAACGTTTATCTTTGAATTGTTATTATTCAGGGAAACTTTGAATATTAATTTGTTATTATTATTCTAACTTTTAAATTTAGGAAAAAAAATTCTCTTTTTTTATTTTGCATTATTATTATTATTATTATTATTATTATTATTATTATTATTATTATTATTATTATTATTTTATGTTGATGAGATCATACAAATCCCAAACAGTTAGGTTAAGTTAAAGATGCTCACCAAGTATCAACAGTATGGTCATATCACCAGATTAGAGCACGGAGCTGTTTAGTCTCAACAGTTTAGTTGCTTGCATTGTAAACCAGCATAAAACAAGATAAAAAGACAAAAATGTTCAAATGTCCTGCTCAAAATCTGTTGTGTTCTACAGATTAGTTTGTGAATTGTTGGGAAAGACATTTTGTACTGAAGATGAATGAAGTCAGGAAAAGGCACATCAGGAGAAGTGAGTGAACCTTTCAGTGTCTGAAAAGCAGTTGACTGTTCTTCTGTTCATTCAAACAACCTGTTTTTTGTGTGTCTGTGCAAAGGCAATACAGGCAATTGTGATATTTTATACACAAAGGCCAATAAATGCTCATACCTCAGAGGCTGATCTTGGAACAGTTTACCCTTGTAGGTAGGCGCCTACTATTACCTGGGTCCAGTCAGTGCCAAGTCATTACAAGAGGCAATGTGTTCCATGTATTTGACTACAGGTTTGCAAAACTCACATTTCTTAGCCCAGCTGAACTTTGTGAGAATGTCAGTCAAATGTTGAAAATGACCAAACCAGTGTAACACCACCTATGGTGTAGCCTCAGCTAGAATGGGATTAATCTCTTGCACTTTCTAACTCTTTGTTTCTGTTATTGCGCATGCTCAGTAGTAGTCTCCTTCATTGTGCCCTGTCTACAGGCAGTGCTAAGCTAGGCTAGCTGTCAATCTCCTCAGCAGCATCACGCCAGGGACGCTCCAGCCGGGCATTGCCGACTCCCATTGCAAACACCTTCTCTGCACTGGTGAGGGACGTTTACAACACCGATAAAACTCAAACGTATCACGTAACAATTTAAAACTTGTGTATTTTTTAACTAATGCTCTCGTTCTCAAGGTTAGCTGCAATCCTAGCTTACGTGTTTTAGCCATCAGCTAACGCTACATCCGTTATGTAATGATGCTGAGCCCTGTAAGGTGCAGTGTAATCCCTGATTGAAGAGTTCCCGGTGTTTTAGTGTAAACGACAACTTGATTCACGCATTCAGTTACGCGTGAGAGTTTCTCCTCCATGAAAACAAGCTAGCAGCGCCGGTTAGCTGGTGGAGCTCACACAAACCCCCCACACCTCTTTCACCCCGGTACCGGCCCTTCTGCTGCCTTTTGTCCCACATGCAACAGCCATTAATAACTCAAAAGACTGTCGTGTGTCGTTAGTGCTTTTAGAATGAGCTGTTTATACGTGATTATTGGTGAAAGTGAAGGCTTGCCCCTCTGGATGGAACACCTGTTTTCTCTGGATCCATGAGTTTTCTCCAGAACAGAGAAGCCCGTCGGCCTTGCTGCTGCTGCTGCAGCAGCACGTGTTTCTGAGGACATTTGCTCTTTTAATTGAATGTATTTTTAGGTGAGACGGCTAGCTTGCCTTTTAAAGTGTCCCAATTTCATCATTCAGTGATGACTTTCAGCAGTTCTTTGAAAACTATTTAAAAGAGTATACTATTTTAATACTTTGAGTGCAATTCAAAAGGCAAACAATACATTGGATTTTAACCCCTTATTTTAGTGTTGCTAGTTCTCATCAAACCACTTCTGGCCTTAAAGTGACTAGATTAAGTATTAGTATTAGTACTTTATCAAAAACCAGCTGACCCATGCATAAATACTGCCCTCTGGTGGAGAGTCTACAGGCTGAAAAGGACTATTTTATTTCATTACTGTATTACTTTATTATTGTTATTAATTACATAATAGAACATAATAATTATGTAGTCACAGAATTAATATTAGCAAATAAAAAACTTCAGTTTTAAAAGTCTATGTTTTCATTATTAGTATTTGATATTTGAGGCCCTAAAGGGTTATGATCATGTATATTTGTAGGTTGTTTTTTTGTTGTTGTTGCTCTAATAGTGACGTGTTTTACACTAGATCCACTGTTTGTCATATTTATTTTCAACTCTTTTTATACAGCATTATGTATTCCAAAAATTGAAATAACTCCATGTTTTTTTTGCCTTACTTTGTGCAGTTTGACTTCTGTTACATGTGATGCATATTAATTATACATTGTAAAAAACTTTTATCTTTTCCAGCACAATGGCTGTTCCTCCCTCATATTCAGACCTCGGCAAAGCTGCCAAGGATATTTTCAGCAAGGGCTATGGTGAGCACTGTTTTTTCTTCACAGTGAAACTAGTTAGGAATTACAGATGTATTAGTATCCACCGTTACTAATTCAAACACTAAAATATTGTAATATCAGACATAATAAACCTCAAACATTATATAACTTGGACCAGAAAACCCTCAAAATGGTCTAACATTTGTAATTTGTGGGTAATAGTGTAAAGTAATGTAGTATGCCACATTATTTCTCATTATATCTATTATTTCTTGTCATTTTCCAGCTCTGGTCACTGTAGTTTATTACACCAAACAATTAAATGATTTAAGTAGATCAATTGCAATTTTACTAAATGCAATTTGTCCTCATTCGTGAATAATTCTCACCTCATGGCGTCTTCTGTTAATATAAACTGAATGCATTTGAGTTGCAATCAGGTTATATCTTGCTTTGTTTTGTTGATACGGAAACACTCCAGAAACATTATGTTTTCAAGGCAATGACATCACACTATTACCCACTCATAAGTACAGTGTAACCCAACTTCAATGTTTATCCAGGTCTGCAGAGCTTCATGTTCAGCTGCACTCAAGTTTCTGTACGTTTAGCTAAGAGTCATTTTTTTCAATTTCCAGAACCATACTTAATATTTTAGGTGTTCACAATCACCTCCAAAACTGTGAGATAATGTTGGCAAATTCATAATTAAAGCTATTTATTCATTGTGTAAGGGATTCATCTTCTAAATTTGCATGGATTGAATCAAACTAAAACTTTATTATATTGAACTGGATGGATAACTTATAAACTAAAATAATGATGATGCAACAAACATCCTGTTGATGTCAGTTAGTTGTGGTTTCTATATAATAGAATGAAATTAAAATCCATCCTGTGGTTCATCAGATGTTTTGCTAACAGAGAAACAAGGTTGACTCCAAACTTTTAAGCAAAGATCTTCTGTTATCTGTTAGATCTCTGAGTAGTTGTTGAAGACACCAAATTTTAGCTCAATATCTGTAACGTGTACAAGGTTATAGTTATTCTTTGTTTGCTAAGTTTAATTATCTGTTGTGACTCCAAAAGTTAATCAGTTGTAGATGTTCATCTCAATAGGTTAATAGGTGATCTATTTAATAAAATGCTGTAATCTAAATACTCATCAGGTTATTAAAGTGATTTAAAATGTGTTTTGAATCCAACAGGCTTCGGTCTTGTGAAGCTGGACCTGAAGACCAAATCTCAAAGTGGCGTGGTGAGAACATCTTCTCTATTCTTCCTGCTCATGAACTTCTCTGTTCCATTATCCTGCTGGTGTCTAACCGCCCAGCCCCGCTGCACTCTTTCCCTACAGAGTACTCAGATTTTATCTTTCTTTAAGCACAGCCACTGCTGGATCTCTGAGCTTTAAGGTTTCCAGGATGTTGGAAACAAGCTGCTTTGCTTTTTCTGCTCTTGGTTGTAGAGAAACATGACAAGCCGACAGCAGCTGGGTGACTGTGGTGTGTCTGTCTCTCTGCCTGTCTTTCCTAACCGCTGCTCTCTCTCTGCTGCCACTCCGGACTGCTCACACTAATGTAGATGGTAAGATCGGCGTCGAGGCAGAGCCGATGCTTCATGATGTTCTGTCCTGTTTATTTTCCTCATCCTCTGCTGTTGTTGTCGTTTGGTTCTTGTTAAGTTGTTTTTTATCTTTATTTTATTTTTATGCAGGGATTGTTTTTGAAGTTTCACAGTTCTGCATTCTTCATTAGTTGTTTCTGATTAATTGATCAAACTTCAGAAATGTAAAAGAAACAAACACATCTCCTTAAGATGTCTGTGGTCACAGTAATATCTGCAGGTTGATGCGTTATTCTTTTAGATGAAACATTTCTGCACAGACTCAGAGAGTTTAAAAGCTTTGTTTGTTTCTGAGTGGACACTGCTTTGCAGCATCTCGTGCTCCTTTTAGTGTCCTCTCTCATCTGTATTACACAACAGAACTTGATGAAAATATGCATCATGTGACCCTGTAACACGTTCATGGCTGGATCTATAATAATGTTGAGGTCACTGAGTGTGAGTCAGGATGCTGCAGAAACATTAGCTCACATTCTGATGTCCTGATGTTGCTCAGAGTTGACAGTGTGCATGATTGCAAATGAAGCAGCAATGTGAGATTCACTTAAAGCACATTTTATCTACAAGTAAAAGAGAGGCTCAGGATTTATAGATTACATCAGCTTTCAAAATACACCATGAATTTACTTCTCAGTGTGAGACTGTAAACGCAGCGTTCTATTGTAAGTCCAGGGAAGTGTTTCAGAAGAGAGGTCCAACAAACTCCTCACTACTCAGACCAACTGTCTCAGGTTTACAAACAGTCTTTTGAGCAAGAGTTGTTTTAAATACCTGAAAACTGGCCACTCCTTTTTCACCGTTAGGCAGCATGAGTAATGTTGCGGTCACAGGACTACTTCCTGTTTCCCGCTTTGAGTGATGTCACTGGTGGGTTTGATCCTTATAGTGAACAAATAATTAATAGACCGCCCCTTCATCAGGACAGAAATATCCCTTTGATTATTTCAGTTAGCTGAGTCCTGCTGACTTCGCTTTGTTGATCCAGACCCTTTAGGTTTTTATTCAGATTTTCTTTTTTAAAACACTGTGCTCTGATGATGTTGATTTGAATTAATATTTTCAGCATAATAACAAACCCAGTCATCATCATTCAGCATCCCAAATTTTGGGATTTTGTCTCTATATAAATACAAAATACACGTTTAGTCCAGACTGAGCTGCAACACCAAGGTTTATAAGTTTGTTACATCCCATTAAACAGTGTCGTCAATTAATATTGTAGAAAAATTGGGGATTTTGCAGCAAACTGCTTTATAAGATAAAAAACAAAACAATGTTTTAAAAAAGGACATTGTGTAGTTTCAGCTTTCTGCCACCATGGGGCAGTGTTGTCAAGTTATATTATAAAACTTTATTGATCCCACAATGGAGAAATTAGTGCATTTCCACAGCTCGTTACACATACAAAGAAATTAAATTAAAGTAGGAATAAAGAACAAGAGAACAAGTAGTATTTACAGCATTGTACTGCATACTCTACATTGCTCATGACATCATGACGTGTTATAGAGTCTGACTGCTGTTGGGATAAATGATCTGCGGAAGCATTCCTTCCTACAGCGGGGATGTTTTAGTCTTTAAATTAGGGAGCTGCCCAGCGCACTCACTGACTCATGCAGGGGGTGATTGGGGTTGGTCATGATTGATGTCAGGCTTAGCTAACATCCTCCTCTCACCCACCACCACCACAGATTCCAGATGACCTCCCTACACCAAGCTAGACTTCCTCACCAGTTTGTTGACCCTGTGCCTGTCCCTGTCGGTGCATCCACTCCCCCAGCAGGCCACTGCATAGAAAAGGGCGGTTGTGACCACTGAGTCGTAGAAGGTCTTTAGCAAGGTCCTGCAGACTCCAGCGGACCTCAGTCTCCTCAACAGGTAGAGTCGGCTCTGGCCCTTCCTATACAGGACATCTGTAGTTTGAGAGTTCGCTAGCCCGATGGCTTTCCCCTGGATGTCCACTGGTGTTGTCTTCTTCCTGAAGCCTATTACCATCTCTTTTGTCTTGCTGTGGTTGATGTAGAGAGCGTTGTCCTCACACCAGCTGATGAAGTCATTCATTGATGATTCAGCAGCATTGGGTCAGCATTATAATTATTAGAAATATAATCAAAAGTCTGGTATGGCGCAATCTCAGCTAAATCTGATATTAGTCATTAATCTTTAAGTTTTACAACCTAATCTCACTAATGGTTGGTTATTGTCTGTGACGCCATCTGTCATCAGAAACTTCATTTGGGTAATGAAACAAAAACATGGATGACTAAATGTCTCAAAGCCTTTAAACAAGATTAAAAGATGTCAGAAACCCAGTAATCAGCTAACGCTCCGTCATCCAGAAGTGACAGGCAGCATCATGTTTGAAAAAATAGGACAAATATGATCAAACTTTAAAAAGGGACGACAGAGTGTTAAGCAGGATGTGAAGCAACATCCAGGTCTAACCAGAGTCATTAGTTACAGCTCCGCCACATTCATGGTTGAAAAATGATAGAAAATATAGTAGTTTGATTACAATATATCCTATTAAAAAGCATAAAGTGGTCCAGTTCAGACTTTACACAGGCTAATCTTTCTGCTTTAGCAACAAGAACTACAGAAGTCTAAATATAGAGTCCGAGAAATAACTTGATAAACTTCAATAACAAAAGGCCTAAGCAATAGTTGGTTTCTCAATTGATATTACTGCTGTGAACTCAACTATGTTAAGTTATTAAATTAACTTGTTTTTGCAAAGGAAAATGTAATTACCTAAACGTACAACAGGAATGAAAAGTATACAACCACTCAGGCTGAGTAAAGGCCCAGAATTCATTAGATGAACACAGTCCAGCCACCAGGTTTCACCAGAGTTTTAAACTGAGATGCTCTTAAGCTCAGGAATGATCGTTATGGTTTATCTGATCATAAATCCTGAAAATAGCCTTATGCTAAATATTTCCTGTTAGCCCTCGGTGTGTGTTTAGAAATGATTCTCTTAGTAGGGTTTAGATGACGATCTAATGATTAATTTAATAAGATATTGTAACAAAGACAGAGGAAAAAACATTATGGCCTGCCTCTCTCCTGTCAGCAGCAGCCAGCCAGTGATCAATAGGAGTAAAAGGTTTAGTTAGACAATGAGTCTAACACAGGATCCATTTATGAAGGATGAGTAGATATTTATTGCTGTATTTTAGGGTTCTTTAATTATTTCTGATTCCGTCTGTAGACTGTGCAGAGTTTCAGCCCAGGTTCAGATTCAGTTCGTTTAAACTTTAGAAAGTTAGAAGAGTTTTAAGTTCTATTCTTAGATTCATTATTTTACAGTTTTGCATCACAGTGTTATGTTTTTGTGTTGTTTTTTAAACTTTATTTTATATCCATCTCATGTGTCACTGGTGCTTTTCATGCATGAATGTTTTGAGACGTGTGACTGATTCAGTCTCTGTTGTTTGTTGTTTATTTACCTGCCTTTCTAGCATGTTTTTAAAGCTTTACCAGCTGATGCTCTTTCACATCTTCTCCTGCTGCAGGAGTTCAACACAGCCGGCTCCAGTAACATCGACACGGGGAAAGCATCCGGCAACCTGGAGACCAAATACAAGATGAAGGAGCTGGGCCTGAGCGTCAGCCAGAAGTGGAACACAGACAACATGCTGACTACTGAGGTCACTGTGGAGGACCAGGTGTGTGAGAGGACATCTTTATTGACATGATGTGTTCACTGGCGTTCATACGTTGACAGTTTTCCTTTCCCTGCAGCTTGCTCAGGGAATGAAGGTTGGCCTGGATACGTCTTTTGTACCAAACACAGGGTGAGACCTTGGTCATGTGTGTGAATGAGGCAGAGGATGTAGAACGTTTAAAGTTTGGTTCAGGTTAGGCTGAAGGGACTTTGAACATGAGGTTTGTTCTTTGTTAATAATAAAAAAAATATATATTTTACTATTTTTTATACTGTTTTCAGACCTGCCAACCTGTACGCATTTTGTGTAGGAAGAACACAATTTGACATCTAAGTACGCTACGCTGGTACGACTCGCCCCTCTAAACTGCGCAAAAAGCTGCGGACGTGAGTTCTGTGGCAAATGTGCGCATGCTCATGTCTGACAACACAATGAAGCAGTTTCAGCCAGTCGTTGTAGAAAAGCGGAGAATAACAAGTCTACCAAACCATCTGGTTCTGTCCGGAGTCTGACTGAAATCCATACATCGAAACTCGGTCCAAAGGAAGAGCGCGGGCCTGAGTCGTGCACGCTCACGGCAACTAAAGGCCTGTTTAGTTAGTCAACACATGAGAGCAGCGCTCAGGAAACTAAAGCGAACTGAGTAGAAGTTTTGTGATAAAGAGTCACTAACAGACTAGAGCTACAGGATTCTTCAAATCAGAAGATGGAGAGTTCGCTCTCTCGCGCACCAAGCATAGGACGGCGCGCGCTCCATAACGGGAAGCCGCAGGTGGAGGTAGGAGTCAAACTAATGAATATAGGGAGCTTGTGCAGAGAGAGATGTTTATAGATTTAAATATACTGTATATAGATATGATGGATTAGTATAAAGCTGGATGGATGGGTTAATCTACAGATAAATGATGTATTTCTATCCAGAGAGTTGGATATCATTACATGTATCCATCACATCACCTTCCACTGGATGTGGAATGAGTTCCATAGATGGTCAAATCCATATTTGCAGGTATTTTTGGTTAGAGTAACTTAAAAGTAATACAATAGTAGTCTAATGCCTTACATTGACAATACTGTAATATTGTAATGTAACAAGTTACTTTGAAATGACAGTAACAATAAATAATGCATTACAGTTTTGAAGTACCGTAACTTGCCCGACACTGGTGTTAGTGGACCTTCAGTTAAACCCTGAAAAGACTGAATGTCTGATTGTTGCCCCTGATAGGATGGTCCCTCTGATCAGTCAACATATTGGACATTTAAGTTCTGCTGTAAAGTCAAACCTGAGGAATCTGGGTGTTATTTTCGACCAATCAATGTCTCTTGAAGCTCACTCAAAACAGCTGGTCAGAAACTGTTTTTATCATCTGAGAAATATTTCCAAACTGAGAAAGTTGGTGTCAAAACCTGAACAGGAAATGGTTCTTCATGCTTTGATCTCCTCCCGTCTAGATGACTGTAACACACTTTTCACATGTTTGAACCAAAAAGCCCTTTATGGCCTTCAGCTGGTCCAGAACTCTGCAGCGAGGCTCCTCACTGGAGCAAACAGGAAAGATCACATCACTCCTATTCTGAGGTCTCTGCACTGGTTACCTGTTAAATGTAGAGTTCATTTTAAAATCCTGACTCTAACTTTCAGGGCCCTACATGGTCAAGCTCCTCTTTATGTTACTGAACTGATAAAGCCGTACGCTCCAACCCGAGCTCTCAGGTCCACAGACCAGAATCTCCTAACAGTTCTAAGGACCAGATTTAAAAGTCGAGGTGAACGCTCCTTCCAGTCTGTTGCACCGCGACTTTGGAATGACCTTCCTTTAGTTTTACGCTGTATAGACAGTCTGGACTCCTTTAAAAAGCAGCTGAAGACCCAATTATTCAAAACTGCTTTTAAATCATTCTTTTATGTTCTCTTGTTGTTTAACAATTTTGATTTGTAATAATATTTTTGTTTGTTTTATTGATTTTTTTTTGTTTTCTTTTGATCATGTTTGATTCTGTTTTCTGTGAAGCACTTTGTGATTTTTTCTGTGAAAGGTGCTATATAAATAAACTTTACTTACTTTACTTTACTTACTTATACTTTAAAATAAAACTATAAGTTAGCCCCGGTGATGTGTGCTGTAAACCAATTTAATTATTACATTCTTGAAAACAAAAACACCTATTGCAATATACAAAATAAACTATTATCGTTTTAATTAAATACATATTAAAATAATTTTTTATAACCAGCCAGTGAATGGGGAAATCACTGCATGCAAAACAATGGAGTAGCAAAAGTCTGCAAAAGAAAAAAGCTGTGCAACACAAGTGGTATTCAAAAAATGTTGACAAGGTGGACAGGTCTGTGTTAATCACCATCCTTCTTAAAACTGCAGTTCAGTTGTTACACATTTTTGCATTTTTTCTTTAAACATGGGGAGTTGAGGCATGTGAGGATGGAGGAAATGGTTTGACGAGGAAGCAGCAACATAAAAATCCCATGTAGTGGATAGAGCGTTAAAAAGCTCTGGCAGACCGCCGTCAGAGGAACCTCAGTTTGGGGAATCTGGGCAAACTTTGCAGTTAAGCTAACAGCTAATCAGAGGGCTCATTAAAGGGTGAATATCTGCCATCTAAACCAACTCAAGATCATCCATACGTTGTAGTCTCACAAAGCTTTGACAGAATGAAGTCTGCTAGAAAATCTGAGACTAAAACACTTTCATAGCTTTTACAGTTTAGTAAAGTGAGAAAACAACTTCCTTCTGGGACATTTTTATTGCTGCTTCCTCATCGATTTCCTCCATCTTCCTGTCTCGACACCCTGAGTAAATCATTAAACCTGCAGGTTTTCTGCAAACAGACCACAGACGGCTTGATAGTTTAGTAAATGTTGAAATAGGACGATGTTTTTCTTTGGTGAAGGATAAAGTAGACCATGTTTAAATCTCTGTGCTCACTGACAGCATCTGTTGGATAGATTTAGGTCTTTTCATAGAAGAACAAACTTTTAGCTGCTTTAACTGTTTTTTTTTTTCTTTCCAGTAAGAAAAGTGGCAAACTGAAGACGGGTTACAAGCGTGACTACATGAACCTGGGCTGCGACGTGGACTTTGAGGGGCCCATCATCCATGCTGCCGCCGTGCTGAGCTACGAAGGCTGGCTGGCCGGCTACCAGATGGCCTTCGACACGGCCAAGTCCAAACTGGCTCAGAACAACTTCGCCCTCGGCTACAGGACCGGGGACTTCCAGCTGCACACCAACGTGTGAGTGTTTCCCAGCAAACTCACCGAGTTCACCACTGCTGAAGCTCCATCTTTAAACAAACATCTGCTCCCTTATTCAGCAACGATGGGACAGAGTTTGGAGGCTCCATCTACCAGAAGGTGAATGACGAGCTGGAGACAGCGGTCACTCTGGCCTGGACCGCCGGCAGCAACAACACCCGCTTCGGCATCGCAGCCAAGTACAAGCTGGACAAAGAGTCCTCTCTGTCTGTGAGTGATCCAGCTTCTCTCCAGCCTCTCAGTCACACACACTGTTGTTCTGTTTCATGTCATGTCACATTTCTTCCCTCAGGCCAAAGTGAATAATGCCAGTCTGATAGGAGTAGGCTACACCCAGAGCCTCCGGCCAGGTAGGCTGCTGTCCACCACTCTGCTGCTCCCCCCAACACACGTTTGGTTTAGAGACAAACACAACTCTCACACAAGTTACAGACCACCTGATCAGTAGTGACACTGATCTATATTGGGAGGAAATGCAGATCTGGGTTTACGGGGCTTGTTGTTGTTATCAGTGAACTGTAAAATGTTGACTTCCTGCAGCAGGTTCATAATGTTCTCAATGACTTTAGTATCTACTATATTGTCATAAGTTACAGGAATATCAAAACACACCAGTTCAAATCTTGATACCTGGGTATTTTAGGGTCCTTTACACACAAACACGTAGAGATTTGTACAAATGTATTTTCTTTTTTGTTTATTTTTTTTCCCTTATGCAAATACACTTTCTGGTTCCTGTAAACTGATGGTTTTGTTTGGACTGGAAAGTGAAGTCAGATGGTACGTCACCATGGTGACCTGACCTTTAGTTCCTCACAGAGCTTCAGCTGTCTGCATTTTCTGTATTGGAATGATATTATTTTGTAAATGTTTCCCTCTGGAAGCATTTTTAAATGGAGAAAGTAACAAATATGTTTATATCCTTAAAAACAGAGCACTTCAGATCTTTAAGTGACTTTCTGTAGAAGTTATGAACAATTAATACCTTAGCTGTGGATGTCTCTGTGAACAACCTCAGTCTGAAGAAACAGAGCAGTTTTATGTCTCCAGTTAATCTCCAGCAGTCAGAGCCCAGTGAGACTCTGAGTGATGGTGCTAAGCTAGCTAATTGAGTTTATTGCTCAGATTTCCTTCCTGCTGAAAACGATGGATTTCCTCTGTTGATGGAGAGAAATGTGTGTCTTCTCTGATGAATGATGCCAAATCTGTTGGAGTTTTTCCTTTGATTTTATATCAATGCTCATATATTCAAAACCAGAAAAGCTCGGTTTACTCGCTGAGGTAAAACCCAAGGCTGGGACGAGAGGAACCTCTGCTGTGATGCGTCCACACGGGTAAAAGGTGTTTATGAGACTCAGTGGTTCTCGTGTCTCTGCAGGTGTTAAGGTGACCCTCTCAGCCCTGATTGATGGGAAGAATTTCAACGCCGGCGGACACAAAGTGGGCATGGGCTTCGAGCTGGAGGCGTAAAGAGGAGTCTTCACGTCAGCACCACCTGTCATGTAGCTCCTCCTCCTCCTCTCTGGACTCTCCTCACACACCTGCTCCCTGTTCACACTTTTAATCAGCGTTTCTGACAGCAACAGTTGAGTCTGAGGTTGTGAGGTGGACCCTGAAGTGGCGGTGGTGAATTTTTACGACTAAAGTCACACTATTTATTTCCCAGTAGGTCTTGGATGATGTAGTTGTTGGTGTAAGTGTGTAGCCTGTTACAGCTGTTGTATCTTAAAGCATGTGAGAATGAAAACATGGATGCAGAGCTTAAAGTTTATTTTCTTGGCTAAAAAACAGGTGCAGAGTGTCTGTTTTATTTTTTTTATTAGTTTGTCATTTTCTGGGGATGTTTGGTAAATGTACTGAAGTTCAGACTGGTCTCAGTTTTTACTGATTTAGCGTACACACGTTTCTGTGACAAGGATCTCCTAATCCGTGGTGGCTGCTCAGTTTGACAGGTGAAATCAATGTGGTGGAATCTTCTGGTAACTCATAGTTAGTTTTTATTTCTACTGTGTTGTTTTCATCTGTTGTCTCAGCAGTCCCAGAGATAACGAGAGCTTTAGCCCCAGGCGCCCGGACGAGCACCCGAGGGCTGCACTCATCACTGTCAGATATCACAGTCAAACTCCTGATTATGACCAGGTGTTGTGACCCACACAAACATTTAAATCATGCATTGAAATATGGCATTTATTTGGTCCATCTGATTGTGTTTTCATGATAATGATCTTGTTTGTCATGTAGACACAGTACCTTATTTTTTTCCAATGTAAACTAATAAAAAAAATGGAAAAATAATGTTTGAATTTGGATTCATTTTATATAAAAATATTTTAATGTAATTAGCAGTTTGTGAAGGTTTCTAGGTTAGAAAAACAACATGGAGTTTGGAAACTGATTAATGGATGTTTATTGACTTGTTCCTGCTAGTTCTAGATTTTCAGTTCTATTTTAAATGTATATTGTGAACTGTGGTCAATGGTAGTCCACTTCTATTAAAGTCTGCGCCAGAGGTGGGCAGTCCAGCTCCTCGAGAGCTGGTATCCAGCCTGTTTTAGAGGTTTCCTTGCTTCAACACCTGGTTTAAATGTTGAATTACCTTTGTGTGTCTTCAAGGCCATCAGGATCCTATGAGTCACTCACTAATTCAGTTAAAGCAAGGAAACCTAAAACATGCTGGATACGGGCCCTCGAGGACCAGGATTACCCACCTCTGCTCTAAACTCAGGGGACACTTCAGTCTGAGAGCATCCTGTTTGAAGCCACACGATGTCAGAGTTCTCTTATCAGCTGTTAGGTGTGGTCTTGGGCTCATGTCAAAATGTGAACAGCATGATGAGGAGGACTGGTAAAATACCAGTTCTAACCGAACCAATCTTTCAGCTCGTTGTTAGAGAACAAGTTATGAACAGTTGGACCTGAGCATTCAAAGGTTTAGAGGTCACATTAAGGTCACCTGTAAAGGTTAGGTTCATCTGAACTTTCACTAGAAACTAAGTCAAATATCTTGTGAGTAGTGTATTACACACAAACACACAAATATATATACACACTCTTATTTATTTATATATATACAAACACACACACTCACTGGCCACTTTATTGGGTACACCTTGCTAGTACCAGGTTGGACCCCCTTTTGCCTTCAGAGCCTTAATCCTTCGTAGCATAGATTCAACAAGATACTGGAATCATTTCTCAGAGGTTTTGGTCCATATTGACATGATAGCATGACATCCCCCCCCACCACCACCACCATTACACCATCACCACCAGCCTGAACCGTTGATACAAGGCAGGATGGATCCACGCTTTCATGTTGACACCAAATTCTGACCCTACCATCTGAATGTGGCAGCAGAAATCCAGACTCATCAGACCAGGCAACATGTTTCCAATCTTCTGTTGTCCAGTTTTGGTGGGCCTGTTGAATTGTAGCCTGAGTTTCCTGTTAGCTGACAGGAGTGGCACCCAGTGTGGTCTTCTGCTGCTGTAGCCCATCAGGGTTCAACGTGTTGTGCGTTCAGAGATGCTCTTCTGCAGACCTTGGTTGTAACCAGTGGTTTTCTGAGTTACTGTTGCCTTTCTATCAGCTCCAACCAGTCTGGCCATTCTCCTCTGACCTCTGGCATCAACAAGGCATTTTGGCCCACAGAACTGCCGTTCACTGGATGTTTTCCCTTTTTCAGACCATTCTCTGTAAACCCTAGAGATGGTTGTGTGTGACAATCCCAGAAGATCAGCAGTTTCTGAAATACTCAGAACAGCCCGTCTGGCACCAACAACCATGTCACGTTCAAAGTCACCTTGTTGCCACCATGTGTTTGGCTGATTAGTCATTTGCGTTGAGCAGTTTGACAGCTGTACCCAATAAAGTGGCCAGTGAGTGTATATACTTGTGATTTGTGGCCACACCCATATATACCTCAGTACAACACAGTGGGTGGAATTTGTAGTCTGCATTTGATCCATCCCTGAGGAGCAGAGGGCAGACAGGAGTCCGTTGGGGGTTCAGTATCTTGCCCAAGGGTACTTGGGACACATGGCTTCTTGGGCCTGGGTTTGAGCCCTGACCTCCTGATCAGTGGACACCCTTCTGGTCCATCCCATCTTCCATGTCTCACTGATGAAACTTGTTGTGTCCAGTCCCTTGTTGGTTGGTTTGTTTTTGCATATAACTGACCCAGTATCCATGGTTATGTGTATTTTACTTCAGGTGAACACTCTTTGCATTGAGTTGCCAAAGACTGATGGAATCACAGTTTTAGAAATAAAATAAATTTTTCATAATTTATGAGCTGCATTTTAATACATCTGTCTAGTGTAGAATAAACTAGTCCAGGTTTAAGTCTTGGTTTTAGCTGGACCAGTTCCAATGTGGTTCAAATACAAAGAGCCTTCAAATTGCTTTCTTAACCATCGCAGGTAAAACAAAAAGTTCTACATTCTACAAGATAGTAATAATTTATAACTCTTACACAGAAAAACAAGTTAACCTTTATTGGTGTTCATCTGTTGTGTGATATAACAACTACAGGTCTGTAAAAACCTTTATTTCAGTAGATGTAGGTGCTGCAGTTATTGTCACATTAAGAACAACCTCATAGCCTCCACATTTAAAAAATGTGTTTTCTTGACACATTTATGACTCGATAAATCTCCCAGGTCAACAACAAGTTAAAGCTCAATGCTGGCGCAGGTCTGAGTTCACTCTAGTTCACTCTATTGAATGTAACGTAGCAGTAAATCCATCTGTGGCGTGTCATAAGTACACTTGTCATTTTCTCAGCGAGGCGTCCTGAATGCAGCTAAATGGATCCCAGCTGCTGCTGCTTCTTGCAGGAATACAAGTCAGGCTGTCTGTATTTTCTGAAATGAGTGTTTAGAGTCATACCTGAGGTATAAACACCTCAACAGTCAGCTTTAAATTCACCTTTGTGACGATACAAACTAAACAGTAATACATTTCCTTCAGTCTTCTGATGAGCTGCCTATTCATGGTTAATCCAAAGGGTTAGTCCACCTAGATCACTCACAAATGGATTAAAGCTAATAAATCAGAATGGTGGTTCAGTTTTACTACGGTCTGACAAAATGACTGAGAACTGAGGTGGAGGCTAAGAGAGAGAGGATGTGAGTCTAAAGCTGGGCTGATGGTGGTGTTAGATAAAAACCACCAAAGGTTTAGTTCTTAGGTCTTTGTAAATGTGATTAGTTCTCTGTTTTTAATATGAAATCATTGTTTCTCTTTTATTTTGAAGTGTTTCAAAGCAAAAAGTTCTGAATACAGTCTGACCTGTTGTAGAAAGCTTCCTGAATGGCCTCAGTTCAGAGAACTAGACTTTACATGCTGAACTGGATTCATTCCCAAAGCAGTTTGGTGTTTTCTTTAAAATATATTCAGACCTCAAATTCATAACAGTTCATACACTTTATTCAACGGTTATTTCAGCTGAAATATTAAGAAGCTCCTATTGGTTTTGACCCCTGGGTGACCTGGAAGTGGTATTTATGCTTTTAAAATAACCACATGAATAGCCATGTGATGTGAAATTGACCATATAAAGGTTGATAGTGTTGGTCCATAGCTAGTTTAGGGGTTTGCTACAGCCACTGCTTTAGATGACAAGAACACACTGTGGTCTGGCAGCTCCTCAGGCCTCTCAGAAGTCAAAGCACTATTTCTCTGAACAGAGGCCCTTCAGGAACATGTAGTAAATATTTATAACTTTTACACAGAAGCACATTTTAAACTGACCCAAAATTCTGTTTGAATAATTTTTAGAATGTTTTAATTTTAAACACTTCAGATGACGTTTCTTGTTACAATTCCTCCTCACATCCTGTGATTCGTTCACTCAGTCCACTGGTGGACTAGCCTGATGATGGCCTGAGGAGAAACTCCTGAGGAACATCATAAAGTCAAAGGATGACCAGCTGGGTCTAGCTTGGTGACATAATGAAACAGTATCTGCTGTAAAGACAAATACAGACACCAATAACGATGAGGTCTTGTGGGTGGACTGACCCTTTAAGGAATGTTTGTGATAATTTCTCTGTCAACAAACCTTAGTTTTTTCTCCATACTCTAACTGAACAGTTATGGACAGCGTTGGCTCCAAGTTGTCTTTCAAGTTTCAGAATAGTGTTGCCTCACTCACACTTGTTTTCTTCATGGGTAAATGAAGGATTCCTGCACAGTGCCTCACAGCAGATTGACCTTTGCCACCACCTGCTTGCAGCCGGTCTGGGAGTATTCGTGCCCCCCGACAGCAGCATAGTATTGGATCTCCCCCGCCAGGCGCTCGATGTTGGAGTGATCCGGGTAGAAGCCTTCTCGAGTCATTTCATCCAGGAAGCACTCCATCACGTGACTTTTCTCCAAAAGGCCCAGAGGTAAGACTTCAGCCTCCTTCCACAGTGGGTGGAGCTTCTCCAGAACATTGCGTACTATGGGAGTGAGTTCTTTCATCAGGCTTCTATGGCGACGGGAGGCGGTCATCGTCATAGATATACTTGAGGAGTTCTGCAGCATGTGCTTGGTGATGTGTGTGTGACCCAGGTTACTCAGGAACAGGTAGATCGCATTCAGGTACTCGTTGGACTGCTTGGAGGTGACAAGATGCCACAGCTCGTCTAGGATTTCCACGTGCATGTGCTCAGCCTCATCAAAGATGAAGAGCGGGATCTTCTCCTCCTCCTCGGCCTGCTCCACTATCCCTGAGATGACAGCGGAGAGGTTGCGAGCACACTGTGTGGCGTCAGCCTGCTGGGGGCAGTGGTGGAGCACGTAGTACTGCAGCACTAGCGTGTCGCCCACCACCGAGCGGAAGTGTCCAGCCAGGAGGCGGCCCAGGTGGCTCTTTCCTACGCCACTTGGCCCGTGCACAGACACCACCAGGGGCTTGTTGTGAACATACGTAGACAGGTAGTCCTTCAGGTGGTACAGCAGACCCTCCACTGCCCCCTGCTGCCCAAACACCTCCCTCCTCAGAGTCCTCTCCAGGCCCTCCAGGTCATATCGGATTACGTGGTCATCGAGGTTCTCTATAGCATTGTAAACCTAAGGAGAAGCAGTCACCAGTGTTAGGAAGACCATAATACAGAAACATGTTTTTGTAGAGAAGTTCTCTTAAGTGTGGTTCTATCAGATATTTATTATCATGATTCTGGTGTGTCCGTGTGAGTTTGTGTTTGTTGTGAGACTTTTTGCTGAACAGAAAAACTGGGTTCCTGCAGCTCTCTGACTGCAGTTATACAGTCATCAGGCTGCTGGATCTTAGGAGCTGTTGGACGAGCAGACTTCGCCTGATGATCAGCCTTTGTGGTCGAGTCAAGCCCTCTGTGTTACTTCTCAGACTTTCTTCATGATTATTGAATCCTCTTTGCCTCTTGTGTTGGCTTCTATGCCAAAACCCAGATTGCTAGAGCCATGACCTCTGTAGCAGATTCTCCCCCCCAAAAAACACCAGCTCCACGATCATCCTCTGCAGCTCCCCAGTCCAGTAGTCTCCTGCCTTCTCACTCTGCTATGCTCCAAGCCTCCTTCTAGACCTCAGTCCTGCAACACTCTCTGTCAGTGTCTCCCACTGCTACAAGGACTACCTCAATGTCTTTCCTCCTGCCTGCGGTTGGCAGTCATCACACCCAAGTCTTCAGTTTCAGAAGAGGAAGGAGACCCTATTGACCGGTGACCTTCAAATCTCCTCGCCTCGCCTTCTTCCGCTTATCCGGGTCCGGGTCGCGGGGGCAGCATTCCAAGTCGGGCAGCCCAGGCCACCTTCTCCCCGGCCAAGTCCACCAGCTCCTCAGCTGGGACGCCCAGGCGTTCCCAGGCCAAACTGAAGATGTATTTCCTCCAGCTTGTCCTGGGTCGACCCGGGGGCCTCCTGCCAGCAGGACATGCCCAGAACACCTCCCGAGGGAGGCGTCCAGGAGGCATCCTGACCAGATGCCCGAACCACCTCAACTGGCTCCTTTCGATATGGAGGAGCAGCGACTCTACTCCGAGTCTCTCCCGGATGTCCGAGCTTCTTACCCTATCCCTAAGGCTGAGCCCGGCCACCCTGCGGAGGAAACTCATTTCAGCCGCTTGTATCCGCGATCTCGTTCTTTCGGTCATTACCCAAAGCTCATGACCATAGGTGAGGATTGGGACGTAGACCGACCGGTAAATCGAGAGCCTTGCTTTCTGGCTCAGCTCCTTCTTCACCACAACAGACCGGTTCAGCGTCCGCATCACTGCAGACGCTGCCCCAATCCGCCTGTCGATCTCCCGCTCCCTCCTTCCCTCCTTCCCTCACTCGTGAACAAGACCCCGAGATACTTGAACTCCTCCACTTGAGGCAGGACCTCTCTCCCGACCCGGAGTTGGCAATCCACCTTTTTCCGGTCGAGAACCATGGCCTCAGATTTGGAGGTGCTGATCCTCATCCCAGCCGCTTCACACTCGGCTGTGAACCTCCCCAGCAAGAGCTGAAGGTCAGAGCTCGATGAAGCTAGGAGGACCACATCATCCGCAAAAAGCAGAGACGCGATTCTCCTGTCACCAAACTCAACCCCCTCCACACCACGGCTGCGCCTAGAAATCCTGTCCATAAAGGTTATGAACAGGACCGGTGACAAAGGGCAGCCCTGGCGGAGTCCAACCCTCACTGGGAACAGGTCCGACTTACTGCCGGCTATGCGGACCAAACTCACACTCCTCTGGTACAGGGACTGAATGGCCCTTAACAAAAGACCATCAACCCCGTACTCCTGGAGCGCCCCCCACAGGGTGTCCCTGGGGACATGGTCATAAGCCTTCTCCAAATCCACAAAACACATGTGGATTGGTTGGGCAAACTCCCATGACCCCTCCATCACCCTAGCGAGGGTAAAGAGCTGGTCCACAGTTCCACGACCAGGACGAAAACCACATTGCTCCTCTTCAATCCGAGATTCAACTATCGACCGGACCCTCCTCTCCAGTACCCTGGAGTAGACCTTCCCAGGGAGGCTGAGGAGTGTGATCCCCCTATAGTTGGAACACACCCTCTGGTCCCCCTTCTTAAAAATGGGAACCACCACCCCGGTTTGCCACTCCACAGGAACTGCCCCCGATGATCACGCAATGTTGCAGAGACGTGTCAACCACGACAGGCCTACAACATCCATCGCCTTGAGATACCCAGGTCGGATCTCATCCACCCCCGGGGCTCCGCCGCTGCGTAGTTGTTTGACTACCTCAGCGACTTCTGCCCCAGAGATTGGACAGTCCGTCCCCAGGCCTTCAAGTATTTAGCAAATCTCAAGCTCTGTCCTTACCACCTCACAGATCATATGATTGTGCAATAGAACTGTTTCCTGGTGCCCCCCTATCTTCCAGCTGACGATGCAACCTGTCCAAGCCAGATGGACTGGATTGGCTGTGTGGTCTGGACAGAACCGGATCTGGGTCCACCATTTGGTGACGCCTGCTCTTGAACTTTGCATGAGACCGTTTGTTTAGAACATTTAGATTACTATGCTACTATGTGTGTTGCTCCAGCAGGATAAACACCATAAACCAAACAAACAGCCTCATGCTAATTGCAGAGGTTTACAAACAGGTACTAACGCATCAGTATGACTTTTTGACCTGATCTGACTATTGCTACCATCAGAGGACTACTTCCTGTTTCTAGAGACGCCGCCTGCATTGAGTGATGTCACTGTTGGGCATGTTGATAGATAACTGATAGAACACGACTTGAAAGTGAACATTAGCTTAGCATGACTACCTGCTAGCATATGCTAAAGCTAAAGCCTTCTTAGTTTACACTTCATTAAAATCTGTTGAAACTCCTTGTTTTTTAAGTACCTTGATATTTAATTTTCAGTTTGTTTACTTGAGTCAAAGCGTGTTATAGGATGAGAATCCTAACTTTGACTTTTTGTAAATCTTTTAGAAGGTTTTGTTAAGTTTTCTAACTTTCGTTGCACTTCTAAAGTTTTGTGTCTCCGCAGTCAAGTACTTCTTTGAAGTTGGTCTGTGTCTAATCACACATTCTGACTTCTGGTATTTGCTGTCTACTCAGTCACTGTTTAATCTTTAACTTTTATCACCTTTTGTTTGAGTTTCGTTTTGTCTGTAGTTTGAGTGAAAATGGCTGTTTCATCCAAATGCTCTGGTTGGGAGCCATTGATGCACTGAGTCATTTGAACTGCACCTTGTTTTGTTTTTTTTAAACAGAAAACAGAAGAAGTACATTTCCAGAGTTCCAGCACTTGAAACAGAAAGCTGTTTTACCTGGAGGAAGACGATGACAAAGAGCAGGTAGAGGCCATATTTAGCTCGGCTGTGCTCCTGCTTTGGGACAGTCTTGCGCCCCACGTCGTTGGGGAACAACACTCGCCTCTTCTTCTTCAGCCTTTTTTTCTTCTGAGCATCCAGGGAAAAAACAGGAAAAGCATTGGGGGTTACTCCTTCGAAAGTAAAAATTTTGGGACTAGTGCGTACTGGAGCTCCAAGGAGAGCCCCGGTTCCCTCCAGCATGTGGGCCTTCTCCTGACGCCTCTTCTTCATGGCCAGATATTTCTGTTTGATGCGTATGACGGCGCGTAGAGCAGCCAAACTGGACAGACTGGGAGTTGGACTGACATTTCCATCCTTTGCTTCTTCACTTTCCAACTCTTCATCCGGCTCTCCCTCGAAGTCTCCCATTTGGGAGGAGGAGGAAGTGCTGCTGTTCTGGTCACTCATCTGCAGAGAGGAGACTGAAGGTTCAGGTAAATCTACTGATGTAGTGTTTATCTGAGTAAAACCTGTCATTTAAAGATTCCAGGTGTTTCCACAGAAGGAACTGGGTCCTAAACAGGAAATCTACTTGGCTCAAAGTACTGTTTGATGTTGAGGAACTTCCATAGGAAGATCAACGTTTCTGGTTGCTGAATGCAACACAGTCTAAACGCAGGAGGAAAAGATAGTCAGAAAGTTACCTTAATCATTGTCTTAGAAGCTGTAAAAGCTACAGGAAGTAAACTAAAGCAGTGCTGCAGGTTGGACAGATTACAAGCTGTCAGTTCTGCTTATATTCAGTTTGTCATCTACAGTAGAGTCACCACTAGCTGCTCACAGCCTTTGTTTAACCATCCTTATAAGATCAAGTTGAGAAGAGCTTAAATTTAAGTTTTTGTTTTTTCATTGTTGCAGTGTTTCCTATCAAAGCTCAGACGTTCTCCTTCAGGATTTTATAATAGATAGGTAATTCCTGGTTCCATCATATACAACAAGTTGTCCAGGTCCAAGCAGATTATGAGCAAGTTGCATTTATTCAGTCAAAAAACAAGATAAAAGATAAAGATTTGTGCTGCTGAAGCATGTCTAGGCAGCTAGCCCCTCTTAGCTCACCACTAGGGGGCTGCTTAGAAAGACGACTTTATTCAAGTGTACTACGAATTTATACTAAAACTGAGGCCGTATACTTTTTAAAAGCCATATTATGTACTAAATAGTAGAATAGTGCCTACATTTAATTAAGAAGAATGAAAATGTTTTACACATTGCTTTGAGTTTTTACCTGTTATAAAAGATCATTTGGTGCTGGAGTATAAAAGTTTACAGTAAATACTTTGTGTGCTGAACTGTATTATCTTTATGTACTTTAACATCATAAAAACAGAGGAACTTGACCTTATTGATCAGGTTTCTGGTCTCTTTGGTGTTCTGGACACAGCAGCTTCTGTTTCTACCAGAACACATGGTGTTTAAACCAGATCAGCCCAGACAGCATTACTTTCAGGTTTTAACCTCATGTACGTAAGTACTTGTACATCAATCTGTTAATCTTTACATACCAGTCTGTTATTAAGTAAGTAGCCCAGATGTGGTCTACCAGATGACCACATCTGGGCCGAGTACAGGCAGGGCGGGTATTCTTCGTGGTATCTGTGAGTGTGGGTGTATTGTGTGGGCCAGAACTATTGTACCTATTGTAACATTGGCCCCTAGCAGGACAAGGTGCCCCACCCCTGCCCTAAAGGCTCACATGGCACCTTTGTTTTCTGACAAACATATTTTGTTTTACTGCTGATTCTTTCTTCATTTGATACATTCAGCTAGATTTTCAGTATTATCAGTATCAGTACTCTGCTTCTCTTAGATCAGATCCATCTGCGATCATCACAACACTTTTCACAGTAGTACTTGGTGATTTGATTCCTCAGGCCGGCATTTTGGGGGTGGGGGGTGGGGGCTAAGGCAGCACTTGCACCGGGGTCCAGCTCAACTTTGCTACGCCACTGCTTATACTCAAGCATACAGGGAGTGCAGAATTATTAGGCAAATGAGTATTTTGACCACATCATCCTCTTTATGCATGTTGTCTTACTCCAAGCTGTATAGGCTCAAAGCCTACTACCAATTAAGCATATCAGGTGATGTGCATCTCTGTAATGAGAAGGGGTGTGGTCTAATGACATCAACACCCTATATCATGTGTGCATAATTATTAGGCAACTTCCTTTCCTTTGGCAAAATGGGTCAAAAGAAGGACTTGACAGGCTCAGAAAAGTCAAAAATAGTGAGATATCTTGCAGAGGGATGCAGTACACTTAAAATAGCAAAGCTTCTGAAGCGTGATCATCGAACAATCAAGCGTTTCATTCAAAATAGTCAAAAGGGTCGCAAGAAGCGTGTGGAAAAACCAAGGCGCAAAACAACTGCCCATGAACTGAGAAGAGTCAAGCGTGCAGCTGCCAAGATGCCACTTGCCACCAGTTTGGCCATATTTCAGAGCTGCAACATCACTGGAGTGCCCAAAAGCACAAGGTGTGCAATACTCAGAGACATGGCCAAGGTAAGAAAGGCTGAAAGACGACCACCACTGAACAAGACACACAAGCTGAAACATCAGGACTGGGCCAAGAAATATCTCCAGACTGATTTTTCTAAGGTTTTATGGACTGATGGAATGAGAGTGAGTCTTGATGGGCCAGATGGATGGGCCCGTGGCTGGATTGGTAAAGGGCAGAGAGCTCCAGTCCGACTCAGACGCCAGCAAGGTGGAGGTGGAGTACTGGTTTGGGCTGGTATCATCAAAGATGAGCTTGTGGGGCCTTTTCGAGTTGAGGATGGAGTCGAGCTCAACTCCGAGTCCTACTGCCAGTTTCTGGAAGACACCTTCTTCAAGCAGTGGTACAGGAAGAAGTCTGCATCCTTCAAGAAAAACATGATTTTCATGCAGGACAATGCTCCATCACACGCGTCCAAGTACTCCACAGCGTGGCTGGAGAGAAAGGGTATAAAAGAAGGAAAACTAATGACATGGCCTCCTTGTTCACCTGATCTGAACCCCATTGAGAACCTGTGGTCCATCATCAAATGTGAGATTTACAAAGAGGGAAACCAGTACACCTCTCTGAACAGTGTCTGGGAGGCTGTGGTTGCTGCTGCACGCAATGTTGATGGTGAACAGATCAAAACACTGACAGAATCCATGGATGGCAGGCTTTTGAGTGTCCTTGCAAAGAAAGGTGGCTATATTGGTCACTGATTTGTTTTTGTTTTGCTTTTGAATGTCAGAAATGTATATTTCTGAATGTGAAGATGTTACATTGGTTTCACTGGTAAAAATAAATCATTGAAATGGGTATATATTTGTTTTTGTTAAGTTGCCTAATAATTATGCACACCTGATATAGGGTGTTGATGTCATTAGACCACACCCCTTCTCATTACAGAGATGCACATCACCTGATATGCTTAATTGGTAGTAGGCTTTGAGCCTATACAGCTTGGAGTAAGACAACATGCATAAAGAGGATGATGTGGTCAAAATACTCATTTGCCTAATAATTCTGCACTGCCTGTACTTAATAAAATGTATACTCTTTTTGCTAAGGGTTGTAAATTAAGTGACCTCTACCTCGTGTTTTAAGGTTTCTCTTCAGTTTTTGGTGTGCGTGCGTGCGTGCGCGCCTGCGTGCGTGTGTGTGTGTCTGAACTGCTGTTAGTCTGTCTGAAACATCTGAAAAACATTTATTGAGCTTCTGCTTCACTCAACAAACCAGAGGACACTTCCTGGAGCTGTTTATGTAGCTTTTGAAAATTAAAACTATCAGTACAGAACACATCATGAAGCGGTGTGTTTTCAGAAAGCAAAAGGTTCCTGGACTGTTTCAGGACTTTTCAAAAACCCAAGCTTGCAAAGTTAGATTAGGGGTCAAATCAGGGTTTATATTACGATGATCTTCCTGAGACGCTGGCTTTGCAGTCAGAATTTAATAAACACATACAATTGCCCCAGGAAAAATCCCTGCCTTAAATCTTATTCATCCATAAAATGGTTGGACTAGTTTTTGTTTACTTGTATATCCTGGTTTGCTCCTGCAGCTCTTTGAAGTAAAGGCATCCAGTTGAACCAGGCTGTCGTCTAACTGCAGCACCAATATTTGAAGCATTTCATTAAAGGTGGTTTTCTTTAAAGTGCAATGCCTGAAGAGATTTCAGTTTGAGAACAAAACAAAAAAAAAGGATCCATTTGGAGGTAAATTTCATGACTCAGTCTCTTGAACAGAAAGGAGACCAGTCCTATACTCATTTCTGCCTGTTGTAATCCTCTAACTTCACACGTTCATCACTTCCTGTTGAGTTCATGTCTCTTTAAAGACCTCCTGCCCTTAATTAAGACCCAAAGAGTCTCAGATACCAGGAAACCAGAGAATATTTACTTCTTGTTCTACAAATTAACCAAATAAGCTCCACAACATAATAAATGTATACTCTATCTATTTCCCCACCATTCTGGAGTGTTTCTGTGTAAAAGTTCTAAATAATGACCTTTCCTGTGGTTGATACTTTCCTGAACAAACTCTGTTCAGAGAAATAGAGTTCACCGGACAGATTACTCTGGATCAAAGTGTGCTGCTGCCACCTTAAAACAGGCCCAATTTACAACATTTCACAGCAGTTTGTGAAATGTTACCTACAAACCTTTACACAACATTTAGTTTCACATCACATGGTTACTTCAGCAGAAAGTCTCTAAACTCCAGGGGGCCTGGAGCTGGTGATTTTTATGTTTTTAAATAATCACATAATTCTATGTGCATAGACACGTGATGCTGAATTGACAGCAGGTTATTTAGGAGACTGGAGCTGTTTAAAGAATAAACTCAAGTCCTGGCTGACCTCAGATTAGCTCATCAGTCCTGTAGGACACAGAAGCTGATTCGTTGAACAACAGGTAGTTAGTTATTTGGAAACACTCCAAAGTATCTGAAAAGTGTCTTTAGGGGCCGGGTTTGACTTCATCTGGTGTAGTTTCTGAGAAACCAGCGGCTGAACGTTGTGGTATTTAATTATTTCTGGTGACAAGAATGAGTCAGCAGTTTTTATAAATAAATCCCCCCTTTTATTAAATATCAGAAAGCATTTAACTCTTTAGTTCTACACAAAAAAGCAATTTAAAATAAATATATATATATATATATATATATATATATATATATATATATATATATATATATATATATATATATATAAATTTGAGTCAATAAGAATTGTAATAAAAGCTAAAACATTTTAAATTTTTGTAACCATCTTTAGAATGGTTTTAATGTAGTCTTTTTATTTTTACGTTCAATGCATGGACCAATGAGGGACTAGGGATGTGTACTGACAAGAATCTGGCAATATGTGTCACGATACAGGGGCAACGGTACGATATATACTGCAATACTACAAGCAATACGATATTTAGCAATATATTTTTATTTTATTGTTGGAAATCTGTCACAGCTGAACAAATGTTAGCCTCTTCAGATCTGCTGAGCAGAATCAATTCACTTTATGCTCAAATGAGGCTTTAATTATATGTTGTCATGGTAACTAGCTGCATGTGCTCATAAATTTGTAGTGTTACCTGAGTATTTGACTCTACCGTTTCAGATTTTACAGACTACTGCATAACTCCTGTCACAGTTTTTACTACATTTCTTTGTTTTGAAACCAAAGTGCTTTGAAAGCTGCTGGATCCTCTCTGCCTCATTCATCGGATAGCTGTGTGTGAAGGTAGCAACATTCGCCACTCACTGGTACTATCACGAGACTGCTGAGGACTATGACTGCAGCCAACAAGCGATCAGAGGTTGAAATGCAACACAAAAATGAACTACCGCTGTTAACTTTTGCATGTAAATTGTTAATAAGAAATTGATATTGTGCTTTAGGAATATCGATATAATATTGTGACACGGAATATTGTGATATATCATTTTTTTCTTACACATAGGGACTAAAATGTTCTCCATCATGTGGCCAACCTGCAGGTCAAAGGGATAAACTAAAACTTCCACCATCGGAGCACAGGAATGTCTGATTTTTCTGTTAAAAAGTGGCATTTGGTTCTCAGCTGCCATTTGTCTGGTTTGGTTATCTAACCATGTGTTGCTCAATTTGAGTTACAGTCATGTCGGGTCAGGCTAATTCCAAGAAGCTTCACACTGATGTTAGATGATAATAAATGAATAGCAACGCAAACTCTGGTAGTTTAAGAGATACTGAATCTCACCTCAGTGTGAAAATCACACATGTGAAGCTGAGAGGCAGAGTGCTGCTGATTCAGGGCGTGTGTGTGTGTGTGTGTGTGTGTGTGTGTGTGTGCGTGTGTGTGTGTGTGTGTGTGTGTAATAGCTGCAGGGATAACTCTGATTTGTGAAAATAAAGTGGTGAAAGTGAAGAAATGTTGAAGCCATGTATGACGCAACTCCCAGAAATTTTTACAGCTGTTGTAAAAAAAATATTTTTTTTGCTTCCAGGTGAGATAAAGATGGTGCTTCTTCTCCCTCTGTCTCCTTTTTTAAATGTTACAATTTTTTTTTTACATAATATTCAAATCTGCTACTAAAATCATGTAGGAAACGTTACTAGAGAGTTAGGGAAGTGCGAAACATTCAGGAACCTTCTCAGGCCTGTAGGATCACACCCACAGAGCCGCTCTCTGACAGATATTTGCATGCTCTTGATTTAAAGTTGCATGAAAAGCAACATCCTGTTTTAGTTTTGCAAAAACCTCATGCACTAAATTAACGTAAACTGGGTGTGCAAAGGTGATTTTCACAGTTCCTAAAGTTACAGTAGTTGTGTTTTGAAAAGCATTCTTCAGGTTGATCTGCAGAAACACAAGCGTGATCTAGCTGTTAAGGAAAACTCTGCCCTGTTAACATTATGTTAGCCCTACAGTAGAGAACTATCAGTTACACCCAGGGGAAGTTGCTGCTGCAACAAAACCTCAGGACAGTAAAGGCATTGTGTGACTGGCCTGAGACAAATATTAATACTGGCCCAGAGACAAAGGATTTCTGGGAAAGCTATAAAACCAATGTATTTTATTTATTTTTTACCTCAGCGCTAAGGAATTCGGAAGAGCACTCTGGGAGCTGAAAGAAGAGAATATCAGGGTTTCATCAGATGT
>SSNR01000507.1:183503-205451 GCA_006937965.1 Callopanchax toddi | reverse complement strand
AATGAACTGGATCAAGAACCAGATCAAACCTTTTCATTTGTGGCTTCTGGTCTGGAGCCTGGAAACGTGCCAAATGATTTGTTTTTGTTGAACTAAAGGTTACTCTTGGTTTCCTATACAGGTAGAGCTGGTGACGTGGTGCCTGCTGGATATCAGCAGCAGTCAGACCTGAGAGTCCAAACCCTAAAACCTACTGAACCCGTTCATTCTGCTGCAGCCAGGTCATGATCTGAGTGAGGGGATGGACGCTCCATTAACCTTTAAGTGGAAGGTCAACCGCTTGGTGGAGCATGTTTATCCTCTAACTAAGAAATGACCTGAACTCAAACAGAAAAACAATCTACTAAACTAAAAACTCAAAAAATATGAAGATGCTTCAATAAAATGATCTATATTACATTGATGCCACCATGATATTATTATGTTTATATTATTTAAATTATATTATAACCCATATTTCCCAAGTGTTTAAAAAATGCAAAAAAACAAAACAAAAACAAAACATTGCTCTGTTCTTAGTATGAAAGTTAAAATAATAATAATTACAAAAGTCAAGGCAAAGGATTTTTGATCAAATCATTTCCTTCACTGAATACATTTACTAAATGTTGCTGCTCACACTTGTTTGGTTGACTGTAACGGGGGGTGGGAGAGTTGATGACGTTTATTAAATTATTCCCACTATCTGATCCAATTTAGTTCTGTTGAGGGAGGAAAAGTCATAAAAAAATTACCAGTACCTGACATGACCGCCTTGTGGGTGCATCAGAAATAAAAGGACACATAGATACAAACAGAAGATATGTGCATAAAATATCATTTACCTACAGACGTCTCATTACAGACAGAGAAGTACGGAACCAGAGAGAGGACATGCTTAGAATCACTTTCCCATGGCGTATCACGTTATAGATTCTCTCTCTCTCGATATAATAAAACTTGTTTTCTTGTTATAAATTCTAAATATTTTGCAAGATGGTGGAGCTTTTCTCGAAAAAATTAGTTTTTTATCCCGTTATCTCAAGATAGCTGTGCTTCGTTTCCTTGACCTAATGAGAAAAATGACACACTTTTTTGAGAAAAGCTCCGTTATCTTGGGTTTACCGATTGAGTTGTTGAAACCTAATCAAATGATTTTTACATTTGAACTAAACTGTTAGCTGATCAGGACAAACAAGCTACTGCTTGCTTAAAATGTCACACCAGGTAACATCTATCATTGATCAGTGAATCACTTTACTACAGCCGAGGTCGAAACGTCTGTTAGACAACGTTCAGATCAGTCCTTTAAAATGAAAACTGTCCTCAACTTTACAGCTGATTTAACCTCAATGATCCTGATGACATCATCAACTTCAATAGAGACCAGATCAGAGGACCTGGACGGCTTCATGGTTTAGTGAACAATGCATGAGGTGCAGATTGACAGGGCTTATCTCATGATAACAAGATGCTACCATGAGAAAACAAAACTGGTTTTCACAATATATCTCATATAATAATTGCTTTCTCGGCCTCCGTAGAGATGCACATACTGTACATGGCTGAACTTATTTCTGCCCTGTGTAGAATTTAGGAGACATGAATAAAACCTGTAACCATCTGAGTGGCAGAACGTTTAAGAATTAGCGTGTAGATAAAGTAAGTTAACTGAGAAACAGACAGAAGGAAGTCTGGCTTCCTCTCAGCAGTGGCATTCAGCTTCTGTACACAGTTTACTCAGAACAAGCAGCTGTGAGTAAACTGTTAGTGTTGGAGGAAGCAGAGAGATCAGTCAGAGGAGACTTCATCCACCCAGCAGATGTGAAAGACTGCTGTCATATCAGAGAACAAAAGCCACACTTGAGACGTCATCACCAAAGATGACATCATTTAGAGGTGGGTGGGTGGGGGGGGGGGGGGGGGGGGGGGGGGGGAGTACAACAGGCATGAATACAGGGGTGGGTCCCCAGAATACAATTAATATAGATATAGTGTAACATTGTGTTTAGATGGAATAAACGGCAGGGGACCAAAACTGCTTTATGAAAAAGTTAAGTTAGAAAAAAATTCAAAATAATGAATTACCTGGCTATTCATTCTGACTGGAAGTGCTAGCTAACAGCTAGTCCAGGTGGAACAAGAACTAAATGGATTACTGGCAGCTTCAAATAACTCACATACCTGAAAATCTCACCTTACAGAAACGCCAATTTATACTCTCGTCTATTTCAGTCATTTTCACATTCCATGGTTACTTACATAGATTTCTGTGGTTAGCAGCAGCAGCTAGCGTTAGCTGTGTCCATTGAACAGAGGAAGTTCCAGCAGGAACATAATTTTTCTACTAGATGTCAGCAATAGGAAATTTAAAAAAATAAAAATTGTATGAACCACTATGATTTTTAAAGAGTTGTTTTACAACAGCAGCAGTCTACATTGTAGCTTAGTATTTATTGTAATTGTTAATTATCAGGAGAAGGCACCCTATGGGAGACCAGGGGTCAAACCCCGCCCTGGACATGTGTCAAAATATCTTTGAGTCAGAAACTGAACCCCCAACCTCCTCCCAGGTGCCATAAAAATGGCTGCCCTCTGCTCCTCAGGGCTGGGTTAAATGCAGGACGCTGTACTGAGGTACATACGTATGTGGACAAATTCCCCCTTCCTCTTTGCTTATAGGTTACCCACTAAGGGACCACGGATAACGATGAGCATTGGTATGTTTACATCTGTATTCATTACTGATGTTATTTTATTCCTTCATATACGTATTTGCCCTGTTGTGACTAGCTGTTAGCTTGTCAGTGCTGTCAGAATTTGTTTCTTCAAACTGAGGTTGTTCAAAGAGCCATTTAAAACTGGTACGATATTCTGATTGGTTACTTTTCCAGAGCCCCTCTCCAAAAAATCTGATCCATCTTTTTGAGGCCTTTATGATCCATCTATAGTTCTGTAGGACTAAAATGAACAAAAGCATCACTTTGAGGCTAACGTCCTGACCCTGCCGGGTCAGACTGGTGTTTTCCACATTTCTCTGTAGTTTCTGCATCCATCATGCATTTCAATCAGTATGTCTAAGGGTCTGAGCTCTTAGTACTACATGATATCAGGACTGAAGTATAATCTGTGTAGAAGTTAACATTATGAATACCAAACATTTGACCAATATTAGGTTGAAGCTGAAACAAAACAAACGCCCCCTAGTGGATGGTTCCAGGACACGTTTTAAATCCTGCTCTCTCCATGTGAAATTTGTCCTGATCAACAATGAAACTCCACCTCAGAGGCTCTCCTCCAGGTCTGGACTTCTGTTGATTTACATAGTTCTCCCCTTGCTTGATGCCGTTTGTTTAAATATTTTTTCTAATCAGTTCAGCGGTAATTATTTATTTGATGCTTAAAAAAACCATGATTGTGTGCAGGTGAGTAGGTGGGATGACTAAGTGTTAAAGACATTTCAAAAAGTCAAATATGGAGTCAAAAACAAGGTGCAGGAATACACATCATGTATTTGTAGAAGATAGTAGTAAAAAGGAAAAGTATTTCACAAATGTGGTAGTCCTCAGGTTGGGAGGAACTTATTGTTCCATCAGCTTTGACAGAGAAGTATTTGACTGAGGGGTTTGTAGTTACATGAGATTTAAACATTTTGTAAAACAACACTTTTCAGTTGAGTTGTTTCACTGTTAGAACCTCCTGAGATACACCTAGTCCACGCCTGGATGGGAGTCACTGATCTCCATGATAAAACAGGGAAAATACAGAAAACCAACTTCCTGCTTCTGACTAAACGCAGCACAGACTTCCATCTCTGGACTTTCCAGGGTGGACAAATAGAGAAGACGAGTGTTTGTTCTCTCCATCATCCAGAGGAGTGTTTACGTTCCTGTCAAATAACACCTTCAGCATTTTAGTTAGACAAAAATAAAAGACCTAAGAAATGCAGTCAAGTCTCACAAACGTTCATTTGTTTTATCTTTTGTTGTAAAAAAAGGCTGAATTTCAAAGAGCTGTATTTATATCAAACACCACCTGATATAGATGGGATGTGGTGTGTATATATATATATACATATATATATATATATATATATATATATATATATATATATATATATATATATATATATATATATATATATATATATATATATATATATGTGTGTGTGTGTGTGTGTGTGTGTATATATGTAAACATATATATTTTATGTCTATACCACTTGTAGATCAGGGGCAGATGAACTGACCTGACAGCTTTGAATCTGATTTGCTTGATACTGAATTTATCTACTTTTAAACATGAACATAAATGGTATTTTATTTATTTTTTTCTCATTTCTGTTTGTGTTGTTTGTCTTTTCTCAGTATTTAAAAAAATGTTTAAAAACCCCCAACCCAAATTAGAAAGTAAAATAAATTAAAAAAAAAACAGTATATGTGAATATTTATTTGATCCAATAAATTACCTTTTTGACCAAAACAGAGACCATTCATATCCATTACTGATCTCTCAGAAGTTCCACTTCTTTCACAGGTGACGTTAAACTGAAGTGTGACATTGTGCAGTAAATACTGGTTGTGTTTGTTTGTTTTCTGAATGAAGATGAAGCTTCCTCCCCGAGCATTTCCTGAGGAACTACAATGATGAACATTACTAAAACAACAGGTCTCAGCTGTAAATCTGACAGGCAGTGATGGTTTCTGGCATGTTCCATTAGGGTGAAACTCCAGCCTACTTCCTCTTCCTGCCGCGGCCCCTCCGGCCCCGTCCTGAGGAGGGGCCCGCCCCCGAGTCCAAAGCTCCGTCTGACGGACTGGCCGGGATGTTGATCTGTCCATCCTGAATTTCACTACGAGCCTCTGAAGACAGCTGTTCAATTTTTTTCTGCGTCTCCAGATAAAACATCACGTCTCTCAGCTGCTCCTGCAGCTCTGTAATGATCACATCCTTATGGTCTCCTGTGGGAAAATAAAAGCAAAAATGAAACACACACAGTGTCAACAAACTATAATAAGCAGATTGGAGATGAAGATCAAATCTGAAACAAAAGGTGACTGAACTGCAGTTCATTTGGTGCCAAACTCACTCCTGGGTTCTAATGTCTAAACTTTTAGCTCCGTTTAGAACCTGGTGGTGAGACTTACTCAGGAACTAAACAGGGCACCGAATAACCTTAACAAGATAAAGCAACAGGATTTGATCATGTAAAACGCAGCAGTGAAGCTGAGTCATTCTGCTCTGAGAACCTTCAGCATGAGAACAACCAGCGTCTCAGTACGAAACCACAAATCAGATAAAGATCTTCACACAACGCTGCAATCAGCTGCATCGCTAGAGCTCACATTAAAGATCCAGATCTGGAAGGTGAACAAAAATGTACATGCTGTATTTACAGTCCTCATCACTGGCTCATGTCTAAATATTGTCTGCAGAGAAACACTCCACCACATGCTTCTTGTGGGGTTTATTGAGAGGAACTGGTTTATATTCAGTAAAGTTTTATTATTATTTTTAACCACCGTTTATCCCCTCCTTGTCAGTGTAATTTGACTTTTGCAGTGAAAATGAAGCTCAGAGAAAGGACCCTTTAAAGGTCTTTCAGGGGTTTTCTACCAGAGAGGTTCCAGTGCTGGAACAGGACTGGTTCTTACTGGTATTAACCTGGTATCTGAGTTTAGAGGATCATCCTGCAGGGAGATGTTTTATCTAAACAAATCACAGAGTTATCTTATTATTCCTGCAAAGAGAAGACTTAATACCACCAGCCTGTTCTATAAACACAGCCTTAAACAACAGTCTGAATGCTCTTTACAGCTACACCATGTTTCATAAACACCAGCTGGTGCTAACAGTGTTTAGAAAGAAACTAAGTTTCAAACAGTGTTTATGAATTCAGTTAAAACTGAGTGTAAAGACGGCTCTACTGTATGTAGTGTTCTGACCACCTTCAAGTCGCTGATCTAGTTTGGGAAACCATACTATAGAACTGACGGTCTAGTTTACTAGGCTAGCTATCATCAGTATTTGATCTTAAATGACTAAGTAAAACAGAGAGACCTTAAACACACTTTCATTATTTGTTGGTCTCCAGTCCACCTCCAGCTCCAGGCAAAGAGCTCAGGCTGAGTTAGCATCAGTTTTTGGTGTTAGAACCAGAGACAGAAAGAATTGGTGCCAAGCAAGCTCTGGTTTAGCACTGGAACCAGTAAGTAGGTGAGGGTCTTCAAAACTTCCCCAGAGATCAAAATGATCCAAGCAGCCAATCATCCTGTTTCATGTTACAAAAATAAAACATGGTTGTGAAATCAAAACTTGTGTAACATTTCTATATACTATTCAGACTGCTTTTACTGACAGGTTTTTTTCAGGGTGCTCAGCAGGGTGAGAAGTAATCCACAACAGGAGGAAGAAAGATTTAAACAGAAGTTCCCCTGATGCAGCCACAGCAGCTCTGTCTGACCAATATGATCAGCATATTGCAGCTTCTTGCTCTGGAGAGAAGCAGTTTGATCAGTCTGAGAGCTCTGACCAGGTTCTTCTTAGTGTTGATGCAAAAAACACACTAGAAACAGGAAGTAGTCCTCTCACTGAAGCTGAATGGTGACAAACTAGAGGCAAAGCTTTGGGTATTTAAAACAACTATTGCTCAAAAAAGTCCTAGTGATGGAGGACGGAGTGAGTGAAATTATTAAACCTGACAACATGCATAGTAAAAACCATAGAAGAAGAATTATTTCTATAGCTCCTTCTAGACATAAATCATAAGGTGCTTTACAATCATAAATAAGTTAGATGTGATGACAATAGAAATATACAGTGAGCAGAAAAAGAACCTACAGAGTAACTAATCTACACAGAGTTCAGGTAGAATCCAGTTTATAGAGATGAGATTTGAGCTGCTTTTTAAAGGAGACACTGAGTCACTGGTCTCAGGGGGCAGAGGTCCAGAGTCTGGGGGACACAGCAGCAGATGCTCCGTCTCCTTTAGCCTTTATCCTGGTGTGCTGCACAACCAGTAGGCTCTGATCACTGGACCTCAGGGACCTGCTGGGGGTGGAAGGACGTAGAAGATCACTGATGGAAGCTGGTGCTGGTCCATGTAGGACCCTAAAAACCAGAACCAGGATCTGGAAATGAACTCTGGAATTTCCAAGCAGCCAGTGAAGCTGGTAGAGTAGCGTGGTGACGTGGGTCTATCTGGAGGACTCAGTCAGAAGAATAGCACCAGCATCCTGAACCACCTGGAACCAATCCAAGGAGGTTCTGTTCAGACTGGTGAAGAGAGAGTAGCTGTAGTCCAGACCAGAAGAGACGAAAGCATGGAGAATGATTTACATTTCAGAGCGTGACTCAATGGAAATCAGCTTAACAATATTCCTGAGATGAAAGAAGAAGAGAACCAGAGAACTGACATGAGCATCCAGAGTCAGAGCTGGGTCAAAGGTCACACCAAGATTCCTGACAGAGGGTTTGGTAGATGAAGCAGGTTGACCATGAGAATCCCTGACTTTAGGAACCAGCTTGTCTGGAGCTCAGAGGAGGATTTCAGTTTTGATTCATTTAATTGGTGAAAGTTCTCAGCATCCAGTTTTTAGTAGTCTAAACACGTCAGCAACAGCTGTAGCTTAGACATCTCATTGGGCTTAAAGGAGATGTACAGTTGTGTCTATGCTAATGTCATCAGCATAAAAATGGTAGAAGAGCTCAGGATGTGTTGAAGAGGGAGCAGATGGAGAAGGAACAGCAGAGGTCCCAACACAGACCTTGTGGGACACCGTGGAGGAGGAGAGGAGAGCCATTCAGAACAGATTCTGAATTGATAAAACTGACAGGATGTGCTGGACTCAAGTACAGGTTATTGGGACCTGAAGACAAAATTTGAATGTTTGAATGTGAAAACTGCCCCAATTTGTGTTATATAAATAAATGCACGTGGCAACGCAACATCTCTGCATTCAGTCAGAGAATTTGTTCTGATCTTTATTATGAAATTCTGAATAAATCCAGGGAGCTGTCAGTCTTCTTAGTTTCCGTTCTTATTATTTTAGTGTTTGATGAGCAAAGCCATTTTAGGGCCTTCTTGACTGACAGCTTTTAACAGCTAATTTAGAGACCAAGTACCATGACATTGATTTAAACTACAAACACGCTAGAGTGGCAAAAGAAGTGGCCAATAATCTCCACCTTGAAGGTGCAGCTAAATAAATTTAAACTGGTAGAATTTTATGCAAAACAATCTTGTAAACTTGAAATAACTTGATCTATTAAAGCAGGAAATTAGGAACAAGGCTTACTGCTGGCATTGGTTCTTAATCCAGATGGAGACGGTGGTTTGTGTTCACAGGAGGAACATCAGGAGCCTCCTGATACACCAGTGAACACTGAAGGTCTGACAACTTCAAGAGAATAACTTCATTTAAAACTTAACTTATAAAAAAGCACAAAACTGAAAACAAATATTTACAATGAATTATTCTAAGATTTGCCTCAAACAGGAAGGAACACAGATCAACACTAGTAGGAAGTTTGTAGAGTTGAAATATTTCGTAATCTTAATCAGAAGGAGTGAGATGAAACAAAGTGTGTGTGTGTTTCTCTCTCAGAGTGTTTAAGTACCGGGGGACTTTTATCTGATCAGTCCTCATAAATAAAGCGGCAAGTTGAAGGAAAACATACAGACAAGCTCTCAGAGTGGATGTCAAATTCTCCACTCAACATATTTACATTGCCCTGGGGAAAACCGATGAAAACATTCCTGAGCTGGATGTCACTCTCTTTGCCCCCAGATTACTCAGAATGTCATGACAAGTTAGGTTTATTTACTACAAACCATAATGAGTGGTATTTTCATCATCAGTCAAAGACAGAAACTCCCTTTGGCTATTTTCATTCTGATTCATGTTTCATATCATCTTTCTGTCTCCCTGCTAAATGGGCTAACATGAAGCTTGATGTTTAACAGTAATTTGCTTCTAATTTGCAAATACTACAGTGTAAAGAGGAAGTACTCTCTGACCGACACATTTCCATATTCTGTGTGTCTGACTTGAATTCATCCTCCTCCTATTTCACTCCTTCTCTCTGGTTTTTTTACTTCAGCTAAGCTGGTTTCAGGAACAAAATATAACAGGTAAATCCAATCAAATATACTTTATTAATCCCCGAGAGAAATTAGGTAACTCATTTAAGTTTTTTCTAAAAGTGATTGTAGCTGTGGACAGGAAGGATCTTCTGTAGTGGATCTGAAGAATCCTCTGACTGAAGATACTCTGTTGTTGAATTAAGATTTAATATCAAGGCTGCAAATACTATAATAAGTCCTAGCATCTCTGATTTCTGTCTGCTGGTATCGTCTGAAAGCCAGACAGAGAGACGGAGTCTGGATCTGATTCTGCAGCCACGTCTCAGTAAAGCATTAGGTAAAACAACAGGAAGTGTATTTGCTTACATACATTTGTTAAAATGTTAAAAGTTTCCTCCTGCAGCCCTCTGTACACTTACTGAACAGGAAAAAAGCAAATATGAAAAAAAGATTAGTGCAGCTGACTGAGCTCAGGTAGAAGACAGTAAAATATGTAAACTGTGAGTCTTATCAGTCTGTTTTTGGCTCCAATACCCTCACTGACATAAAAATGATGAGTAGCCAGATGAAGTGCTGGATTACTATAACAGATCAAGTGGATAATAACACAGTTGGCAGTACAAGTACACTGCTGGTAGCCTGTCAGTAGGGCGTGGCGCCACCTTGGATAAGCAGATGATTCCTCTCCTGCAGCCAGTCGACCTACAGCTGCCGGAACTGGTCTTTGAGATCATCTGGTTTCTCACACTATGACAGCAGGAGTAACACTGGTGTGTCTCCACAACACTGGCTGGATTGGTCCACTCACCTCAAGGTTACCAAAACAGATTCACTGCTAAACGTGGTGCTATTCATCCTCAGCCCATTCTTCTCAGTTACAGCACCCCGTCTGTGTTCTGGTGTTAATGGCAGCCTACATGTGGGATGGTGAACCTGTAGTCTATGGTGTGGGATGATGTGAGGTGTGTAAAGAGCCCGACACCAGTGCACAAACAGCAGATCTGTCAAATCAGATCACTTCTTCTGGTTACTTAACCTTGTTTTTTGTCAGCAAGTGTCATTCCACCAGTAAAAAAAACAAATATAGATAGAAAAAGTGAGTAATTATTAAAGTGCCTGTGACTCCATATTTAAATCACTTTATATTAAACAGGTGTAATCTTTGATGCCTCTAGATTAGCGTTGCACCATTATAACTCAAAATACGCTGTAATTATTTCCTAACGAGCAACTCAGAGATCAGAAGAAAGCGCCGCCTTCCGGTTCTGCTGGGTTTCTCCTTATTTGGCAGCCTGACACTTCTGCTGCAGTAGGGGGCAGTGTTGTCACGTGAAAGAGAAACGAAACTGAAACTAAACACTACACGGTTTATGGGCAATGGCGGCGGCACTGCCTCGCTCCAGGTGTCGTGAACGTGCATGTGGGAGGAGAATTGACCATATAAGCAAGTCCGGATCACTATGACCTCATAGCGGGCCGGAGTGAAAAAAACTGTTTGAAACCTGGGTCTGAAATCTTGAAGAGCTTCTCACTGGCTGGACTAGGAGACAGATGGACGCTGTTTTTTGCTCTTTCTGGCAGGTTTAAGGTGAGAACTCAACGTTGCAACATGATAGATAAGTCAGAAAACATGGAAACCGATGTCATGGGCACGTTAAAGTAACAGCAGGTCTTTTATGATTCAAGAAATTTCATATGATCCCGTTTCTACAGGAAAGTGTTGGTTAGAGAGACAGAACAACTCAAAAAGGTTTGAGCTGGATGTTCTCCTAAAGGGCCCCTGCTCCATTAACCAGACTCCCTAATGAGAAGTTCAGTCTGGTTCTCTAATCTGAGTGTGTTCTGACAGCTACTACACATCAATACGCTGTTAAACTCATAGTCTCCATTTATCCCCATAGCAACATTTTTCTTTAATAAACTCAGGTCTCTCTTCTGCTGGTGTGTTTTCATGTTAGCTGAACGTGAGGCTAACGCTAGCTCACTTCCTCTGTTCTGATGAGACTGACTGGTTGTTCGACTCATCACATAATGTGTACCTATTGTGGTTCTGGTTGATCATGAACTGACAAAACTTCTTGAAACATTCCCTCAAGCTATAGACAGTTTTTGAAAATAACCCTGCTGTAAAATCTTTTCTTAGGGTTAAATCATTTGCCAGCAGCCGACCTCAAGCAGACACTGAAGCACCACATTCAACTCTGCAGGTCGCTGAGTTTGAGTACGATTAGGATCCATCTGAGGGCGGTTGCATCACTCACCGCTCTCTTTAGCTTTGTGTTCCTCTTCAGCCAGCCGGGCTTGTAGCTGCGTCTGATTGGCTCTCAGGCAGCGGTTCATCTCCTGCTCCTCCTTCAGCTCCTGACTCAGCTTCACCACTCGACCATTGAGCTGAGTGCACCTGAACATTCAAACAGCGTGCACAATAAACACGTTACATATTTAAGACAAGGAGAGTCACACAGATTGGCCTTAAAATGAACAACTTACCCATATTCTTCCAGTAAAAACAAACAGATATTTAAAAAGTATTCTCTTGTCTATAATAGAACTGACTACAAAAGTGACGTTTTCTTTGAATTTTTCCAAGTAACCTTTAGGAGAATTCTGGGAAATGGGTGTGTGCTTGTTGTGCATCTGCTTGCACAAATTTATTACCACGTTCCTCTTGTACTCTGCTATTTAAGCCATTTAGCCTTGAGCTCTACTCAGCAATTCACAGAAAAAGAAAACAAAGCAACACAGCCTAGAGGCCAACTGACAAAAACCAAACGTACTTTTTCTCTAAGCTCTGCTTCTCTTTGGTTATTTCTCCTAATCGCTGCTCCAGGTTATCACAGCGCTCCAGAGTCTCCTTAAACTTGGCCTTCATGTTGTTGATCTGAGTAGATGGTAAACAACAGTTAGAGGCGGAAATGTAGAGAAAAACAAATAACCGGTGTTGTGTACCTCCTCAGCCGTCTCCTTCTCCAGGTGAACGATCTTATTCTCCCAGTAGATCCTCTGAGACTCCAGCTGACTCGTCAGCAGGTACGAGTACTGCAGGCAGAGGAGGAGCTGGTTGTTGTTTTCTTAATGATTTAGGAAACAAACTAGTGATAAAGTATAAAAATACCTCTAGCTGAAGAGCATCTATTTTCTCATCTTGGCAGGTGTCACCTTCACATTCAAACTGCACCATCTTCCCATCAGTCTTACTGGCCACAAGCCGATGCACATAGTTATCTGCAGTTAGACGTGACCAAACAAGGAGAAAGAAAATAGTGAAAATTCATGACAAAACAGTAATAATGCATAGAAAAGATCCTAATTCAATTTCAATAAAAATTTAAATATTAAAAAGAACTACTGTACTATCTTATATCTATTTTGTTACTTACAGCTAAAACTGTCAATTAGCAACATGTAACCACTGACACATGAGCAGGTTGGGTACCTCCTGCGTAGTCCCACACGCGGTGATTTGTCAGCTGCATGGCGTACGTGTGCTGCGTTTCCTCAAAGTGCTTGTAGGCATGCCGGCTCACGTAGCGACCGCAACCTATGTGACCGCAGATCAAACAAATCCACAGGTTCTGCAGCAAACAGCAAGATCCACATACAATCAAATACAATTACAGATAAAAGAGAGAATGTTATAAGCTAACAGTCTGATTAAATACCTCCTGAACTCCACACTCAAAGCATTTGTTCTCTTCCACTGGTTCTGGAGTTTGACAGTATCTGCACACAGGACACCTGGGAAAAACAACTAAATGTCAGCTGTGTTCTTTTGTTAAACGGATGAATACACGTGAAGAGCAGAACATAAAGAAAAGCTACAATGTGTAACGTGAAGCCTGGAGAAAAATCCAGAACACCATGAATCAGGTGAAACCACAGAGAAAGTTCAGTTATTCACATTTAAACTACATCGCTGCAGTAGACTGTCAACAAATTCCAGCTGGATTATTTATCTTCTATCTGAGGGAGGCTTGGGTTTCAGCTACCCATAAACACAAATGTCACAAAGGCAGGGAGCCAAACTCACGAGGCATCTTCCCACCGCTGGAGACACTGGCTGTGAAAGCTGTGGTTGCACAGCGTGGTGAGGACGCCGTTAACAGACTCATCCATTCTCTCCAGGCACACGGTGCACTTTGGCAGCTCCGTCAGCTCCATCACCGGCAGGCTGGCTCCCTGGCAAACAGGAGGAGGAAGGAGACGGGAGTAAAATGAGGGGGGGATTAAAGACACACAGAAAAAAGGAAACTGTGAGTCATCTGGAGTCAAGGATGTTTTCAGTCCTGAACAAATAAATTCTGTCAGAGTTCCCTCAGTCTGTTTGTCCTCGATGGAGGTGAGAATGAAAACCACAGCGCACACGACATCATCATTAATGATTAATCATTACTGGGCTTGATTTGCTGGAAAGTTGTAACGCAAATTATATAAAATAAAAGGGGGGACAAAGTGACTGATATACTTTAAAACTAAACTGAATAAAAAGACGCATCAGACCTTTCTAACATGTTGGTAAATAAACAGCAATAGCTATAATTATTTTAAACAGCCTATTAGGACCCCCCCCCCCACACACACACACACACACACACACACACACACACACACACACACACACACACACACACACACAGGAAAAATAGTAAGGATTTTTGGCTTAAATCCAGTGTGAGGATAAAGTCAGAATATTAATAAAAAATTCAAAGTGATGGAAAAAAGTCAAGGTGACAAAAGTCTAAATATTTATTGGAAAAAAGTAGAAATGTAAAAAAATAAGTTAAAATGTCTACATAAATTATTTACATAATTATACAACTATAGATATTTTATAATTTTACAGAAAAAATGTAAGGTGATATCTGCAAAACAAATTAGCGTAAAATATTTTTTTCATGCCTCTTAACAATATTCTAACATAATATAGCTATAAATATAATGGGGGTGATTTAATAAAACAAAAGAAATCAATGAGGCGGTTCCCTCACAGTCCTCTGAAAAACCTCAGCCAATCATACGTTTCAGACCGAAAGCATCTATTGGACAATCCGGCTGTCTGTCTCACTGAAACGCCTCACTTCCTCATTGCTTGGATTCTCCATTAATGCGTGCTGGAACATTTTAAAGCAGAACATCCCAGAAGTGAGAGAAGGACAGAAACAGTTGACTGTTAGCGCTTCAATTTTAGTTAAAAAAATACCAGAGTCCCAAAAAAGAAAAACACCTTTTCAGCAGAAAACTAAAAACGTTTGGACGTAGAAAGAGGAAAAACCAGAGTGAAAATTAGCATAGTGTTTCAATGACTGGTGTTTTGCTCTCTCTTGTTACTGTGGCAATGCGCGGTCTCATGTCTGGGGGAGAATGACATAAGGATTAAACCTGAGGGGAGGGGTGAGAGCTCTGAGACGTGCTTGTGTAAAATAGCTAGCTATACCTAGCTTGTTTGAAGATTCCATCCATTATTTGAAGATGCTTTAAAATATCAAAGAACAAAAACTGACATGTCATGAGTTTGAAACAGTACTTCCTCAGTATGAGGAGGAGATCCCCATAGTAAGTAAGTAAAGTTCATTTATATAGAAAGAAATCACAAAGTGCTTCACTAAGTCACAGTGCTCCTAAACCCAGCGGTTTAAATTAGTAAACTACAAAATAAGTCGTTTTCTTGAATCAGTCCGAGATGTGTTTTCTCTCATGTAGCAGCATCAACCACAACCAAAGAATTTTCTTCCATTCTTATCAAACATATCCCACCTCAAAATACTTTCAAAACATTTGAAGCTTAGAAAAATTATTTTCCTCCAAAAAAAAAAAAACAAAACCTGACAGGAAATCTGAGACGTTATTTAGAGGTTGTGCTCAGTTCCACACACAGGTTACAGCGTTTGTGCTAAAAGAATTCCTTTATTAATAAAATCTGTCCTGATGTATAAAGTCACAAGCTTCTATTTATTTGGGCATCATGGGTATTTCAGTCTTTAAACCAGTGCTAGTTTAGTTTTGATTATTTTTTATATCTCAAAATAAGTTTATTCTCATTATTTCCACTCTATCCTGGAAATAACATTTAGACTTTTTTCAACATTTCTCTTTACTAATAATACAGTGGAAGTAATAATGTTTGAACTTTAATCTTTACACTGGGATGCAAAAAGCTCCTTCTTCCTTTGTATAAATATCTTCTAAATGGCCCTAACATGTCATTAAAACCTTCAATGTAACCATGTCTGTGCAGCTAAAAACATTTTGTTTGTGACTTTTATTCCATATGAGCTCCTGAACTGACCTGACTTGGTTGTAGTAAACACTCCGTGGTCTCACCTCAGGGTGTGTTTAAAACAGGTGTTTCAGGGAGAGGTCAGAGGTCAAACAGGCTTTTATCTTTGAACCAATCTATCCTTCCTGTGAAAGCTTCACAAAGAGGAACCTGTTCCTCCATGACGGATTTCATCACAATGGGTGTATTTACTTACCTCCTCAGACTTGATCACTTCTGCTCGCTCCACGTAGACCAGCTGACAAACGGCTTCCTCAATGGAGTTGAACTGTCGTCCGTTGCAGGCTGTGTAAAAACTGTCTGCGTCAGCCTAAAAGCACAAACAGTAGCCATCAAGCTGTTCTTCTGTTTCAGCCTCTTATACACCGACCTAAAACAAGCTGCAGCAGAGAACAACCCGTACACAAGGAGAGTGGCTCTTTAACATTATGACTCATTGGTAATGTGTCGTTTATGGTGTAACTTCTCATTAAATTAGCTTTATGTTTTTATTTTGTAATCAACAGTCTTTGGACTCTACGGAGCTCCTAATTGGAGCAGGAGAACTATAAAAATCAGTTGTGTATGAATAAGAAAACATTTATGTGAGTATTGACAAGAGTAATATGATGGACTGGTGAAAGTTCTCAGCCCTCCAGGCCATGGTAACCCTAGTAGGTTCAAATGAACGCAACTGGACTTGTTTGGTTTCTAGAAGACAAATTCAGAATTGACAAAGCTCCTCGGATGAGAGGCGACCAAAAAAACTTCTAGAAACCAAAAGCTGCTGCCCACATTTAAATCTACTAGAATATAGAACCTTATCTTTGAGTTTGGGGATGATTAGGACAGAATGATAACATATTTACCTCTGGAGGTATGATGGATTTAATAAACGTTTCTTGATGGATTATTTTAAGTGTTTCTTTCTTTATTTGCAAAATATCCCATGACTCACTGGGCAGAATTCTCAGAATTATTGGATGAAAATCTACAACTGATTCAATTTTGGAGTCAGCCCAATTCAAGATGGCTGCAGCAGCTAATTGAAATGAATAAACACAAAAACATCTAGAACAGACACTGAGCTTTAGTATCACATGTTGGAAGCTGAGATTCATTAACAACACGTTCTGACGGCTGACAGACATGATGTCATCATTTTTAACAACAACAACAACAAAACAATGTTAGTTGGTTTCAACAGCTAACAACAGCTGTTAGCGGTCATCGTGTTCAGGACTATCGATATGTTTGATTGGAGCTGCATCAAACTACAATTGCAGCACCTCCCTGTTCAATGAGGATTAATCAGTTTTATCTGTTTGAAAATATAAATCCAATTTTCCTACAGTAGATTTCTCAAATTTCAACTCTTTTTTCTGTCCAAATATCTGTCATTTCTGTTGTTGAGAATTTAATAATTTAACACACTGCTTTCAATTTTTATAACTGAGGAGTTTGACTTATTTGTGCTTTTCCTTTATGAAGCATTCCCATCGTCTTGAATTTGTTCCAAATTGAAGACACAGCTGACTAAGAACAACCCTCACATTTTGCCTCACTCGTTTTACACTCATTCCTATTGTTTTAACCGACAGCTCTTTGGTTACATTTAGGTTTCCTGTCAATTCAGCAGTCTCTTGCGTTTAGCTAAACATTTGAGTAATTGTGCACAGAACTTACTTGTGAACAGAACTTAATCAGAACCATGTACTGGTTAGGGGTGGAGTCTCGTATAATCTTCATATGCTCCATGACATCATTAAATGGCGCCATGAGCTTCATTAGGTCGTGGCTCGTCATGGTTGCTGGGACAGTCAGGATGCAAACCATCGCGCTGCGTCTCACATCTTCAGTCAGGGATGTCATTTTACTGCAATAAAACACAACAGGTGTTCTTTACTAATGCTGAAAAGCAAACAAAAGAACATTAACATAAAAAGAAGACATGATGAACTTCGTAAAATATAAACAAAAGAACAGTAGCAAGACAAAAAAATAAAGAGAGTCATTAAACAGAGCAGCAGTCGGAGGAAACATGTTTGAAATCTATCCATTAATACATGTCTAAAAATGTTTATGATCAGATTAGCACAACTCTAAAAAAAATAGTCTCACTTGGTCTTGTAGAGGTGCATGATACCATGAACAATCTCAACTGAGGGGTTCCCGCTGAAGAAGGAGATCTGGTCTGGAAGCTGCTTGGAGGGGGAGTCTGGTGCAGTTTCTGACACAGGGCTGGGTTCTTGCGATGCCTCTGCATTAGTCTGAGCGTCCTGAAGAGCAGCGTGTGGCCCGTCACCGCCTGCTTTAGTAAGGACATCAACAGCTTCAGATTTTCTAACTGAAGGTCTCAATATGTTGTTATAAATATGGGAGACTGAAACCAAGCATAATTTGGCTTCTCTTTGTGTCACAAACAGATTGTAAAACTCCTAAAGTGTCAGTACTGTTCATAAGAAATGAACACGTGTCAGCTAAATGTGTCTGGAGATGTATGACGATGTGTGGACAGAATATTATTGCTGTTGGAATAAAACAGAGAATATATACGATTCTTTATGGTTCCAAAATAAAAATTGTAGTGCAATATTTTAAAGATCAGAGTAAACATGAATTAAAGAAGAGCTGCTTTCTTTTACCGGTATTGTGTTTTCTCCTTTAGACCTACACTTTTGAGCTTTGTAATTTGTGTGCAGCATTTTTTAGTTTGTTTGCTGGATTAAAAATGAATGAGAATAATCATTTTAAAATAGAATACAACAGAAATCAAAGCGATGCACAGCTCAGCTCATCCTTTATCAGCGCTGAAGCAAATCTGAACTTTCACTGGATCTCCTGACAATTCACAGCTATGCACTATCCAGATATACAATAAATATAGGTATACAATATTCAGAAGGCTTGGAAACATAAACTTAGATTAACAGGATACTTTTTAGTTCGGTATCTAAAGACTTTGAACTATGTCAATTTTATGCTAGAAAAGAGCTAATTTTCACCACATCATGTTTGTTTGTTTACCTGTGCTGGGTTCATATGTTTCTATGACCATGTCCCCCATGGCCCTGCTGCCAATGTGCTGGTTCAGGACTGCTGCTCTCTCCTGGTCGCTCGTTCCACTCAGACTGTGTTTGGCCAGAGCCAGAGCTTTCTCCTCCAACTCCTCCTCTGACATGCCTTCAACTACATTGAACAGCTTCTGTCAGCACCAACCAACAAATTACACCTAAAGATAGTCTACACACCACCCAAACATGTATCACGACAGAAGCAGTTACAAGACTAGCAGATTCAACTGAGTTAGCTAAACATTAGCTCATTAGTTACCTTGCTAACTTTAATATTTCAAGTTGCGAGAAAATAACTCACCAGCAGTGTACTGGAAACCTTTTGGAAAATGAGACTGGTCGGCTACTTCCAGACGGATGACGACCAGCGACACACTCATGGGTTAAAGAGAATTTTACGATTTTAACAGAAAACAAAACAAACAGCTGAGCTAACTGCGTCAGGCTAGCTGCTGCTAGCTGTTCTGCTGCGTAATAAGGCGACCGAAGTGACAGATTTTAATATCAGTTACACAACATGTCAAAATACTATAATCTTTACCTCTCTGTCCATAAACCGAAACATTATATTTCTGTTTTGATGCCAAAATACAGTGACTATTTAAACTTTAGCTAACGATTGATGCAAGTCTTCTTCTTTGCTAGATATGGCTCGGTCTGTTTCTCTGCTGCCTCCAACCGGTAGTGTAATGTCATTGCAAGTGATTTTCCCTTCACTTGGTAGAGCACATCATCATTCTAGCCCCAGGCATGAACTGAACTTGGCTCAACTGAATAAATAAAACAAAGACGTTCTAAAAACTATGAGAATGTTTGAATAAAAAGTGGAACACTTTTTCCTTACATTACAATATAAACCTTTAAGGAGCACTCAGTATTTGTATTAAAATTGTGTTTCTCTTAACATTTCCAATCTATTCTGTTTAGTTTGCTCTGTTATTTTACCATCAGTTTTGCCTTTAATTTTTAAATCCATTTTATTTTTTGTATGTTTGTATTTTTTACTTTTAAAATGTATAATTTCCTCCTCCAAATCTGCTCATTACATTTAAAAGTTTTTAAACAAAATTTTTTTCTTTATAATTTACTTTATTAATATTATTTAATATTAATAAAGTAAATAAACAAATAAAACTTTATTAGTGTACTTTTTAAACATTTGTACTTTTTAACAAAAAATGTTGGTTTTTTAAAACTTTTTTGTAAGTTTCAGGATGAAGCTGCAAATCTAAATTTAAAGTGCACAAAAGGGACCCAACCATTCATTTGCATTATAAAGGGTTAATATCACTATTACCATACATTATAATCCATAATGTCCCAAATTATTAATAACAAATGCAACAAGTGTTTTCTTAGGTGTTTGTTAAGTGTTGTTGTAGGAATTTTTAATTTATAAAGAATTTTGTTTCCAGTTTGCCAATAATAAAACTACATTTCCCTATCATGGGTGGGGTGGAAGGAAGACTCATCCATGAATGATTTAACTGATTAAAGGTTAACCTGTTTCTAGGGGTGGAAGGATAATGAAACTCACGAGCTGAGACACGATATTGAATTAACGAGAACAAGTTGAGACAATATTTTAATAGAATTTTCAAGAATACTTCAAAGCTCAAATTTATGCTGCAAATTTATTTTTCCCGTCTCTCTCTCCTTTTCATGATCCCTTTGTTTCTCAGCTCTCTAATGCTGCCGCTCTGTATTTGTTTTCTCCGTATTTTCTTTTCCCTCTTCTTGTTAAAAAAGATGGAATCAGTTCAGGTTAACTTCACTAAAACTTTACTGTATGTCTGGAAAACTTTCAAGCAGCTGATGAAAAATTGAATTTTAGAGGGAATGACCATTTTATAGATCAACATTTGAGTTTATAAATGGCTCAAATGGGTTTTGACATTAAAAAAAAACAAAAACAAATGTTCAGCATCTGATAATTCATTATGTACTATGACCGTCTCCAAGAGCCTCGATTCACGATTGCGTGACTCAATAAAATGAATGCTAGAATAGATCAAGACAACACAGCAGATGTATCACATTTACCCTTTTTATTTAAAAAAGCTTAGACATTCCAGTGTTTCTGTTTTCCATTTTCTAACAAAAAGGGGTGGGGTGGGGGGGTGAGACGACAATAGATTGTCAACCATCATTCTGAACCTCCACATGTAGTAAGATCACAAACATCTTCTCTGCAGCCACAGATCCACTCAGATGAGCTTAACTCTGAATAAAAAAAAAAGGAAAGGAAAAAAAAAACCACATACAAGGCATTGATAGCAGACGTGAAAGCAAATGGATGAACGTCGACTTGCAGGGAGGTCGTTTTAAACGGCTTTGCCAAATTCTTAAAACAAAACTCCAGCAGGACTAACAGCCATTCATCAGTGCTCCTCAGTGAGGTTTGTAAACGGAAAACATAAAAGCACACAAAGATTTTGGTTTAGTTCTTTTTTTTCCAGAGAAAAGAGGGGGTGACTAAATGAGGAAAACAAGAAAATAAAAACAGGATAGATCTCATGATTTTCTACTGCAGCTGCTTTTAAAAACACACTCGAGTCCTCAGACGGCACGTTGAAAAGACTCGCCTCAGATTTTATTTACAGTTAGGTCCAATAATTGCAAAAACACACCGCCTTCAGTTTGAGACAGAAGAGCTGTCCCAGAGCAGAACAAGTACAAAAAAGTTCTATATTACCGTTTCTGACTATTGCACAATGGTGCACAATCTCACCAGCCTGCAGCACATTTCTGGTGAACATTCATGAAAAAGATCGTCCCTTGAACAATTTCTTAAATAATTAGATTCAGTCCAGCCACTAAAGATACTCAGATCCACAACAGCCTCGTTAACAAGCACCACTTCTATTCAATAATAAAAAACCCTCATGATTGAGCTCATCTCCTTATAATACTGCAGCTACAGAGGTGGTTCAAAGTGACACAACATACACAAACCCAAAATGAAACTAAATGATTTGGAGCGAGGAAGCGTCAGTTCTAAGGCTTTCTGCTGGCAGCCATGTTGTTTGGATTTACAAAAAGTTCATCAGATATTTGTGCGTTAGGTCTTTCTGCAGAGAAACTTCCTCAGAGATGAAGGTGCGTCTCACTGTGTTTCTGTGATTGTTCTTAAAGTCGTCAAGAGGGAAAAAAAACGACCAACAAACAGAATAGTGGTTTATTATGTCTCACAATTCAATGAGTTGTGGTTTTTATAATGTACAATAATTTATTAGATCCTAAAACTGTGTATTTACTTTTCCTAATCTGATCTAGATAGAATTATTTTAAATGAGCACATCTGTTTGCTCCATTTTCTTTTATACCTGCTGTATAAATTCATGAGTTACTTACAGGCTTATGTGCTATAAGAGATGCAAATGTTCCAGAGGTTTGTGTTGGTGTTTAGAAGGAGGAAAAACAAAAGATCCAAACAAGAGTTCACAAAAAACCCAGAAAGGAGGTCAGAAACAACAGAGCACAAGTTCAGGTACCAAGGACAGGCGGGTTAGCTGATGGGCTGACAGCAGGGGGGGGGGGGGGGGGGGGGGGGG
>SSNR01000507.1:152947-183493 GCA_006937965.1 Callopanchax toddi | reverse complement strand
GGGGGGGGGGGGGGGGGGGGGGGGGGGGGGGTGATGGTACAGTCAGCGTGAGTCTGGTTTGTGTCATGTTCAGATTTTGAGGCTTTTTATAGTTTCTGCTCTCTTTTTGAGCAGATCTCCCACCTCCTGTAGCGAGCGCAGGTAACTGCTGTGCACCTTGTCTATAGCCGCCTTCGTAAACGATGCCTCCTCCTGAAACATGAACACAAACATCAACATCAGAAATGGGCTTAGAGAGCAAGCTGATCTGAAAACAATTGTTCTCTTTGCTTAAGCTTTACATACATCTACTCCAAGAATCCGACACATGGGGAACCACAGAGCTCAGTCCCCTTCTCTTGGATATTTTCTCTCTATGAATAAAATTAGGCAAATTCCTGATGTCTCTTATTTCAGTGTTGAAGATATTCAGCTCTATTGTTCTTTTAGGCCAACTGAATATCTCCAGATGTCGTCTCTGAATAAACGCTTAGCCAGCATCAACCGGTGGCTTTGTTAAAAATAAATAAACCCTGCCTCAAGCTAAACACAGACGAGACAGAAGCCCTAATTATTGTCCCTGAAATCAAGCAACACCTTGGTGCACCAGGTACTTCTGTCCAGCCGAGCTTCAGAAACCTTGGTGTGAACTTTGACCCTGCTGTGTCCTTAGAGCATTATTCAACAATTTAAAAATGGCTTTTTACTACTATGAAACATCTCAACAATTCTAACTTTGGTGTCAAATCCTGAGTTAATGATGACTATTCATGCTTTTATCTCATCCCATTGTTCATCTCTTTACTGAAAAAACATTTTAAATCCTTTTAAGGCAGAGGTGTCAAAACCAATTTCACAGGTAGTAAAAATAAAACACTAAATCGACATCGAGGGACCCAAACTGTCTAGACTCTAGATCTTCTGGAAAAAGAAGGAGGAAATTTCTGTTTTTCCAGATCTTTTGTATAAATATCCATACAGAAATATGGACCTTTCTCAAAATGAATTATTCAGATGTGGAACAACCATTGTTGGGATTAGATTAGATAAATAGGGTTAAATTTTAAAAAGGGCAATAATATTAATTTCTCAGCTCTTCCTGCTTTATAAGCAAAGAGCAGAGTTGCTACAAAAGCCTGGATGTTGAAGCTGGGACTCGGTGTGCATTAAGGTGTCTTTTGTTCAGCACAGTTGATGCTTAGAAATAGAACTGTATGGGATAATATCACTAGAGGCCGCTCCATAGAGCATGTGTTTTGCCCTCATTCTGCCCGGACACGACCACATCATTCGTAGAGTTTAGCCCTTTGGAAGATGTGGAAGTGCACTTCATTTGGGAGGCAGGACCAAACAAAAGCATGCTTGCTAAGTGGAAAGTGACTTTGCATCAAAAATCATTTTTTGTCTATTACATACATTTTGTGATCATCTGAAGTCAAAATCCAAATTAAAGTCTAAAACATGTGATTGATTGCCCAGCTCCAGCTGAGGTGCTGCTCCACTGTGATCTGCATCGTAACATAAACAATAACATTCACTGACAAATCAATTTCAGTTGAATAATTAGAGTTCTTACACAAAACATTCAAGCCCTTTCACTGTGAGTTTTAAAGATTTTCCAGCACAGTGGTGATGTTATGTTCATGTGTTTGGCTGATGCTTTAATCAAAGTGACTTACAAATGACAAGAAGCTACCATCGAGGCCAACAACCAACTACCTAGAGCAGGGGGCACCAACCTTTGTGAAGCTGAGAGCTACTTCACGGGCCACCAGGTTGATATAACATTTAGAATAGATCAGAGTTAAACTAAGTAAGTTCATTTATAAGAAACATATTTTAATGTTTTTTATGTAGTTTTTAAATCTATATCAATGCATTTGTGATTAGAAAAGATGGCAGCAGTTTTTATTTTATTTTATTATAGACTTGTGCTATTTGGAGAAAAGGCCTGTGGTCACCTTGTATGGTTCCTGGGGTTGGTGACCCCTGACCTAGAGGGATGAACACTAGTCAGTCTCTGCCAGAGGTGACTGTTGGAAACAAGAACAAGCATAGAGGGAAGTGCACAAAGAGTGTGTAGTAGAGAAGGAAGTACAGGGTAAGTCTGGCTATAAATAGTACCCATTTAGTCAAAACGGTTATTTCACTTCCTCAGCTCATAAAAGTTAATGTTATTATACTAAAACCTTTTTGTTTTTACATTTTCAAATAGAGATGCGCCAATTTGGTTCAGAGGGTCGATACAGAGGACTGATTTTGCTGCAGCTCTGACCTGCTGATACCAATTTGGGCACATTCTGATTTATCTCAAAGAACTACAATTACCAGAATCTATTTAATTTTTTAATTAACTTGAGAATTGTGATTGTAGAAATAAAAACTATGTGGAAGATCTGGTAGCATGAATTAGTGCTGGGTGGGATCACAGACTGTTGTTTTTGACAGCCACCTTAGTTCTAGTCTTCTGGATGAAAATACTCAGTTTTAGTCCCAATTTATTCAACAAAATCTCAGAGGTTTTAGTCTAGTTTCAGACAAAAATAATTTAGGTCAATAAGTTGGAAACTGGAGTGACTCGTCCAAACATCCCTGCATGTTTATGTGGTTCATTCAGTTTAAAAACTCCCCAACGAGCATTCTGTGCACACACTAAACACAGAGCGTGGAAACGCGATACGAGAAAGAAAATTATAACTTGTGAGTGAAAAAACAACTTTTGCACTGTGAGCGAGTGAAACAGTTTTTGCATCTGGTGACTGACTGTCACCCAAACCAGCTCAGAGTAGAGGTCTTAATTTCAACATGAGCCGACGGTGCTGAATAATGAAGTTAACTGACTGAGCCGAGTCGGGTTCAGACAGGGGTGGAACTTGTGTCCTAATTATAAAAATAAAGAATAATTACAGAATTAAAAAAAAAAAAGATTGACAGATGAATAAAAACCCAGTGGCTACTGTTGGCGTGTGCACACTAACCTGTGTGTTTCCTTCCAAGGTTAAACTGGCGAGTTTCAGGGCTGTGATGCTCGCCTCTTGGCCCTGTTTATGCTCCAATGCCTGAGTGAGCAGGTCCTGCAAGTTCCCCATCAGCTCCTGGAACCCACACACCACCGCCGGCTACGAGAGAGCCGTTAACATTAGACACGTCCAGGCATGGACAACTACAGTAGGAGTTTAAAGAGTGAGAGTACCAGCGCTGTGTTAGCATCCTTTTTCTTCTTCTTCTTCTTTTGTAAACTTGTCTTGAGAGGTCGTAGGATCTTGGCACAGTAATTAGCCGTCCACAACACTATGCTCACAGTCTGTGAAGAACAACACGTTACAAGGCTACTGAGCTAAATACAAACAGAAAAACAAACGTCCTGAGTGTGAACAGGAAGGAGAGCTACTTTTACCTCAACAAAGAAGATTAGATTTTCTAATAAGGAAGGGTGGGTTTTTAATTTGCCTTCTTTCATGTCCAATAAATCTCCTTTGCATTTACTCAGAATTTCTGTGGAAAGAAGGAAACATAAAACACATGAGACACAGCGTTTACTACTGATAAACACTCCAAATAAACCAGCTGATAGCTCACCTTGAAGCTGAACTACTAAAGATTTAAAAACATTACAGATCTGAGTTTGAAGCTCAGACGACTCATCTAGAAGATAAGAAACAGGAAGGGTTAGGAAGAAATCAAGATTAAACACCGTTCATCTGAGTTTCATGTTAGGATCATCTCCTCTTACCGAGCCTTGCCGACTCCAGCTCCTGCAGGTGGACCAGAAGCTGCAGGGCTGCAGCCTGACACTGACAGCTGCCGCTGGACAGAGCTGAGGCCAGGCGGGTGGAGGGGGGTCCCAGGAGTGGATACTACAATCAAAAACATTTTAGCTTGTGCATTTCTTATTTCCTGAGCATTTTGCTTTCAGTACTCTGTCCTGACACTTTGGCATCTTTCTTTTATCTACCCGTCATCCTTTTACACCCTCAACGTATATCTTAAACTTGAGTCAAGTTTTAGACTGGGCTGACTGGTAACAACAAACATCTTTTACTGCTTTGCAGTGAAGGACCATTTAAAAGACGTTCTATAATTCTTACCACTGTTTCTATCAGCACCTATCCATTTATGAACACAGACGGAGCCAACCTGTTTCCAATAATGACAAAACCAATAAACCAGAACCAACATAAACTAATATCAAGGTCAGTTATCAGCTAACTTGGTTAACAGCTTAGTTAAAGTTAGTTAATTTTACAGTTAGGACAGAATACAGGCAGGACAGTGATTTAACTTAACCCCAGGACACGCTGGAGGAATGATATCTCCAGGCTGGTCTAGGACTCCCTACTGAGGATACTGATTCCAATCAGTTTCCAGATAAGTGGGACAGCAGGTCGAGGAGGTATAAATAAAATAATTTTATTTGTGACTTTCTATAGCAGAACTTATCAATTCAAAGGAGCATTTTTTAACTTATTTTCTCTGATCTGTTGTGCAGGACAACAGTGAGTCTCTAAATAAAACCCTCAGTAAAACACACAGCTGACTTGATAAATTATTGAACACACTAGGAAATATAAATGCATTGTGACATCATTTATATCACAATATGACACAATGTAATTTATATGGACATCATGGTGGACGTCCTACATGATCTGTTAGAATGTAGCTGATCTCAAACCCATCCTCTGGTATGTTCTTAGTTTAGGTTTTACTGGGGATCACAACACACCTCGTCCTAGCATCACTCTCAGACTGCGTCAGAATGCAGCTACCTGCTACAAAAAATAAATCACACCATGCTAACAGTGATTGTGTGATGGGCTTATGGCTGGAGCTCGACGCTAGTGTGAACAGTCCTAGTTCAAAAATGTTCTGGCAGATTTCTTCAAAATCACAGCAGATTTTATCTTGTGTGAAGAAGTTTTACTGTGTTTCTAATTCATCTCTGATGGTCTAACTGTTAGGTCAGTCTTATCTATTTGACTACATTCAGTGATTATTGATCGTTTGTGTTTCTTTAAAGCGGCTCTCTGGAGCATTTTTCTCTGTATCAAAGTTTTCTAAATGTTTTAAATGATATTTCAGGTCTAAACTATGATCTATGGGTTGAGTTCCACAACATCTGTCATTCTGATGAAGACCCTCCTTCCTCCTAGAGACCCCTTTCCATTATTTCTTGCCGCCGACATTTTTCAGCCAATGAAATTCAAATGTCTGCATTCTCTCAACATGCACGTGCATCGACCAAACCTGTACCAGTAGGGGGCGCTGTCGTACAGGACGCTCCGCGTGTTTCTTTGTTTACCGTCTCGTTCACTGAGGACTCACAGCTCATTTCTACTAAAAACCTACCCATTCCCAGCTAAAGACGGATTTATTTTTATTTTTAAACCTTTCACCTCACAGAATGGCAAGGCTTGACAGGATTACACGTTTATTTTGGTCAGAAAGTTCATCCAGGGCCGAGTCAAGTTCAGCTTCAGAGTCCAGCAGCAGCTCTCTTCTAACAGAGCTAATATCAGAAGCAGCAGGGACAGAGAGGGCTCATCAGACCCTCGTAGTGTTGTTGGAATAAGATTGTGAACTGTGAGTGATTAAACTCTACGCATTGAGCTGTACAGTTCATGCCCGCAACGTACATATGCGCCGTGTGCACGCGCGCACACGCGACCGGACGCGAGTGTCGAAATGTTTTGAGGAGGAGCCTTTGGACGCTAGATTCAAAAACTGCTCTCTTGATGAAATCCTCCAGAGTGCTGCTTTAACTTTTAGATCTTTACTGCATTTTCTGTTTGTCTCAATCAGTCATTCTTTTCATACACATATCTCTCTTACAGTGTTGGTCAAGTTACTTTGAAAAAGTAATTAGTTACTAATTACTGATTACTTCACCAAAAAAGTAATCCAGTTACTTTACTGATTATTGTTTTCAAAAGTAATTAGTTACTTTACTTAGTTACTTTTCAAAAACGTGTCCAATCTGAATAGCTATAAAGCAACAGACCTAATTCTATCCTTTCTGCATCCATCACATCAAACTGAATCAAATCAGTCTCTTTTCAAAACTTGTTTTATTAGTTCTGAACTTTTAACTTTATGCTCTTTGCATCAATCACAAATTAAATAAAATTCTAGTCTCTGACTTGAAGGAATTAGTTGAACATTTAAACTTATTTTCTGCTCATTCATCCAGATTTTATAAAAATAAATCAAGTGTTTCTCCTGTATTTCTCTCTCAGTGTAACCTTCAAATTAAATTCTTTATGTTGTCTTTTCTCTCAAGCAAGGATAAAAATTTGATTTGAAAAGCATGAGAGACATAACTGTCTTAAGTACAGGGGTGGGGGGGCTGGAGGTGGAGAAGAGGGGCTGGACTGTTTAAACCAGGGGTCACGAACCTGGTGCCCCAGGAACTAGACAAGGTGCCCACAGACCTTTTCTCCAAATAGAATAAGTTTATAATAAAATACAATTTATAAACTGTTGCCTTCTTTTTTAATCACAAATGCTTTAAAGTGATAATATGCAACTTTTTCATATTTTTTAATCTTCTCCTTGAGCCAGTATGTGCTAATATGACCCTTTACAGAGTTAATGAAAAGTCACTTAGCCCCATCTGGTGATTAGATCCGGAAAACCACGATTGCAAGATCTCCGTCGCCGTCACGGTACCCAGGAAGTCACGTGTCTCACGAGGGTTAGGCTAACCCAAAGTGGCTAGCTGTTATGCTAGCTCCGGAGTGTTTTTTAGCTCATGATTCCTGCTTTTTTTCAATCTCTCCCTGCTTGAACACAGCTGATTTCTTTGAAGGAGTAAATAACCGCTCCTGTAGAAAGCTATGAAGGCTGAGGAGACATTTCAACAGGTAGATATTGGCGTATTGACAGGCGGATTGGGGCAGCGTCTGCAGTGATGCGGACGCTGAACCGGTCTGTTGTGGTAAAGAGGGAGCTGAGCCAGAAAGCAAGGCTCTCGATTTACCGGTCGGTCTACGTCCCAATCCTCACCTATGGTCATGAGCTTTGGGTAATGACCGAAAGAACGAGATCGCGGATACAAGCGGCTGAAATGAGTTTCCTCCACAGGGTGGCCGGGCTCAGCCTTAGGGATAGGGTAAGAAGCTCGGACATCCGGGAGAGACTCGGAGTAGAGCCGCTGCTCCTCCATATCGAAAGGAGCCAGTTGAGGTGGTTCGGGCATCTGGTCAGGATGCCTCCTGGACGCCTCCCTCGGGAGGTGTTCTGGGCATGTCCTGCCGGCAGGAGGCCCCCGGGTCGACCCAGGACAAGCTGGAGGAAATACATCTTCAGTTTGGCCTGGGAACGCTTGGGCGTCCCAGCTGAGGAGCTGGTGGACTTGGCCGGGGAGAAGGTGGCCTGGGCTGCCCGACTTGGAATGCTGCCCCCGCGACCCGGACCCGGATAAGCGGAAGAAGGCGAGGCGAGATATTGGCGTTTAGAAGCTGAAACGATCTGGTAACTTTTTAATGCAGTGATTTAAAACGGACACCAGAGGGCGCCCAAAACGAGCAAAACTGCATATTATCACTTTAATATAGAGTTTAAAACTCCAATTTTCTTTTTTTCTCTATTTATTATGGATGACGTTAGCTTCACTCTGACCTATTCTAGTTTAAAGATAAATATTATATCAACCTGGTGGCCCTTTGTATGGCTCAATACCCATGAAGTAGGTCTCAGCTTCACAAAGGTTTGTGAACCCTGGTTTAAATATTAACCCCTAAAAACAACAGCCAGTATCCATTTAATACAGTGTAACTTTGTTTTAGACTGTAAAAACTACAGGGATCAAAACTGCCATAAAAAAAACACTCGGGGCGCCTGGGCCCCCGAGTTCCTTTTATTTACGTCCGTGTCTGCTGCAGCTTGACGCTCGGATCGGTTTTTTCTCTACGGTGCGTCGGACTCCGAATGAAGCAGTGAGTCCACAGTAGAAAGGGACACCGTGTCCTGACCTGGACAATCCTGGACCTGCAGTGCTGAGCTTCTTCAGTCCAGCTGCACTAAGTCCTGTTGCTTCTTTTCACCTGTTTTATCAGGAGAGGAGCCGTCGGTCGGCTCTGGATGCAGAAGCTGCAGCGGTCATGTCAGCGGGGGATCCGGGGAGTTCTACATCCCCGTGCTGGTTTAGGTGCTTGTTCAGATCAGAGATGTAATTTCTGGCTGTAGATAAAAGTTGTCCTCCCACACAGAGAGTCCTGCTGTCTCTGAGCTCCATGTGATCACTTGTTGATCTAAACACCGGTTTGTTGTTACCACTGATGTCGCAGCTCAGACAGAAAAGTCATGAGGCACTCTGACAAAATCATGTTTTAGTAACGCACTAACGCAGCGTGTTCACGGAAAAGTAACGGTAATCCAACTACTTTTTTTCTTTTGTAATCCCTTACTTTACTCGTTACTTGAAAAAAGTAATTAGATTACAGTAACGTGTTAGAAGTAACGCGTTACTGCCCATCACTGCTCTCTTATTAATTTTATAATACATTTACCTAACGCACTAAAATGCATTAAAGAACACCTGCACATCACGTTAAATGTACCTGGATCCGTTTATCTGCGATCTGCGCTGCAGTCTGTAGCGTCTGGTTGAGCTGGGACAACAGGCTCCTGAGGATGGAGGTTTTGTCTCCGACTCCGTTCTCGTTGGTTATCTCAGAGTTTTGCTGCGATGATGTGAGACCCAGAGCAGCCAGTGAGGCGAGGAGGCGCAACGTTAGAGAACGTATCCGCAGCCACACAGACTCCTCCTCCAGGGACTGAGTCCGCTGTTCATCAGTCAACTGTCTGTGAGCAAAAGAAACAGGAACTCAGGTTGATTTAGATCACATTTCGCTTCTCAAAAAAAAGATTCCATACTTCTCTTTAGGGTCCCAGTTTGTAAATACAGTAAGGTCTCTGTTGTCCCTTAAACTGTCCCAGGGAATGTCCTCCTCCTCTGGAGACAAAGACATAGCCTTCACACTCTCCTCTAGACTCAAAACACTGAAAAACAAAAACACACAACATTTCAAGGACTCAGCACCATGAAACAAAATGCTTTAAATCTGCATTTCTTACATGTCAGCTTCCAGGAACAAGTCCAGCAGCATCCTCTCAGTGCGGACCTGAGCAAAGTGCAGCGACTGGTTCAACCTGTTCCTGAGAGCAATAAACTCTGGGATTTTCTCAAAAGCTCCATACTTGTACGCCTGGATGATGTACTCTGAGGTCTAAGAATTACGAGGAGACACATAAATGAAAAAGGTGGGAGCAAGATAAGTCTCTGAAATGTAACTGAAGTGAAACACACTTACATCTTTCTGGTTTGAGTGGAAAAACCTGAGGGAGAAGTTGCATGACTGAGAGGCTGCAGAAAACTGACCCAGAGGCTCAGCGTAGCGCGTCAGGAGGAACCTGGAAATAAGACGAAGGTTTACACTCTAATCTGGTGCTGAAGAGTTATAATCATCACAGAAAAACTATAAAATCAACTACAATTCAGCAACAAACACTTAAACTATGTTTTCCCGAGTAATTATTGCTCCAGCTTCTAGGACAACAGGAAAATGTGTTTTTAGTTTCCATTGACCTTGTCCTGTATGCTGGTGTATCCAGAAGCAATCATCACACGTCATAGATGATTACATGTAATGTTCAGGGTATGTTCCTGTGACACACTGGATTAAAAGTTGGGAAACTTACAACATACTATGGCACAAGAAGGGTACATCATCAAAGCTGTGCTGTCATTGTTGTTGCTAAGGAGTTGTGTTGTCATCTGTGGCACTCACAGGTGGCTACAACAGGGAGACTCACTGCAGTTGTCATGTAGGATATTTTTAAAAGCTTCACATGTTTTGGAATTTTTTTGAGAGAACTTATGCGAAGAATTAAAAAGTTAAATGAAGCTGTGCGAGATGCACAAAGGTGCGTTTGGGGAGAAGCATCTGGTACGCACACAGGTGCACATGTGAACTGGTTCTGTGCAGCCCTGTTATTGATGCTTTGCTGAAGCCAAAAGACGCAGCCCACAGAGAAAATAATAAATAATTCTGTTTTTAAATGGTACAAACTTCTTCCAGCCAAGAACAAAGTTTTTTCCTCCAGCTGCTTCCAAGAGCAGTGGCGATTGATTTACTCAAACCTATGATCAGTCTTACAAATTCAGCTAAATTTGAAACAACAAATACAAAATCAAACACATTTTTTAAAAGAATAAAAAGTGCCTCCTTCTGTGAACATTTCATTTCCACAAAATAAATCTCCATCAGTTTATTTAGCGATTTAGTGACGGAGCAGCAGCAGCTGAGAGCTCTGTGATTTTATTTCATGAAATAGGGCAAACTGTACATGGCTTGAGGGACAGAAATAGGGGCTCGTGGGCCGCCTACCGAGTACCCCTGACACAGATGTTTGAGTCCTTTGCTGCCACCTATACGTCTGAACAAGCAGCCGGTTTACAGCCAAAGTAATCCCAAACAGTAGACTGTGTTTTTTGGCAACTCATTCCTCCATTTTTGGACTTTTGAGTTCTAATTTGGCAAATCAGTATGTGCATGTTTACATTGCTCTGCCCACAAAATGGTCAAAATGTCACCTGCGTGAATAAATCGTCCAACGTCATTATTTGGACTGACAATGGGCGATTGGAAAAGTTGGAAATCATCCAACTCTAGATCTAACATCACCTGCTGCAGGTACCCTGAGATAAGACTGGAGACCAGTGTGTGTCTGTGTGTAACTGGTTGGTGAACAGTGTGTAGTTGTGTTTTGGTCTCACTACTGAATGATGAATGGTCAATGCTAACACCAGTTGTACATAACACGGGTAGAGAAGCATATCTAAGGGATCAAATCTCTAGATTTTTATTTTCTGACTGAATCCTGTAAAAGCCCCCGAACTGTCTAGGTGTTGATTAGGACGTTCAGTACGTAGTAGCTTCTGATATTTTGGCTCAGTTAAACTTATGATTCAACGATGTCTGGAACGCAAAACTGTTTAGCTCTTCAGGTGGAAAGATGGCACGAGTAAAAACAAAATGGATAACTGAAAAGGTACATTTCCATCAATTCCACAAAGCAACACAAAATGAGAATCTAAAAACTGTCAAAAATCATAAAAAAGAAGTTAGAAAACAAGAACTGATGACAGACTTGGAATTTAATTCAATCCTTTTGAGAGAACGCTGAATGAAGCGGCAGCTGTAGCTGACATGACAGTCAGGAAATGTGCTGAAGGGAAAAACACTTCCCATGATGTTAATGTCATTACTGAGCATCAGCTTCTCTCAGTTTAGACAAAATATACACTCTCCATCTTAACATGAAAGTGAAACTTCAATCTGATTTAAATCAAGGTAGTAATTTTATATGTAATAATAAAAAGAATGATTTTATAAAATACTGCTTACAAACTACAAACCTCACTTTGTGTAGAAAATCTGAAAAGTTGGATAAAGACTGACCCTATAGTGTCGTGCTGTATATGCTTTGCATCCAGACTAGAGTAGAGGTCCACTACGGGCTCAAAGGCTCCCAGACGACAGTAGAGCAGCAGCAGCAGCAGCTTGAACTGGGAGTTGGAGGGACTGTGAGACAGACCCTCTTCCAGGAGCCCCAAACACTGCCACGCCATGTCCTCATCACCTACACACACAGAAAGGTAATCACAGACAAGTTCACATGTGGATGGGGAAAAGACAGTTTTGAACTAAAAGTAGGAATCTAACCTGTCTCCGTCCACAGGTCGATGTAGACGTGAGACGCCATGAGACAGTACATATCAGAGAACTGCAGCTCCGTCTTCAGAGCTCCGCTCCCTGAAAACCAGACATCAACCAGTCAAAGTGAATCACAGAGCTCGCTGTAACAAGACATCAGTAAGAATCATTATGACCAGAGGTGCACATAACCAGTCCACCGGTCCTCAAGAGAACCAGATTTCACTCATGCGTACCAGAACCGACTGCCCAAACGTGCGTTTGCGGACAAGCGCTTCCGCGGTCCCGATGGGAGACCCCTAGATCTGACGAGCTTCACATCCTGTTGCAGCGCAGCGAATCAGTGCTCATATGACCTCTGAAGCTAGTGAACACTAGGGGTTGCACGAACTAGTCAACTAGTCGAAAAGTCGACTTTTGTGAGCTGTAGTGACTTTTTAAACCAAAGGTCGACTCTTCGCTGATCACGTGAACTTTTATTTTGAAGGGGTTTCGTTCCATTTCCTTTGTGTTCCGGTCTGGCGCTGCGCTATTAAAATGGATATTTACTCAAAGAATACTTCTTGGCAGCTTTTGATGCCCTTGCCAATCGATTGTCCTTATTTAATCAACTTAATGGTGCGTCTTTGCTTTCTTTATCTCTTGTTTTACTAAAAACGCAGAGCTATTCAACCCATTCAAACCTCCGATGTGCTAACAGCTAAGCTAATGAGCTAATGGCTCAGCTATCAAGCTTTGAGCGATTTTATTCATTAAATAGCGAATGTCTTTGTTATGATTATGGCCGAACAATAGACCACAATCTGACAAAAACTGTATTTTTAATCAGATTAAAACTGTTTTGCATATAAACCTGACTAAAATGTGACTAAAACTAATCAGCATTTTAGTCTAAAGACTTGACATTAAAACCAAAGCGCTCCTAAAACAACTGCTCTCTCTGAGCTGTTTGTTGTCGGCATAAAAATACGTTTTTGCAATAAAGCCTGTCAAGTTTTATAAAGCCGTCCTGTATACCCGTATGTATGACTAGGGCTGAAACGATTCTTCGAGTACCTCGAATAATTCGAGTACAAAAAAGCCTCGAGGCAAATTCTCTGCCTCGAGGCTTCGTTTAATTCATATTTAATTAATTCATGGCATTGCAATCGCCCGGGGTCATGTTTCACCCGGACCGAAATAAGTGGCGCACATACACACTGCAATGAATGCACACGCGAGTAGCGAATGTAACTTATCTTAAGCCATGGTGGACAACTAGACCGTACTATTACTACTAGTACTAGACCGGTACAGACTGAAAGATGTCGGTAGGTACCGGTAGCGAAAAAACACGGTGCCGACTTTGGTACTGAGATGCTTCATTTAACCGCCTGCGCAGCTACAAGGGTGGAGACACAGGTGAGACGGAGGAGCAGAGAGCCCCTCCCCTCCCTGTCAAAACACCGTAGCGAGTTGCGGGTTAAAAATTCCGAAAAACTCTAAAGTTTCGCCGCATTTTGGAAAGGTAAACGGGAACAGAGCAAAATGAAACATATGCTATGAGATTTGTGCCGCAAAAAACAGGCATTCCAGCAATTAGTCAAAGCCACGCATCGCGTATGGAATTAATTTGCTGCTGCAGCCATGATATCTATGACTGCAGCACTTTCACTTCAGTCCGACTGAAAAAAGGTGTGTGAGGGGAAGACAGTGACATAACAGAAAGTTCCGAGGTAAGCAATAAATACCAGTAATAATAGTAAATGCACTTATATGCCACAAAACCATGGTTTATATCTATTTTTTATTTAAAAAATGTTTAATACTTTGTTATTTTCTCTCAGATTTATACATTGTACATGTAATTTATACATACATATATATTTATATGTATGTATATTTATATATACACATACATACATGTAATTTATTAGAGTACTCGATTAATCGAAAAAAGATTCGATAGAGTACTCGATTACAAAAATATTCGATAGCTGCAGCCCTATGTATGACGTCATCAGCGATTAGTCGAAGTCGACACGACTTTTATTACTTGGTAGTCGACTTGTAAAAATAGCAAGTCATTCAACCCCTAGTGGACACACATGACAGGACCTCCAACACACACACACACACACACACACCATCTCCAATGCATGTGGCACAGCGCCCTTACGCACAGCTGATGCGCGCTTCAACACACACACAATCACAGAACATGTGACCCACGCACGCAACTCACACATGCCCAGGAGGGGTGCAACGGGTCAGATCTGTGATCTGTACGGATCGCCCTCTATGGTTCGGGACACGGTTCACGGATCCAGCAGCGCTCGTGCGTTTGCTAAATCCTCCCCGACCTGACAGCTCTGAATCTGCTGAATTCCCCTCTGAGAAAGACGTTCATTTTGTCATCACATATCAAGTTCTCCCTATCAGAATCTGTCATTTTAGTTGACCAGAACAAAGGATCACTGATCGATATCTGATCCACTCTGATGTGTGCGAGCTCAGACCAGCTGATCCACCATCCCCCCGTCAGCTGATCATTCTCCTCTCTGATGGAGAAACCAGACTAGGGCTGCAGCTATCGAATATTTTTGTAATCGAGTACTCTATCGAATCTTTTTTCGATTAATCGAGTACTCTAATAAATTACATGTATGTATGTGTATATATAAATATACATACATATAAATATATATGTATGTATAAATTACATGTACAATGTATAAATCTGAGAGAAAATAACAAAGTATTAAACATTTTTTAAATAAAAAATAGATATAAACCATGGTTTTGTGGCATATAAGTGCATTTACTATTATTACTGGTATTTATTGCTTACCTCGGAACTTTCTGTTATGTCACTGTCTTCCCCTCACACACCTTTTTTCAGTCGGACTGAAGTGAAAGTGCTGCAGCCATAGATATCATGGCTGCAGCAGCAAGTTAATTCCATACGCGATGCGTGGCTTTGACTAATTGCTGGAATGCCTGTTTTTTGCGGCACAAATCTCATAGCATATGTTTCATTTTGCTCTGTTCCTGTTTACCTTTCCAAAATGCGGCGAAACTTTAGAGTTTTTCGGAATTTTTAACCCGCAACTCGCTACGGTGTTTTGACAGGGAGGGGAGGGGCTCTCTGCTCCTCCGTCTCACCTGTGTCTCCACCCTTGTAGCTGCGCAGGCGGTTAAATGAAGCATCTCAGTACCAAAGTCGGCACCGTGTTTTTTCGCTACCGGTACCTACCGACATCTTTCAGTCTGTACCGGTCTAGTACTAGTAGTAATAGTACGGTCTAGTTGTCCACCATGGCTTAAGATAAGTTACATTCGCTACTTGAGTGTGCATTCAGTGCAGTGTGTATGTGCGCCACTTATTTCGGTCCGGGTGAAACATGACCCCGGGCGATTGCAATGCCATGAATTAATTAAATATGAATTAAACGAAGCCTCGAGGCAGAGAATTTGCCTCGAGGCTTTTTTGTACTCGAATTATTCGAGGTACTCGAAGAATCGTTTCAGCCCTAAACCAGACTCATCTATTTCTGTCAAAGATAACATGTTGTGCTGGACTTTTATACGAGCTAATGAACGTTAATATTAACAGTGTTTTAGTCAGGAGCGCAGCCAGTACCTCAATCGTCACGCTTCCTCACCTGCTGCAGCTTTAATACTGCAGTACTGCAATACTCTGTCTGACCCGAGAGGTGCATAGACGTCTTTTTACCATTTAATTTGTTTTTATATGATTAAACATTTTATTTAAGAATCAGATCGACATCTTGAGTTAAATGTTGTTTGAGTTTAATGAGCATTGAGCAGAAAATGTTGCAAAGTGTTCTACAAAATGAATAGAGAGCAAAGTTTTTTGTCTTCTTTTTCTCTCTGCTGATCTGAAAAATGACCCAATCTTTGACTCAAATCCATGATCCAATCCAATCAGTGAGTCTTTTGCCCAGCACTAGTGCAACACACACACAAAACAGCCAACAGATCTTCATCACATCATCTCAACCCCACCCACCACCCTCCCGAGACGTGCGTACCAGACAACAGCGCCAGGTTCTCCCTTGCGAACATATGATGAAAAATTGTGTACACCCCTGATTATGACAAATTTTAAAGGAATAACAGAGTGGGTGTTAAGAACTCTCAGCTTCTAACACATGAAATAACAGCTCATCTTTTAATAAAACTGGCTGAGTTATAAACATTTTTGTGTTTGCTGCTGTTGATTGGCTGGGGCAGACATCTTACTACGGTATAAGCTAATTAGTCACAGATGTTCATCCAATAAAGACTCAGAATTCCAGTCAAATTTGTCTAGTGGTTCATTTTGCTAACAAGTAAACTAATGAACATCTGCAAACACAGGCAAAAGTTCAGTGATAAAAAAAGAAACAGAAGCCACAGTGTGAAAATGTGACTTCATTCCTTGGAATTATTGTATTAGAAAAAAAAAAAAAACAATCTAAATTTTCCTGTTAAGCTCACTATGTTGTCATAGTATGTATGTCACTATGTTTCTGTTAGTGAACAAGACTTGCATTCACACTTTAATTGCTGCCAACATGATGGTCCTTATTTTGCAGCCAGGCATCACTCTTCTTTACTCAGATGTTTTTAGGTTTCTCCTGAAGCTGACGGGTGTAGGAATGAGAGTCTTACCAAACTTCAGCCCATGACGATAGTGAGCCTTGAGCTCCGTGATAAGGCGCAGTTTCCCGTCGACGTCCAGAGAGTGATGCAGCCCGAGTGCTCGACTCAGCTGACAAACACACAGGTGTCTCTGCAGGGACTTGGTGTCCTGTGGGAAGGTGAATCCCTCCTCTCCCTGCTCCCCCAGCGGAACGGCTTCACTCAGACGGTTTATGAACTGAAGAGGTGATAACATTGATGCATGATTTACAACCACTTGACAGGAAGCAGCTCTACAGTCCAGCTGTAGCATCAGTCCTACCTGAACATGCTGGTCTGGAGGCAGCAGATGTAGGTAGATTTTCAAGTCGGTGATACAGCAGGGTTTGTCTCCAAACTTTGCAAAAAACTGAACCATCAGGTCAAAAGGCTCACCTGTTGAAAGCCAAACGGCAGAGTGTCACACATCAAAACAGGAAAACCAGGTGAACAAAGTGTTTCTACAATCAGAGGACGTTACATGGCAGGTTTTCTGCTGCTCTCTCTCTCAGTCTGTGTATTAATTCCAGCCGAGCTAAATAAGGCCCTCTGAGGGAGCGCGAATCTTTGCCGTCCTCCTCTCTGATTCTCTCCTCCACGAACCTCACCACCTCAGCCACAGTGTGATGTACCAAACCCTCTGAGCAGCTGGAGAGACACACACACACAAATAACACTCATCGTTCAGCAGAATAACTTGTTTTGTCTTCATCCTTCTGCTCTGCTCAAACACTGGTTGGAATAAAATGAGAAACATCTACTTACTGTTCTCCTTCTTCAGGCGGGCTCCACGACTGGTCCATCAGGTGGAAGAGAGAGTCAAAGTAATAAGGATAGAACTGCCAGTCATCAGGACTAAAGCACAAAACACAACCAGTTACTGAGAGTCCAGAATGGGAATGTTTAGTGACTTTAAGAAACTACACAGAAGTATATGGATTTTATTCAACATGTTTTACAGCCGACTCACGACAGAGGACACACCCTGGACTTGGTCATCACGTATGACCTGTCCACCGGTGTGTCCTCTGTCGTGGATTTAGCGATCTCTGATCATTTCTGTGTGTATTTTAACATCACCAGTATAATTCAGCGGGAGACCTCTGTGAGAACTGTAATGAAACGCCATCTAACCCCTGAAGTGGCTGCTGGTTTTCTGGAAGCTTTTAATAAGATCCCTCCTATTAATTCAACTGCCCCCTGTGATCTTATTTTCAATTATTTTAACAGTCGACTTAAATCTACTCTGGACTTGCTTGCTCCATCAAAAATTTAAAAAAGTACAGTCAAAACCTCCATCTCCATGGAGAAGTGAAAATCTGAAGCAGCTAAAGAGAACTTGCAGGGTGGCAGAGAGGAGATGGAGGAAAAACAAGAATACAATAAATAAGCAAATATATACTGAGCAGTTAAAATCATACAATAAAGCAGTTAGAGACTCCAGAAACAATTACTTTTCCAGAATCATCTTAGAAAACAGAAATAACTCTAAAACTCTATTTTCCACAACTGCTAATATTTTAAATAATGACTCCAATTCTTCCCAGAAAACCCCATCTGACACTCTTTGTGAGGAGTTTGCAGCCCACTTCAGAGGGAAGGCAGACACCATCAGATGTAACACTTTATCCTCCCAATGTAACATGGTTTTAGAAACATCTGAAAATGTGTGTCTACCTGAGGAAACACTGGACAGCTTTGTCCTGGTTGAAGCTGAGAGTCTTGATAAAGTTTTCTCCTCAGTGAGGCCTACCTCACTGGGGCGGCATTAGCTCAGTTGGTAGAGTGGCCGGTCTGGTAACCGGAGGGTCACCGGTTCGATCCCCAGCTCTGGCTGGGTTAGATTGTCGTTGTGTCCTTGGGCAAGACACTTCACCCACCTTGCCTGTGTGAATGTGAGTGTGACTGTGTGTGAATGTTGGTGGTGGTCAGAAGGGCCGATGGCGCAGAATGGCAGCCTCACTTCTGTCAGTCTGCCCCAGGGCAGCTGTGGCTACAGACGTCTGTCGTAGTTTACCACCACCGGTGAGAATGACTGTGTGAATGAATGATGCAACTCTGTAAAGCGTCTTTGAGTGACCTAGAAAAGCGCTATATAAAACTGATGTTTTATTTTATTTTTTACCACATGTGTTCTGGACCCGATTCCCACAAGGTTTTTTAAACAATTTTAAGATTATTTTTAAAAAAATGAGATTTTAACTCTGATGAATTGCTCCCTTCAGACAGGGGTCTTTCCTGCTGCTTTTAAACGGGCAGTGGTGAGACCTCTGTTGAAGAAGAGCAATTTAGATTTTAATGATTTAAACAACTTCCGATCGGTGTCCAACTTGCCATTTTTAAGCAAAATTTTAGAAAAGCTTGTGTTGAACCAACTCAACAATTTTATTAACACTAATAATGTCCTAGAGAAATTTCAGTCTGGTTTTAGAGTGAACCACAGCACCGAGACGGCCCTTCTGAAGATTTTAAATGATTTTAGAATAAATTCTGATGCTCGGAGGGCGACAGTGTTGGTTCTGCTGGATCTAAGCGCTGCCTTCGATACCGTAGACCACACTGTTCTTTTAACCCGTCTAAAACAGATCGGCATCTCTGGTGCTGTTCATAGATGGTTCACTTCCTATCTCACAGACAGGACTTTTATGGTCAGCATGGACACCTGTTTCTCCAGGGTCCATAGCATCACATGTTGTGTGCCCCAGGGTTCCATTTTAGGCCCAGTGCTTTTTAACCTTTATATGCTCCCTCTGGGCAGTATCATCAGGAGACACTGGGTGAATTTCCACAGTTATGCTGACGACACACAGTTGTACATCTCCGTGTCTCCAGATGACACACAGCCAATGGATGCACTTTTTAACTGTATTTTAGACATTAAATCCTGGATGGCAGAAAACTTTCTCCAGCTCAACCAGGGCAAAACTGAAGTTTTAGTCATTGGTCCTGAGGCCCAGAGAGAGAAACTTTTACCCAAACTACAACCACTGTCTTTTAATCCTTCCTCAAAAGTTAAGAATCTGGGCGTGATCTTTGACTCTGAGCTGACTTTTATCCCTCACATTAAAAACGTCACCAAAATAGGTTTTTATCATCTCAAAAACATCGCCAGAGTCCGCCCCATTCTCTCTCGGGCCAATACGGAGACGCTGATGCTTTTATCACCAGTAGAATCGATTACTGCAATGCCCTGCTTTCTGGTCTTTCCAAAAAGAGTACTTCAGGTCTACAACTTTTACAAAACTCAGCAGCCCGTGTCCTGACGAAGACCAGGAAGCGGGAGCACATCACTCCGGTTTTAAAATCACTGCATTGGCTCCCCGTATGTTTTAGGATCGATTTTAAGATACTGTTAATGGTTTTTAAGTGTCTTAATGGTCTTGGCCCTTCTTATCTTTCTGAACTGCTTTTTCCATATGAACCCTCTCGCGGTCACTGCGCTCCTCTGGCAGCCGTCTCCTAGTCATCCCTAAAGTCAGGACACACACCCACGGCGAAGCTTCTTTTAGTTATTACGGCCCTCGCCTCTGGAACGGACTGCCAGAGGACCTCAGGACTGGGGCCTCATTTATAAACCTGCTCACGCAAAACGGGTCTGAAACTCACGTAAGTTTTCAGACTTGGAGACCTGCGCACACACACACTGACTCGGGAGGAGCTGCGCGCACGCATCTCACCTGTACCGCAGCTGATTGTCTCTGTTGTTGTGAGCAGCACCAGTGTCCAAGAGGAGCAGCTGTGTGTGTGTGTGTGTGTGTGTGTGTGTGCATGTCCGCGTTGGATCATTAGAACCGGGACCGGCACGTGCTGCTGCCTCTCAAAACATCTGTCTTTTTGTTTTAAAGTACCAATTTAAATACTGTCTAGGAACAGGTACTGTTTTTAAAGTATTGAATTGGCATCGATACCGAATGAAACCCTTTAAATACCCAACCCTAGGTATAACTGCACATATTGATGCGATATTGTGATCAGCTGTGTAGTTATGAGACATATGAATGCTGCATTCAGAGGCACTCGTGCGTAATTGATCTGCTGTGCAGCGCTTCAGACTCCTGACAGGGAGAGTCATTAGAGTTCTCCAGATGATCCAGACTGGCTGATCAGCTGGTTTATTCTGTAGATCAGTCTGGATTTAGGAGCTGAACTGGGCCCAGTATCAGATCAACTGAACCATCAGAACCACATGATCCTCTGCAGCTTAATCAAACACTAAGGTTCTCTAAGTATGTCTTCAGTGGAGGATGAAATGGTCGAGGAACAATTACAATATTATTTGAAAGGAATGAAATAATGCGGCTGAAAATCTCATCATTATAATTTTTAAAATTAATAAGTGACGGGTAAAAATAGATTATGACTGAAATGTATTTATTTATTTTTTTACCGTTAAAATGACGCAAAACAAAAAAGTCTAGAGCGATCGCTGATTTACTTCAATTCATGTTTTTGTTTTGCTTTGGTACCGAGGACCGTGGATTTTCACTGGTATCGGTACCGAATACTGAAACTGGTACCGTGACAACACTAAAGTGGTGTGATAAGTTGGACTTGGCCTTTACTTATATTTATTACACACCATTTTCAACCACTTTAAAATGTTAGACCTGGTTCTTAAACATTCAACATTTTACCACAAAGAGATTCTAGAACGTATGCATGAACACCTTTATCTCTGATAAACTGAGCTCACACTCACTTCTTGAGGAGCAGCTTGTGAGCCAGAGCGTTGCACTCGGGCCAGCGTTCAAGTCGCCTGTAGAGCATCATACACTTGCTTTCTCTGCTCTGCAGCTCGCTGGTCAGCTTCTCTGTGGAAACATAGAATACACGGTGAAGAGAAATGGGTTGTCACAATTATGGCCTTCTCCCGGTGGCTCTGAATAATTTGTGAAGGGTTTTTTCTGTAATAATAAAGAACAATCTATGATCTTAAAAGATGTAACGTTCACATCTTACTTCAACTAAACCAGTTTAAAAACATCTTTTCACAGCAGGCTGTTGGCAAATACAAAAAATCTTAAAGTAAGGAACAATCAATTACACATCTGACATGTGGAGCCATAGGAAACATCTCAGAGCCTAATCAAACAGGAAGTAAAGACAAACATATCGACCTACCTCCCAGTGGACCCCTGATCACTTCTAGAGCTTCTACATACTTCCCCAATCGCTCCAGGATCATAAAATACAGCTGCACCTAAAAACACACAAAATAATAACAGAATCATTAGATTTTAAGAGTAGAGTTCTAATCTGTTTATGTGTGGTTTTAAATGGGAAGAAAATTTTGTTACTGGTGTTCAAAAATGACTAAATGATGCTTCACAAGACAAAAGCCTCAAAAAGACTCAAGAGGAGAGAATGAGTTCCTGTGAGCAACAAACAGTGTGATATTAACATTTGTACAGAAGCTATTATGCTCATATTTTATGCTTCACCTTTTAAAAGCATCAAGAATAAACAACAAAGCTCTCAACAATAATCTAAGTTTGCCTATTTAGAAGTTTTGTGGGACGCTGCGGCACTACTTAACCCGTCTACCTCAGAGGATTTCGGGATTCAGGGAGTAAAAGGGACATTTAAAAAGTAAATGTAGGCCAAGCTGAAACAGACAATTCAACAGCTGATGACGACTGCAGACAAGTCCAACTCAGCAGCAGAGATCCTCAAACTCTCCTAAAAGCAACAAGTACGCCAAATATCTAAACTTGAACAAGTTAAAGCTGCTTTATTTTCACTATTTCTCTCTTACAGATGACCAACCAACCTCTGCTTCTGCTTCAATCTTCTCCTCCTTCACCATTTTCTCCACCATGCGTTCAGCCAGAGGAAGGAACATGGTTTGGGCCAGTTTCTCATCTTTTGCTGAGATTGCCTACAAAACAAAAGACATGAAACTTTGACTTCATTTTCAAGGGAATGACATTGTCTTAGGAAATGATCATAATAAAAGCTCCTCCTACCTGCATCACAAGACTCATGACGGACCAGAAGTAATATGGATTCTTAGGAACGATTTTATACAAAGCCATTCCTGCCTGTGAAGAGTGGAGATGCAGTCAGTTAAAGTGATCACCAATAGGTCAGAAAACAGCTGTTAGTTGTTTGTTTTCACACCTGCTGCATCTTCTTGTACTCTCCTACGCGAGCGTAAGCCATGAAGAGGTGAGAGTGATACTCCTCACTGAGAGGAACCTTCTTCACTGCAGCTTCATAGAGTTTAGTGACCAACTCCGCTGTGAAGGACAGCATTTCACTTCTAGTAACTTCAAGGTTAAAGGCACATTCTGGGCATTTTGAAGTGTCATTTGCCCAGTTATTTATCTGTAGTAAGGACCACGCCCACCAATGACATCACTGAAAGTGGGTGGAGTCTCTAGAACCAGGAAGTAGTCATCTGACTGGAGCAATAGTCAGATCTGGAGACACACTGCGGCTGAACGGTGACAAACAATCAGCTAATTTTGGGGTATTCAAAACAACTCATGCTGAAAAAAGTTATACTGATGCATTAGAACACTACATGAGGTGACTCAGGGGAAGACTGGTTTTCTAATGATCAGGACTCAATCCCAGACCCATGCCATGTGCAGAAGTATCTTTGGGTAAATTAGTAAACACATCCTGAGTGCTGTGAAACTGGTTCCCCTCTGCTCCTTAGGGATGGGTCAAATGTAGGAAACAAATTCCACTATGTGCACTGAGGTATATACATATGTGGACACAAATCACTTCTCCATATTACCCGTTTGTAAACCTCTACAATTCAGCATAAGACGGTTTGTTTTAACCAAACAACGTCTGAATTGCAAATGACCTCATGCTAAACTGTAGAGGTTTACTAACAGGTAATAATGTGTCAGTCTGACTTTGAGCAAGAGCTGTTCTAAATACCCAACACTTAGCTGCTAGTTGGTCACTGTTCAGCCACACTCAGTGCGTTTACATGCACATCTAAGTCGAGCTAGATCGGTCTAGGTCGATCTTATGTTAATAAACTGGGAGCCTTTATCCTAGTTTACACGTCTGTTAGAAAACCGAACTCTCAAATGAAGTTCGCTCCACTCCGCTACGATAGGGGGTGACATGCGCCCTTTCCCGTCGGTCTTCTGTTGGTTGTTTTCTTAGCGTTTAAAAACTCTTGTTTTAAACACTTCTATCAGTCACAAATGTGATCGGGCGTCTTCGTGTACCAAGCGCTGGCAAGCTGTCCGTTTGTTTTTGCTGCTATCGTCTTTTACCGCTACTGATTTGTTTGTATTCCCACTTCCACGGTGTCGTCACTCTCGTCGGAGGAGCGCCCAGCCGGCATTAGCTCGACTAAGCTGTTTACATGGAGGAGGAAGTCGAGCTACAACCGCATTATCTGGGTGCTTTAGCTTGATTAGATCAAGTTTGACTTCAGTCGGACTAACGTGTTTACATGCAGTTGTAAAAACCGACTTAAGTCGATTTAAGGCAATAATTCGGTTTTCTATACTGCATGTAAACGCACTGAGTGTCTCTCCTGATTCGACTCCTGCTTCAATCAGACGACTACTTCCTGCTTCTAGAGAGTTTGCCCATTTTAGCCGTGTCATTAGCAGGTATGAACCTTACTGTAGATCAATAACTGATAGAACGCCACTTCAAAATGACCCAGCTATGTGTGCAGTTTACTTACGACGATGCATCTCTCTGTACAGTATTGTCAGAGCTTGAAGTGAGTTGTCATCAGTGGGCTCTAGAACGGCCACTTCCTGGGCCAAAGTAAAAGCTTCGTCCTGTTTCCCCATCCTCTGAAGGCCGATGGCCTTTAGGACCTGAATGGAAGAGGAGAGAGTGGATGTAACGCTGCCAGCAGCCACACAGAACGCCTGACAGAATCAAACTCTGGATATTCAGATAACCAACTCTGAGGACAACTACAATGTCCTCACAGCTGGATCAGAAATCATCTACAGTAATAATTACATACATTACATACAATACACGACTGATTATAGTGATTAAAGATGCTGCCCCTTTACAAGAACTAAATTAATTTATTAGGTTGGTGTCATCTCTGCAATCAGATCTGGAAACATTTTATTAAAAACTACTTTTTTCCCCTTAAAAGTTATTTTAATTATTTGTTAAGTGTTAAGTTTAACTCTAGTACATCTATATTGTGGATTGTACTGTGTGTCTGATAATCACTTCTGAGAACATGCAGTGGCTCCAATAAGTCATGCACAAGTCCTAAAAAGAAAGAACTCTAGATTTTATTAAATCAGAAATGGAAGCTTTAAAGGGATATTTCTGTCATTTTGAAGTGGTGTTCTATCAGTAATTTATCTACAGTATGAATCACACCCACCAGTGACATCACTCAAAGTGAGCAGAGTCTCTAGAAACAGGAAGACATCCTCTGACCAGAGAAATACTCATGGTATGCTAAATTGAGAGAGACACTGTTGCAGATCGTGACAAATTTGCAGCAAATGTTTAGGCGTTTAAAACAACTCCTGCTCAAAAAAAGCATCCTGATGCATTAAATTCTATATCTAATTCCACTACTAATTGTGTTTACTTCCATTTTGAGTTTATTGGTCATGAATATATACTTTTTATTTATTTGTTTTTCTTTCTTTTTAATTAATTATTAATCATGTTTGTTGTGGGGATTGTGATGGGTGGGGTGGGTTGGAGCATAGTGAGCCGTTTTGTGTGTGTGTGTGTGTGTGTGTGTGTGTGTGTGTGTGTGTGTGTGTGTGTGTGTGTGTGTGTGTGTGTGTGTGTGTGTGTGTGTGTGTGTGTGTGTGTGTGTGTGTGTGTGTGTGTGTGTGTGTGTTGTAATGCTGTCATTAACTGCTATCTTTGATCTGCTGTCTTGTTCATTTGTTCTGTTTTGTTGTAAAGGAGGACCCTCTCGAAAATGAGATGTCACATCTCAAGGGGTTAATCCTCCATATAAATATATGTTAATAAATAAATAAAGTATTACTGTACTTGATTGTAAACCTCTACAATTTTGCACAAGATTGTTTGTTCAGTTTGTTTCAGTTGAGCAATGTCCTAATCAATATGGTACTATATGTGCAGCTGAAACACCAAAAACTAAACAGTCTCATGTAAAATTGAGGTTAAAAAACAGATAATATAAACACATCAGTATCTGGAGACTAGGGTTGTCACGGTTACCGGTTTCGCGGTAAACCCCGGTAAAAATGTTGACAATAATTATTATCGTCATGTTTTTAAAAAACTGTATTATCTCGGTGGGTTAACCGCCTTCACGGTTTTGGCACGGTCTGCTTCCCGGCCACCGGCCCCTCAGGTGAAGCTTCTGCGCATGCGTACTTTGTAGTGTTTATATCCACAACTTTCTTAAGCTAAAGCTAAAATTACAGAGAAAAGAGGAGAAAACAGCACTGAGAACATTTATCAGCCCTCAAAGAAGACAAAGTCGGAAGTATGGGCATATTTTGGATATTTGAAGAATGCAGAGGGACAGTTGTTTGCAGAACGTGCCGGAAAAAAGTGCGAAAGGAAGCAACACGCGACTCATTTGTGTGTCCATCAACTCTACAGTCACTGCATGAGAACGTATTAAAGTGCCCATGACATCGGTTTCCATGTTTTCTGACTTATCTATCATGTTGCAACGTTGAGTTCTCACCTTAAACCTGCCAGAAAGAGCAAAAAACGGCGTCCATCTGTCTCCTAGTACAGCCAGTGAGAAGCTCTTCAAGATTTCAGACCCAGGTTTCAAACAGTTTTTTTCACTCCAGCCCGCTATGAGGTCATAGTGATCCGGACTTGCTTATATGGTCAATTCTCCTCCCACATGCACGTTCACGACAACTGGAGCGAGGCAGTGCCGCCTCCATTGCCCATAGACCGTGTAGTGTTTAGTTTCAGTTTCGTTTCTCTTTCACGTGACAACACTGCCCCCTGCTGCAGCAGAAGTGCCAGGCTGCCAAATAAGGAGAAACCCAGCAGAACCGGAAGGCGGCGCTTTCTTCTGATCTCTGAGTTGCTCGTTAGGAAATAATTACAGCGTATTTTGAGTTATAATGGTGCAACGCTAATCTAGAGGTATCAAAAATTACACCTGTTTAAAATAAAGTGATTTAAATATGGAGTCACAGGCACTTTAAGGTAACGTTTAGCGTTTTAGCTGAAATACATGATGTGAGGACTTTGGGTTGAGGGAGAAAGCAGCGAGCGCCACTGCCAGAACATAAACCGAGTCGCGGACACCCCGTATTGAAATGACACTACAGGGCTCACAGTGGGCAGATCGCTGTTGATGCTGCTTTGCATGTCAGAGTAAGTTCACCAGAACTCCAGCTTAGCAGAAAATAACTGGTGGTTTATTAGCCATGCTGCGGGGAGCGGGAGCAGTACAGAGACCACCTTACAGTACGGACAGGTAACCATAGCAACGAGGTTGTTTTTGTCAAGTACGGTGGCCCATGCAGTACAATAGGGTGTTGGTCAACTGATCTACAGTCGCCAATTCTGATTGATTATGAATTATTATGAATTTAACAATGATTACTGCCTGATGACATTTCCCCAAATCTGAAAAGCTCACAGGAAGGACACAAGCTGAGGATGATATTTTCCTGATATAGAGTTTATTTAGTTGTCTAGTTGAACATATTCAACATCCTTTAAAAAAATATCGAGATAATACCAAAAACCGTGATAATTTTGGTCACAATAACCGTGAAGGTAAATGTTCATACCATGACAACCCTACTGGAGACTGCTCGTTTTGAGTTATATCACCTTATTGGAGATAACAAATTGTTAGAACACCATTAAAGAAAACCAGCTATCCCTTTAAAGACTAGAAAATGAAACCGTGAACTTTCTCAGAAAACAATTCTGTGTTTGCTCACCTTGGCACAGTGCAGGTCCTTATGTTTCTTCAGCAGTTTATCTGCCTGCTGGATTGCCATTTTATTGTTGCCATTATCAAGGTAGTCTGAAAACAACAAAAGAAAATTAATATCAGCCATTAGTGTCAGAACAGACACTAAAAGTTATACGAGGCACAAATGGGTGCTCAGTTATTGCAAAATTCATCATCACGACTACTAAATAATCATTAGAGCTTCCTTCACTTATTATCCTAAAAAACGATTTCCTGGGTGCTCATTTATAAAACTTGCTTACGCACAAAATGGGCCAAAAAGTTGCGTTGGTCACTTTTTACGCAAAATTTGGGATTTATAAAAGAAAACGTAACGGAAAAATGTGCGCAACTCTAAGCAAACTTTAGACCTTGCGTAAGCACATGTTGGAGACGTGAAACCAGTCAGAGCAGCAGGTGAGATGAAAAATGTTGAATTTATGACACAATTAAAGACTTGTAGACCCTCGCGCACACAGAACCAACAATCCGTCTCTAAAAAGAATAACAATTTAAATCTGAATGAAAATGTCGCATTTTCGAAAAATATCCCATTATGTTCATCCAGTCGTCTTCAGATTATATAATAAACTGCACTTATTGGTGCATTAATTATGATTTCTGAGACTTAGGAATCCTGCAGGGACACTTGTGCGTAATGCGCTGGATGCGCTGCGCAGCTCAGCCAGCAGGCAGACTCCGGATGAATGGGAGAGAGTTTTTAGAGATTTCTAGACAATGACTGGACGATCGATCAGCTGATAGATTCATTAGAGCATCCTATGGATCAACTGGGTCCAGTATTAGATAGACAGAACCATCGGAACCAGTAAAACCCGGTGTCACCGGCCGTTCTCGGGTTTCAACCAGCGATTATGCAGGTTGACTGTTTAATAGGATGAACAGCATGACGTGTCTTCCCCTTTGGATTAAATTAAATGTCGTCATTAAACGTTTCTTAGATCCTACACCATCTCTCTGTCAGTCTGACAGCAGACTCACTGCAACGAGACGTCTCTCGGAGCACTTCCGTGTTCGTAATTCGTCACATTTCATCACCTAATAAAACATTTTCCCGTCCATCCACTTCACCACAAGCACCTCGAGTTTCAGCCTCTGAAAAATTACGCTTCCTAAACCTCTCTGTTGTGACGATTTACTGTTAAAAGCCATAAACCCACCGGCTTATGCATATGCAATTATTCATGAGGTACTTTGCATTGACCGTATATGGCAGAATGTGGGTGTGTAGGAGGAGGGTTCTGACCCAAAAACAGCTGAGCGCAGTTCGAGGTCTGACATCGATTTATAAAGCAGAATTGCGTGGATCTGTGCGTCCGCAGGGTTTTATAAATCGGAAATGGAATTTGCGTACCTGAAATTTTTTGGCTGAGCTTAAGCAAGTTTTAGTACGGATTCTACGCAAAGTTTTATAAATGAGCACCCTGATCTTTATTGGACTTGTGCTTTTCCTTAGGGAGGCACACTTTTCAGATGGATAGAGGCGCATGGGTTGCTGGTGGAGCTGAAGAATGATCACAAAACAAAATGTGGGACCGTTTTTCATCATGTAGTTTTATTTACAACTGTCAGCCAACAAAAGAAAAATGTGTGTTGGTGTTTCAGTTCCTTGTACCAGAACTGCTAGGGGAAAACTGGCTTGGTTATTTATCGCATGATTCGCATGTGATATCAACATTGCGATATTAAGCTAGCACCGTTATCGTACATCGCAGGTTTTCCTAATATCACGCCACCCTATTTGGTATTATATTATAATTTTATTTTACATATCTTTGTTCATTCCTACTAATCGATCCAAAAACCCAAAATGAACTGTTACCTTACAAACTACCTCAGCTGCAGAATGTTGTTTAAATGCAGACACACTCACACACTGAAACAGTTGAGTCTCTTCAGGACAGCTGGGTGCCAAAATTAACTGTCTGTCAGACAGTATGTTGTGATTATGTCATGTCTATTCTCTCTGCATAAGCTGTCTGCAAAAACTCAAAGAAACTGAAAATACGGTTCATGAATGGTTACCAAACTAAGCAACAGTAGAGAGCTAAAAGATTGGTCACACAGACATCATTACCTCTGAGTAGCTCAAACGTATTCAGTTTTCACATCAAATGAACTTCAAGCTTCACAACTCTTCTGTGAAACGCTAAATACGGTTTTCATCAAAACTTGCAACTTTAAAGCATCAAATTCAACTGAAGCAGCAACTAAATACGTCATTTTTGTCAAACCATACATCCTAAAAGAAAGCCTCGTGTAAGAACCTGTTATAAGCGTTGCTAGGCGGTTCAACCAGAGCTGACAGCTCCAACCAGCTAGCAGCATTGTCCTTATGCTAATTGTAAGCTAACCATGTAACACTCAGCTAACTACAAAGTAGCTCCCGTTTCATACTGGAAGCTGTATCCCCAAAACGAGACAAAAATAACTTCTCAAATTTGTAAATTTTCGTTATATCCAGCTGTAGCGTGTCCCCTGGCTGGTTGTTTGACACAGCAGACAGCTGAGCTAGCTGTCAAACTGCGACTGTTAGCTAAAGGAGAAAACACTTCGACTTTGAGAAGGAGCTATTCCTGTTGACAAAAACATCCGAACCTTTCAAAGCTGCAGCACCACCATGAATGTGTGTAGCTTTAACACGTAGAGGTATCGTTTTGTCCCGATACCAGACGTAGCGGCGCTTTCTTTCTCCGGCTTGCTGTCAAGCCGGGTAAGATGCTCCATCATGGGGCGCCGCGAGCAGCGGAGTCCGCGGCTGGAGCTGGAGGGGCCGCACCGCTGCCTCTAAACACTTATCGGCTTCCAGTTTAAACACACATCCCGGCACAAACCACCGGCACCTTTTAAACCCAGAGACACGTATAAATATGTATGTTCCCATTGAAAACTTACCATATATAGGTCTGAGTCTCCTGTCGTTGGGATCTTGCACATGGCCTCTGGCCGCCATGGTGGAGTTTACCTGCTGATTAAATGTTCACGCATGCGCACTTCAAGCTGTATCAAGAGCTCAAGAGGATTTTTTTTCTGCTGAAAGCACAATACTATGAAGTATGGAAGTCCGTTACTGCAAAAAGAAACAAAATTAAATATAAAAGGCATAGAAATAAAAATTAAATCCATGTAATTTATAAAGCATTATTGAAAACAACAACAAAGGTTGACCAAAGTGCTGTACATATAACCAAACATAAGAACAAGCAAAGGGAAAAGGATAAAAATACACTAACAAAAAAAAAAAAAAAAAAAAAAAAAAAAAAAAAAAAAAAA
>SSNR01000507.1:103198-139396 GCA_006937965.1 Callopanchax toddi | reverse complement strand
TCCATTTTCCCGTTAATGCGGTGAAGTTGTCCTGTGCCCTTAGCAGAAAAACACCCCCAAAGCAAAATGTTTCCACCTCCATGCTTGACGGTGGGGACGGTGTTTTGGGGGTCATAGGCAGCATTTTTCTTCCTCCAAACACAGCGAGTTGAGTTAATGCCAAAGAGCTCAATTTTGGTCTCATCAGACCACAGCACCTTCTCCCAGTCACTCTCTGAATCATTCAGGTGTTCATTGGCAAACTTCAGACGGGCCTACACATGTGCCTTCTTAAGCAGGGGGACCTTGCGAGCTCTGCAGGATTTTAATCCATTGCGGTGTAATGTGTTTCCAATGGTTTTCTTGGTGACTGTGGTCCCAGCTAATTTGAGGTCATTAACTAACTCCTCCCGTGTAGTTCTAGGATGATTTCTCAGCTTTCTCAGAATCATTGACACCCCACGAGGTGAGATCTTGCGTGGAGCCCCAGACCGAGGTCGATTGATGGTCATTTTGTACTCCTTCCATTTTTGAACAATTGCAGCAACAGTTGCCACCTTCTCTCCCAGCTTCTTGCTAATGGTTTTGTAGCCCATTCCAGCCTTGTGCATGTCTACAATTTTGTCTCTGACATCCTTGGACAGCTCTTTGGTCTTTCCCATGTTGGAGAGTTTGGAGTCTGCTTGATTGATTGATTCTGTGGACAGGTGTCCTTTATACAGGTGACTAGTTAAGACAGGTGTCTTTAATGAGGGTGACTAATTGAGTAGAAGTGTCTAACCACTCTGTGGGAGCCAGAACTGTTCATGGTTGGTAGGGGTTCAAATACTTATTTCACTCAATGAAATGCAAATGAGTTTCTATCTTTTATTTAAAGTTGTTTTTTCGATTTTCCTTTTGATGTGCTATCTGCCACTGTTAAAATAAACCTACCATTAAAATGATACTGTTCTGAGACTTTTCATTTCTTTGTCATCGGACAAACTTACAAAATCAGCAAGGGGTCAAATAATTATTTTCTCCACTGTAGTCTTGAAGGTCTTTAACATCAACATTGCTCCAGTTATACTGGCACTAAGACATCATGCTACACTACTGGCTATTAATAAAATCATGACATTACACACTAGGAATGGCACTAGAGGAATTTATACAGGAATTACATTACTCATACACAAATGCAACTACTGTTTCAATTTACCAGTTTTTCATTTTCAATAAGTTTCTTCTTGAATTTTATTCCATTGTGCAGATATTTTACAAACACACAAATCACACATAGAGGAACACAACCAGCTGAAATAACACGAAAGTACCCCATTAGATGAGTACTGTGATGTCCAAATATTAATTTTTTATTAGTTACACAATGATGCCATGAATAATCTGCATTTTAATCAATTTAAGAGAGTGCTTTGGATTCATTTAGAATTTTCTGTTTGTATCTGTTCCATCTAAAGAGCACATCAGCTGGACTCACTAGTATTCCACCAAAACAATTTAAAAATCAAGGCGTGCTCTTGTATAAACTTTGTAGCTTAATTCTGTAGTTTTCATAGAGAGATGAATCTATTTGCATGTTATTGCTCTATGAAAATGTGAAAAACACAGTGTTGTGTTGTGGTTTTTTGTAGGGATCTGAGTGACCAAGGGCCTTTTATTGAAGCCCAGCATGGACAGCTTCTTCAAGGCAGCTGTTTGTGATCTGGACAAACTGCTGGATGACTTTGAGCTCAATTCTGGTAAGATGACTCCCAAGACACACCTCCATTAACACAGTGTGATTTAAATACTAGATTAATGGTCAAATCTGTTATTTCTGATATTCAAACTTTTATGGTTAATAGAATATTGCAGTGGTGTTATTTAATTTAAATGCAGTTATGTAAGAGCTGTTAAATTAATTAGGTTTTTAATTCACATTTTATTCTTTATATATTTTTTATTTTGACTCAAACAATTATATCATCATCAATTTCATCAAATAATGTTTCAAAATTATTCCATTCCTATTAGGGATGCTCCGATCGATCGGCCACCGATCAAAATCCGTGAAAAAAACATGATCAGCTAATTCTGATAAACTCCTTTTAGTGCCGATCATACCAGCCGATCAATAGCTCCTAAACCAGAGGTCAGTAGGCGCACAGCAAACCGCGGTGCTACCGCGAGTTCGTTGTGCAGACGGGACTCGCCGTCCCCTGCATGGACCGCGCCATTTATAGTTGGTTCAGAGCTCAGTTCTGGAAGCGAGGTCGAGCAACGAGGTATTACATTTTTCCTCCATTACATTTTTCATCTTACGCACCCCCTAGTGGCACCACACTTTGGGAATCCCTGGACTAGAAGAAAAATCTGATCAAACATTTTAACAGCTTCTTTTTCATCCTGTGCTGTGAAGAAATTGACTCAATTTGTTAATGTGTCAGAATATTCATTAAGAAAACAGTTAAATATTTAAAATTGTGTTCATTTTGTTTGCAGAGGAACTAGAATGCAGACCAGTTTTCTTGAAGACCACCTCAAACCCCTTCTCCTCATGGAGCTCCCAGCATTTGTCCTCAGAGGCCCCCACTGCCACATCAAGCCTCCCTGACCTTAACTCTCTCCATTATGGCTCTGCAACCAGTGGTCCTGATGGCTCAGGCAGCCACAGTCACAGAGAGGTCAGAAGTCAGCCTCTCACTGGTGTGGACCTTCTTTCATCTGTGGACCGTAGGCCAGCAAAAAGCTCCGCCCCTCCTTGCCCAGACAGAACTCTGAAGCCAGTGTGTGACCTTGTGAATGATGCAAGCTCAGCCATCTTTGTGCGGACCAACAGCCACGATGCTTTCAGCAAGTTGGACCTGGCAGAGCAGCAGATGGAAAAGGAGGAGGCGCTTCTTGTTGACTTCATCAGCCCTTTAGTAACAGAGGAGAGTGCAGGGGTCAGCATAAACAGTGGTCAGGAAAAGCAAACATCTGCAAGACCAGATGAGCTGCTTGGTTTAAACTCCAGTGAGCTGAGCAGTGGATACTTTGCCTCACTCAGTCTGCTAGATGTTATTCTTCCTGCAGCAGCAGAGAAAGCTTCTGAAGTCACAGACGATTCACCAACAACAACAAGGACCTCCGAGTCAGCTGATGGAGACGAGGACGACACAAAAGAAGAACCTAACACGAACCAGGTGGTGGAAAACTCTATAGACCATTATGAAATGGAAACTGTGGACGGCATTGAAGAGTCGATCTCAGTGAATGAAGGGGAGCAGCCAGAGATGAGCTTTGATGAGGACGTTTCCAGGTCTGTTGAAGGTGGACAATGTGAAGCCTCGCACAGCGAACCAGTCAGCTTGTCATGTTTACCAATAGCCGTTTCAATGTGTGGAGCTCTGGTCAACTCAAACACCAGAGAAGTTGATTTGGAGGCAGCTTCAGAGGAGAGTGAGGAGGCACACATTTTGGAGAGCACAGAGGCAATTGTCCCATCAGCCTTAGAACCAAAGGATGACACCAGAGAGGACTGTTCCTACTTGGAGGACTCTGCTGATTTGGACCAGATTTCAGAGCACAGACCATCTCCAGAAGGTCAGCATGTTCCTCTTGAATCTGCTGTGCCTCCTGCAGACCTCTCCCCCTCTGATCGCTCAGAACCCAGTCCAGTGGATCCTCCTGAATTTGGTTTTGAGTATCTGCCAGAAAGTGACCAGGCTGAGCTGCTGGTTACAGATGAGGAGTTGGATGCCTTCCTTCAGGCACACACTGAAGCAGAGCAGGGTGCAGGTGTTCCTTTTGGCGTCAGTCCTGGAGATTATAATCAGCTTGAGTCAATCTCGGAATCACATGGAGTGTCAGAGGAAAGGCCTCAAGAGCAGGAACCACAGAGCTGTGGTCAAGATAGACAGGAAGACTTTGAGGGATCAGCCTCTCCAAAAAGTGAGAGCACAGCTTCACTGTTGGAAGGAAAAAGTTTCAACTCTGGTGCTTCATCACTATCAAAGGACTCCAGCAGACCATGCCCAGAGGACTACTCTGGGGTAGGCTTTTCTTCAACCAGCAACACTTTACAATCCCAGCACAACAGTAGCCCTGATCAGCAGCCCTCCTATGGAGGTGCACGACCCAAACGGCTACACTGCCAGATTGCAAGACCTCCACCAGCAGGAGAGGAAGGAGAGGAGCAGGCTCAGACCCTCGGTGCTTCTCCAACAGCAGATGATGAGGACAGTTCAACCATAAGTCCAAGTCCTACAGAGGAGCATTCCAACTTCAGGGAATCAAGCTGTGCAAACACCATTCAGGATCATCAAGATTTGTCTGTGGAGTTTGATGAACTGTCAGAGCCACCGCCTTACCCCGGAGAACAACCTGCAGACGCTGCCAGGCCAGTGAACTGGAGGAGGGATGGAGTGGAAGAGCTGGGGAGCAGACAACCCTCATGGGTCCCAGACTGTGAAGCCCCCAGCTGCATGAACTGCAGACAGAAGTTTACTTTCACCAAGAGACGGCATCACTGTCGAGCCTGTGGAAAGGTAAGTCAGTTCAGTTCCCGCTGGAAAATTTGCATTGTGTGTGTTTTACAAAGTTTCTTGTGTAAAATATCATTTAACATTGGTGAGCAGCAGTAAATACAATAAATAAAGATTTATCTGATTGGTAACAGCAGCATATTAAATTGGCTTGTTTAATATGAATATTTACTTAACTGTAGGGCAACTAATGACTATTTTGATAGTTGACTAATAACATTTTTGCCAAGTAGTCGATTAGTTAACAGTTAGTCGAATCAATATCTGTATCCTGTGGGTTCACCTCATGTTTTGTGTCCAGTCTGTCCACCTCTCAGCATTAATAGAACTTTTCACTGTCATATAATTAGGTATTTACATCCAAATCAGGTGAACGGTGCAGGAATTACAACAGTTTGCACATGTGTTAACTGTTAAATGTGCATAAGTTTGATTTATGATTATTATTCTGTCCCTTTACTTTTGGTCCCTTAAGGAGTGGGAGGCACATATGCAAATTGTTGTTGTAATTCCTACACCGTTCACCTGATTTGGATGTAAATACCTAATTAAAGCTGACAGTCTGCAGTTATAGCACATTGTGTTTGTTTCATTTCAAATCCATTATGGTGGTGTATAGAGCCAAAAATGTTAGAATTGTGTCAATGTCCCAATATTTATGGACCTGACTGTATGTGTGTGTCCCAGAAATAGTTAAAACAGCAGATTACATTCTTGGACTAAAAATAGCTCAGTGGATTCATGGAAGCATAGAGCATGAGTCAGCAGTTCTTTTTCCAGCTCTTCTGTAGATCTACGCTGAACCGAGCTTCCTAAAGCCGCAGTTAAGACCTTTTAAGGATCAGTGATTAAAGCAGAATTGGAGACATCAGTGCAGGATGTTTCAGTGTGGGACCCTTCTAACGCCATGAGACAAGCTACAGTTTTATCTGGAGGATGTGAATCAATGTGGTTGTTACTGTTCTGCTTTTTTCTCACAGGTGTACTGCACCGCGTGCTGCAACAGAAAGTGTAGACTCAAGTACCTGGACAAAGAGGCTCGTGTGTGTGTCCTCTGCTATGTTACTATACACAAAGGTAAGACCCTTCCTTCCATCTGCTTGTATGCTTTGATAAATCAATCGGTGGTAAAAACTAATATTTGGAAAACCTGCAGATTTGTGAATTAGGTGGATAATTAGTAGTTGCAGCAGTTAGTGAGTGAACAGTAATTCTTCTTTCTGAATAAATAGAAGTAAATCAGAGGGACGTTTACCTTCTGTGTAATCAAAGCTGTTTTAGTGTGCATGAGACCCAGCTGCGTTATAGATGGTATAAACATTTAATCCAATTGCTTCATTTGGAATGGTCTTATTGTTTGTTAAACATGGACCTTTAACATCAATCTGAGAAAAATTTGTAGCTCCAAAATAATGAGATGAAATGAGTATTGCTGGGTGTTGGATTAATATATCATCAACGATTCATTATTTTCCCCTTTATTGTAATTATATTGGTTTCCATTTCAAGATTTTTACCTTTCAGAAAAATGTACAGTTTACATCAAAACCTCAATACGTACAGCTGCCTGACTGTAGCCCAGCCTGCTTTTAATGTTTTGTTGTTTAACAACAACCTGCATAGTTTAGTTGTTTACCTGGGCAGCAATGTTTCCATAAAAATATGTGATCATAGTATTAAGAATCTGTGTTGAAGTCTGCAGAGTTTGTTATCAAATTGAGATGATGGTGGTGGGGGTTGCTGTGCTCGTCTGAAGGGGTTTCAGAAGGTATTTAATGAAGTGCCTAACATTCCTTAAAGGCACACTGTGTAATTTTTCATATTTTTAAATATTTTTCTTGAGCCAGTATAGGGCTGGACGATAATTCAATAATGATATATATCAGGGGTCTTCAACTAAATATGCCAAAGGTCCAGATCAGCATTCGCGACCTGGTCCTCGGTCCAGGGGCAGCGCCACCTTAACCTGCTTACACACACACACACACATATATATATATATGTGTGTGTGTGTGTGTGTGTGTGTATATATATATATATATATGTGTGTGTGTGTGTGTATTTTTATATATAAATAATTATTTGGAGATAGATGGATGGATAGATAATTATTTATATATATTTAAATACTTAAACATATATTCTCTGAGCACAAGATCCCCATTAATTAGTTTGTGGTTGAAGTTAATTTTTGAGAAAAATGGTTTTTTTCTTCTGCTGTTCAGATGCAGAAAAGTCGACATTATTTTGACACTCTGGTCCAGTTTTTGACCAGAATGAACTGATTACTGACAATGGCCTGGATCATTGCTCGTCTACCTGCTCTGAGCTTCTTCTCCTCTCCTCCTTTCTTCACCTCTCCAGCACCTGTTGCGTCTTCTCCAGCATCTCTACCCGGTGCGTGAGTGCGCGACTTCTTTCCTATTCCTTTAACCAATTTGAAGAATTCTGCAGCGGGTGAGGGTGTTGTGTGCGACGCACACAGGCGCTCCCAGATCAGCCAAGAAATACATCCCTCCAGCTAAATTATCCGTTATTGTGTGTGTGTGTCTGTGCGTGCGTGCGTGTGAGAGCATCTGCAGGTGTAATGACGCTGAGAGACGTCCGGTTCTCGCTTTGCGACCGCTGTGGCCTCATTTATAAAACTTATAAAATAAATATATGTTTATAATTTGTTATATTTTATATAAAATTTATAAAACAAAAACGGGTCGGAAAGGGAGTCACTTTCTCCGCAAACTTTAGGATTTATAAAAGAAAACGGAGAAATGATGTACTCTGCAAACTTTGCATAAGCACATTTTAGAGAAGGTTAAAAAAAACTTTTATTTTGGAGACGTCAGACTAAATAAAAGGCTTTCAGTCATTATAACGTGTTTTTAATGAGACGGATCGGGGCAGGTTCTAAAAATAGATGCAGCGATGCGGGCCAGTTTGGGGCGGGTCATAAGTTTTCAAATGTGCAGGACCCTGACCCGCGCATCACTAGTGTGCGTGGCGCCTTTCAGCAGCAGTAGATCTCTTTCTGAAGCTGTGGGAGGGGCTGCCCGACCGTGGTGTAGGGGTAGCTTAGCGAACTAAAGGAGTTGCCGCGGTGCGCCACTCGCTTGGCGCTCGGCTTCGCCTCCAGGACTCCGGTCCGGGACTGAGTTCCAAACCATGTACGCAGGGGGAGGGTGAGTTCCGCGGGTTCCGAGTGAGCGACGAACCTGCTCATTAGCGCCCGCGTGTCTCCTCGGACACGCCTGCTCCTTATAGAACAGGGACCGGGTCTGGATTAGCTGGGTCCAGACAGAGCTGGCTCTGGGTCCGGATCCGGACAGCGGTCCGCCTGTTAGTGACCCCTGATATATATCTATCAATAGACGTGTGGCTCAATAGAAGAAAAAAAAAATGGGTTGATAAAAGTTTGATAAAAAAGTTTACCGTCTTTTTAAATTTTATCCAACTGGGTAACGTAATACTAGAGTCATTTGTTTACTCCTAACCAATCAGAAGCACAGACCCAGGCAGCTCCGTCACTAAGCCCCTCCCCTCTCAGACCAAAACAGAGCAGGTTGCTAAAAACAGCAGGTTGCTGCAAGGAGGGGTGGAGGAAATTATCCGGAAAAAAGTTTAGTTTGTTAGTTGACCAGCATGGCAATGTTTTGGTTTTTTCAAGTCCGACAAAAACCAAACAACAGTTGTTTGTAAAATTAGCAGAGAATGAATTAACCCAGTCTGGTAACACATCCAATGTGTTTTAGCATTAAGCTGCTCGAAGCTGCAGGAGTCCAGCTCTGTACAGTGTCTGCATATTGTCAGCTGTTTGTCCGTTCTTGTCTCCTTCACCATTTCTCCACACGATAAATCCGAAATGCTTCCACAACTCAGACGGAAAAGCCACTCACGTCGCTCCGCCCGCCATATTTGTTTATCTTTTCCATGTGGGCTGCACGTGCTCCTATTGGTGCACTGGCTGATGACGCGGAAGCAAAGGATCATGGTCTATGTAGTTTACTTTGCTGTACTCCGGTGCGGCGATCTAAAACGTGTTATTTTAAACTCAGGACGTATTGTTCAATACCGTGACAAGACCACGACGATATCTTGGCCATTTTACTACCGCAGTATCACGGTATTTACAATATTGTTACACCCCTAATAATAATAATAATAATAATAATAATGCATAGGTTTTATATAGCGCTTTTAACCACTACTCAAAGAATGGAATATGAAAGAATGGAATGGAATTCAACATTATTTTTATAATAATGACACAAAGTTTTGTTGCCTTTTTCTCTCTTAAAGCTACACTCACTTGCACTTACACTTACTGCTGTCAGAACCGTCTGAGCTCATTGATGGTTGATAATAATAATAATAATTTATCCTTTATTGATCCCCTTGGGGAAATTCATCTCTGCATTTGACCCATCCTCATTGTTCGATGAGCGGTATAAAGCAGTATAAAGTTATCAGATGAATTTGGTCCAATCAAACATTTTTAACACTAAAACAAATTAATCAGGACTGCAGCTGTTTTCTAAGGCTCACTCTGTTTTAATAGTTTTACTGTAGAAACCTTCTCATCTCCTGACAGTAAAGGAGTATAGTTTACAGGTGACCTGATTAAAGCATCCGTCTTTTTTACCACATCAAATAATTTCAAACTGATTTTTTTTTTCACCTGTCACAAAGTGATTGTAGCATCCAGTTTATCTGTAATGGATTAAATCTGCCTTATTTCATTATCCACGTTACATCATGCAGGACTCTGTCAACATGTTTTTGGTAGTAAAACTTTTGGGTGTATTTAAACATTAGTAATAAAGGATAACCTGATAAAGTCACTGACAGATCAATGTGTTTTTAGTGTTGATATTGTTTGATTTGTTAAATTTTAAGTCTCAGTTATGCTGAGAAACACAGCTGTGATGCGCGCTCTCATTATGACCACCGGTCTGACAGGTGATCAGAATAACGGGACCTTCAGCCAAAGAGAGGAGACACTGGAGACAAAACCCAGTGAGCCTCTCAGACCGTTAAAAAACCAGTTATGCTGAGGGGGTTTACTCCAACTTATTTTTTCTTTTTTGCCAAATGCGCGTCACGCAGGAACAAAGCGACATGATGACGACCCAACCCAACCCAGTGTCCGTGGACCGCTGATCTGGTTTTATGGACCGGTCAGATCAAAGTATGAATTTAAAAATGTCGGGATGTTGCTGCTCCACCAGGAAACAGGACCAGTCCAGGACTGGTTCTCCTGACCGGTGGCAGCAGGGCCGCGACCGCTTGTCTCCCCCTCCTCCTCGCCGGACCAAGTCGAACCACAGACAGGTTCAGGTCGGGGGAGGAGTGCCAGTGCAGAGTGGGCCACGGTAGCGTCTCACAGCGCGCCGCGTGTCTCCCCAGAGCGCACACCCTGGACCAGGTCCAAGTCTTGGATTTGCTGCGCGGTCTGACTCCAAACCGAACCGGAGTCTCCTATTTGGTGATGGCTGGCACAGACGCGCGATAATGGAATATTATTAGCAGATAATAATTAATTAGTTTTCAAAAAATATTTTTTAAACCAATAGGTGAATTTGAATAATTTCCCGCGGCACACCTGATGATCTCTCACAGCACACTAATGTGTCGCGGAACAGCGGTTGAAAGACACTGCATTAAGGAATAGCATTAAGTGGCCAGGGCTACACTTAAAATATATTTTCAGAACCTCTCTAGTAGAAAGCAATGAAGGCTGAGGAGACATTTCAACAGTTAGATTTAGGTGTTTCTGAGCAAAGACAATGCTATCGTTTTTACCACAGTGATTTAAAACAGACACTAGGGGGTGCTAAAAACAAGCCAAAACTGCATAGTGTGCCTTTAAAAGAAGCCATTTCACCTGCTACCTGTCATACCAGTTTAAACTAAGATCATCCTATATTGAGAGATGGAGTTGTAGTCATTTTGATTTAAATTTGAAAACAATGTCACAGTATGTGCATTCTGTTTGCACTCTGCCTAGGTGTTATGAAGACTGTCGGCTACTACCACACCAAATTTTAGCTTAATTTCTGTAAAACTGAATTGTAGACACTTTGGGGTGGGTAATAATAATATTATGAAATGCATCAGCTGACTCCAGTAAACTGTTGTATCAATCCAGGTCACTACTCAGTTTTTCTGGGTTTTGTTTTAATGAGGCTTTTTATTCATCATGTGGCTCTGTGGTGCTGATATAAACAATGACGCAAACTAGTCATGTTGGCTTTTGTTGTGACAACTATACAGCCCTGCTGACAAAGATTTTGTTCAATAATAATGTTTTTATGTCTTTTAACTCTTGCATACACAAAACCTGCATTTAGCTCATAGCATTTAATTTTATCTTTAAACAAACATTTAAATAGAACAAACTCTGTTCAAAAGCCCCTCAGTCAGAGGGTGTTGTTAGCTATAAAATAAGAATCAAGTTTCTATTTTAGTTCCAGCACTGAGGTTGTTCTCCAGCATATTTAAGATCACCTATCTTACTTGACATTAAACAATCTTTTATATATCAGTTTTGCACAAACACTCTTAGTGGTGTATTAAAATGTGGTACCCAGCCCTGAGTGACTGTGGATCATCAGCTAGTTTGTGTCTGCTCAGTTACTGTAGCTTAAAGTCAGCTGACAGAGCTACAGAACTGAGTCAGTTCCTCACTCTGAATCATAGTCTCGGTGTTTTCCATCGTGTGTAAAAGCTGCATATCTTCCTGTTTTTTATTTAGTTGGAGTTTTCTCCTCAGCAAATGTCTGAAGATGTCAGGACTTGAACTTCAGAACGTGTTTTCACTTGTCATGAATTTGTTAAAAATGTTCTAGAATTTTCATGCAGCCTTAGCAAATTAAACTGAGTTAAACACTAATAACCCTGAGAAGACATTTTGTTTTAGTTTTTATGAGGTAGGTGATCAGAAAGAGCAAATCATCTAGAGGGGTCATTTAGAAAGGCTCAACATTTACAGCACTGAGTGCCGACAGAATAATGAGCTCCGACTGACCCTGAGCTGGAAATCACATATGCTAAACTACAGTTAAGCTTTGATTAAAACTATAAACGCAGCACTGGAAAACTTGCTGGTTCATCTTACACTATGGCTGATTTGTCAGATTTATATAATAAATCCAGCTGGATTGTATTACCATAAATGCACTGGAGAAATCAAAGAACATGATCCTCACAGAGCTGCTGCTTTGTCCAGATGACTGTGGATTTGTAGAAGCAGGTCTGTGATGATGTCTTTAACTCCAACCCCACAGTGATCAATGATCAGTGATAAATAAGCTGAATTTGTGTAAATTTTTATTCAGAAAAAGTTTCTATTATATTTATCTAAACATTTGTTTAAGGGAGTGTCTAACTTAAAATATGCTCTTTAATACTAATGAGAATCCTGCTGTTTCAAACTCAGCTTTAGAATAGCAAACTTCTAAAGCTTATATTATAAGCATCAAGGCTTCTTTCTTTATAAAAATTACACAGATAGCATTGAATTACATTAGAGAACAATGCAAAACTATAAAATAACCCAGAAAACCACACCTTTAAAATACATGGATACAATTTTAATTAAATGCAAATAAACATGTTATCATTTAATCTGTGAATGGATTTGACGATTGCTTCGGCAGTCTTCATTTTTTCATGGTTGAACTTGAAGTTGCTCTTCACATCTGTAATAAATGAACTAACAGTTACCTCCTAACGAGACACTTGGCCTGCCTCTCAGAGACCAGCAGATCCAGTCTGGGTGCAATGATGGGAAGGCTCATTTTCAACATGACCTCCAGTGTTACGGAGTCCGTTTCTGGCTTTGGTCTTAGTTGTAGACATAATGGAGAATATTAACATTAGCCCACATGGCACACTGAGCTCTAGGCTGTGTTGAACTACATCCCCTGACAAAGCTGTTCTTATTAAAGTCAGGATTATATTTACACAAAAATCTGGCCTTTTGAAGCAGTTTAGCAGCACACTCAGCTTCAGTTTTGTATTTGAAAATTTTTTCCTTAACTTTTGACACAGTCTAACAGGCAGCTAAATCACTTCTTATTGGAGTTTGCTAAACAAATGACTGATGCATTACTGCCACTATGTGGTGGGAAGCTGTATTGTCACTAAAAGTGTCATGGATGACAGTAATTTCTCTGGGCTGTGTTCGAATTCAGGGGTAGGATGCTTATGAGGACGCATTTCGAGGCCGATGACGTCACAGCGCAGCGACGAGTGCTGTCCGAATTTGAAGAATACTCATCCATGCGTCCTCAAATGCATCCTCGCTCCACCCCAATTTCGAGGATGGGTCTGGTGTATCCTCGCTGGCCAAGGCTATCCAAGGATGCTTTGTGTGCTGGCTGTGGGATTCTACTTTTTTTTTTCCTCAACTTTATTGAATTTACAACACAGGACACAGTTGGATTCTACTGGTTCAATTTTGCAGCAGTAGCAGAAAAAACCAGAGAGCAGTACAGTTTTAAATGTCAGTTTCTCAAAAGATTATAAAAAGCTTGTGTTTAGGAATTTTTTGCTCATCTTTATATGAAGTTTAATAATAAAAATCTCCACAAAAGAGGTTGAATGTTTTATTTTTCATGTACTTTAAGACAAGAAATCAATGTAAGCTAGCTTGAATGTTTTAAATGAAAGTTTAGCAAATAAGTCACCATAAAAGAGCTTAAAGTGTTTCTTTAGATCCATTTTATTAGCTTTTTGCCTGTCTGTCAGTGCTGTCACGGTGACTGGACTGAGGGGCGGGGATAAGTATGAGGTTAGACCGTCTGAATTCAGAGTTTCCTGTCTTAGCGGTCGAGCAAGGTCCCAACCTAGGTAGACCAGCAAGTACACGTCCTCATAAGCATCCTACCCCTGAATTCGAACACAGCCCTGGTGTCTGCAGTTGATAACGTGGTCCTGCAGCCCACAGGTGACTATCTGAATGTTTTCTGTGGCCCTCTAGGTGGCGATCACAGCCAAACTGTGGCCCTAGAGTTTAGAATAATTGCTTTAGAGGAAGATCACAAACACATCCACCTTGATGTGTTGCTTGAAGTTAACGCAACATAAAACCATATCGGTTTTATAATCTAGAATAAAAGTCAGACCAGATTTTCTTGTTAATTAAACTTAACCAACATTTTATCAAAGAAGTGATTAATATTTAATGTATCATCAAAGGCAAAAATATGGGCTGCATGGTGACCCAGTTGTTAACACTGTTGCCTCGCAGCAAGAAGATCGCAGGTTCAAATCCCGCTGTGGCCTTCCTGTGTGGAGTTGCATGTTCTCCCCATGCTTTGGTGGGTTTTTTTCCGGGTACTCCGGTTTCCTCCACACATCACAACATGCCTGATAAGTGTGTATCAGTGGGGCTTGGTTCTGAATGTCTGTTAAATGTCTGTTAAACCATCTCTTTAAGCTTCTCCCATCTGGCAAACGATACAGGGCCACAATAACACGCACCACCAGGCTGTTGAACAGCTTCTACACAAGAGCCATCACTGAACTGAATACTGCTGCCAAGAGGTCACACAGTCAGTGATTCTGCAGGACAGTGTGAACTACAGCACCTTGTTTACAATTACTACCTCTGTCACTTTAACATGTGTGACTGTTTACATTTCTATTTGTTTACTTTATATCTCACTTTATATTTAAAATTGTTCTTTTTTTTTTTTTTTTACTGTTCTTTTATACTTTTACCTTGTATGCCTTAACTGTGTGTGTGAAAGAAGCATGTGTGGGCATGTGTGTATGCACGTGCATGTGTGTGTGACATCTATTTTAGATTTTTTTAGTCTCTGTCTACAAGAGCTGTCTTGAGCGAGCGCAATGACAATTTCGTTGTACATCTGTGCAATGGCAATAAAACAATGTTGAATGTTGGATCTTAAATATTGAAGCTTTTGTAGAAAGAATGGTCTGTTAGTAAAACTATGAAATCAGGTGTTTGTCTTCTTCCCTTTAATGATGTTCAAAAGCTCTTTATTTTTAAAGACTGCAGCGCAGTCAGGAGGAAGGTGATAGATGAAGAGGACACAGAGGAGGGAGGAGAGTTACAGCGGACACTGGCTGTTGTCCTTGATTTTGTGTGTGTGTCCCATATTTTGCCTAATGCAGAGAACATGTGATTCTCACACGCTGTCTGAATTAAAAACGGAGGTGGACTACTTTAGTGGGTCTGGGTTGCTGAGGCTCAGCGTGTTGTGATCTCCTCTCCTCCCTTCATACGTCACACAGCAGCCTGCAGCTAGCAGCAGCCTGTTAATGCTAACAACACACTCCTGGAAATGGGAGCTTGAGAAAAGCTGTGGTGACTCGTCTGAGTTCAGTCTGAAGAACAGGCTAGGTGAGGGTTTAGCACAGAGGAGGATGAGGAGGTAAGATGAGTCTTAAATAATGGACTGCTTGCAACTTTGTGCTGTTTTTGTGTTTATTTTTGTGCCGTTATTTCTTGTCTGCTCACTGACTTTCACTGTGTGTGCAAAAGAAGGCTGTCATGGGTTATTAATGTGTTTTTTTTTTTTACATGTACTTGAAGAACTGGTAATTACCCTCACATCACTGAGTGCAGTCTCATCCTTTGTGTGAATCTGTGTTGCTTTCGTACTTTATTTCTTTTGACAAAAGTCTAAATAACTGTAATGTCTTTGTATTGTGCTTCAGTATAGTGTTGCTGTGCTTTTGTGAGCCACGCTGTTGTTGTTGTCAGGTCCCAGCCCAATCAATAAAGCTGCATATGACGTTTAATCAGTATAGTGTAGACAAGTGCTGAAGCAGCACTTCCTGCAAGTGCAAGCAGAAGGCTCTGAGAAAACCTCTTAGTCATAAAGAGCCACTGTGAAAGGCACAACTCGTGTTTGTCCTTCATTCAGCTCTGCTGTGGAAGCAGCGAGTGAAGGTGGAGCACCGACCTTTTCTACGATCATTTTCTGATATTGATTTCAGTCAGCAGCAGGTCCAGTTCTGTCCTGAATAGTTGCCTTTATTTCCAGATGAAATGTGTTTTGTTGGATTGTGTTTCAGGCCTGTGTAATGACTAAATGCTTCAGTGTTTTCCAAACACACATGGGTCATTATAGTAGGCACAAGAGTGTCATGATTTTTATTGATCATCTATCGAATATTTGCTTGGTCCTGTTTATGTCTGCACTGATGGGCTGTTTATTTCTGAACTGTCTATCATCACATATAATTAGATTTGTCGTCATCACTATATTCTGACACCAAACAAGGTCAACAACACAAAGTGATGGAACTTTACTTGGGCTGCACTTTGTTAAAGAACAACTTTAAGCCAGTTTCTCTCCTGGCCATGGAACAGCTGAGAAGACAATTGGCCCATTACGTTTGGTCCCTTAAGGCAGTGGTTCCCAAACTTTTTGGCTTCTGACACACAAATTGACAGTGGCAGAGACCCGTGACCCCAGCCATCACTGGCAAATTAGTCAAACACTGCTAATAAATTAATTAAACAAGGATAAAATGACAACACAAACATCTACAACTATTATACCATGGTTATTCATCTGTTTGTAACAGCTTGTAAGGACAAATATATGGTATTAGCAAGGAATTTAAATTCATTTTTAGTTCTGGAGAACATCCCAGGACCCCCATTTGTTGTTTCAGGACCCACAGTGGGGTCACGACCCCAACTTTGGGAACCACTGCCTTAAGGAGTGGGAGGCACATACTATGCAAACTGTTGTAATTCCTACACCGTTGACCTGATTTGGATACCTTCAAATTAAAACCGACAGTCTGCAGTTATAGCACATTGTGTTTGTTTCATTTCAAATCCATTGTGGCGGTGTATAGAGCCAAAACGGATGTCCCAATATTTATGGACTTGACTGTATATGGCTGGGTCACATGGGGCATGTGCTGGAATTGTAAACAAATTTCAATAGTCAAGATTATGTTAAGCAAATTTTTCTACTGCAGTTTTGTCATAATATCTCCTAATGTGTTATGAAGGAATTGAATAAATGTTTTATTTTGATTACTTCTGTAATCCAATTGCAATAAAAACAATGTAAATAAACACCTGAACAAAACAAAACAAAAAAATAAAATCACATTTACGTCAGCTACTTAGTTAAGTATTGGATCTATATTCATTTTGAATGCATTTCCTGAAGTTTCAACACAATATACATATAGGACATCACCAGAGAGCCACACAGGGTATACAAACATTTAATGCTGTGAAGCACTGAAGAGTTTCTAGTTACATGTGGCCAACTAACACAGACACGTTCAAGTAAAAATGTAGAAAATTGGCAGGTTATGTAAACCCCTTTAGTTAGTGAGCCATTGTTTGTTTTTGGTTTCTCAAATGATCAAGTCTGGACCTGGGAAAACCTGGAAGAGTACTACCCAGAGGGGAATTGGATCCGTCTGGTGCATGAAAACTTGGACCCGAGCCTATGTCACTATGTCGGTACCCCGACCTGGCCTCAGCCTAATCAGTGGCAACAAGCACCATTTTTACAGCCTGATTTAATTACAAATAACAATTTACAAGTTGTTACACAACAAAGGAACAGAGGGGGGTTTCTCTCACACTGAGGAATCAGAAATTGATTTATTGGATTACTTTAAGAAGTAAAGAAGAAAAAAAATGTAACAATAAAACTAAAAAAAACAGTAGGTGTAGGCTGAAGCTTTATGTGTAATAAAAATCTAAATTCAATCAATAGAATTGCTTACATTCTGATTCAGCAGGTTCATACACAAAAACTACCAACCGATTAACAAATAAGTCTATTAATATATAAACAGACATAACTAATAATGACTGTGTACATGTATTTATCACGAAAGGTAATTTATCACTTTAGGTGTTCACTAGGAGAGGCAGCAGCTCAATGGATTAAGGTGTTGGCCTTGCAACTGGATGGTTGCTGGTTAGAATCCCACTCTGGCTGGGTCACTTTGTCATTGTGTCCTTGGGCAAGACACTTAACCCCATTGTGTGCTGGTCAGAGGATCTGGTGGTGGCTTTGTGTCTGGTTGCTTCACCTCTGTAGCTCCATCAGAGTGTGTATGACTGACTGATTGATGTAAAACACTTTGCAGTCCATGACTTTGGAAAGCACTATATAAATGTGAGATATTTACATTAGGGCTGCTCAATTAATCGAATTTTAATCATGATTATGATCTGGGTTTAACACGATCATTAAAACTGACTTAGTCGATTATTAGCTCCTCCCTCGTGGTTTACTCTCACGCTGTTCTGAGTGGCAAATCAAGCGCACCTCTTACAGCAGGGGTGGGGAATCCTGGTTCTTGAGGGCCACAGTCCTGCACATTTGAGTGGTTTCTTCTCTTCAACACACCTGATCTAAATTAGTGGGTGATTAAGAGCTTTTTGGTTGCCTTGAAGGCACACTGAGGATGTAATTCAACATTTAAATCAGGTGTGTTAAAGAGAGGACACCTCTAAAACATGCAGGACTGTGGCCTTTGAGGACAAGGATTCCCCACCCCTGTCTTACAGCATGCAGCTCGCACTTCTCCAACAGCTGTCCAACAATCCTCTCTGGTCGGTACAGCACGAGCAAGAGGGGACGACCCAGTATTTGGACACTTTTATATGTATTTTTTGACAATCTTTAAAATCCACTGTTCAATGATTGTTCAGTAATATTTTTGTTATCAACATTAAATAAATATTGTTTTAAATAATCGTGATCTCAATTTCAATCAAAATAATCGTAATTATCATTTTTTGCCATAATCGAGCAGCCCTAACTTACATTACTAAACTGACAGACAAAATGACATTTTGACCTTAATAAATCAGAGAATCAACAAATTACATTACATCCTGAGAATGACGAGAGTTTAACCTGTTGTCTCTGATGGTGTCACTGAAGCACACAAACTTTGTTGTGTAATTTTAAAGTCAACCGGTCTGTAAAAAAACCCTCTTTGTAGACAATTATTTGGTATGAGTAATAAATTATTGTAATAAAGTATAACCACAATGATTCTCTCTCTCTCTTTAGCCCAGGCCGTGGAGCGGATGATGAGTCCTACAGGTCCCAGCCCAAACCCCAACGTTCCATCTGAGTATTGCAGCACCATCCCTCCTCTTCAGCAGGCTCGTGCTGCCGGCACCCTGAACTCCCCACCGCCAACCGTCATGGTGCCCGTGTCTGTTCTCAAACACCCAAATAACGATGGTACACTCACTCTAAGACTCTGAGCCTAATATTTAGAGTTTTGTGTAATTTAGTTGGAATCATTTCCTTTGTGGCTTTGTTTGCTTTCAGCTTGTCCACGTGAACAAAAGCGCGTGTGGTTTGCTGATGGCATCTTACCGAACGGAGAGGTGGCAGATACGACCAAACTCTCAGTGACGAGCCGCAGGAGCTCCCAGGAGTTCAGTTCAGACCCGACAATAGTAGGAAAACCATCCTCACAGCCTTTCTATCATCATGTTTTAGATTTATTTACCACTATGCTACTTTAAAAAGGGACTAAAACTTACAAATTAGAGATATTTGTAGAAATCAAAGAAGAAAGAATCCTCTCCTGAGCCAGAAGCACCAAACATTTCTGTGCTTTCATAACTCCTCAACTTTGTTTTAAAGTCGGCAAATGTTAATGTTTCATCACTCTGTGTGACGTAAACAGAGAAAGGTTTGAAAGCATCAGGCAGGCCCTTTAAAATCATCGCGGTCAATAAGCCGTCACTCAGTGTCTCTCCTGCATTACGCAGCGCTGTGATGGCAGTCTCTGCACGGATAATATAATCTGTGACGCTCTCATTCAAACCTTTTTGGAGAGAAGTCAACTCCGTGTATAAACTGATGACGCGTGGCTTCCCCTTTCCAGCGTAATGATCACGCAGGATTTTCAGCGCCTTTCTGCCATCATCTGTGGCGTCTCTCATTACCAGGGACCCACTTTTATCATCCAACAGCTGAATTAAAACTGCATATGCTTCTTCATTTTTACTGACATCTTCAGCAGCTTCTTCAGCGTCTACAGCAGGAGCTTCACTCAGGATGGTGGCTTTTAAATCAAGCAGACGCAAATGTGCCAGGAACTTTGTTTCCCAGAGTTCATAATTTTTTTCATCTCCATCAAAACACAAACGATTCCATCGGCTCCCAAACTCTTTACTGGGCCCATAACCTGTTGGCGCGGCCATGCTGATTAAGGTTTAGAGACCGGCAAACGGAGGAATAACTTGACACACAGTCATCATTCTGTTTGGTCTGCTTGCAACAATTCTGTGAATGAGCAGCAGCCTTTTATTGCGATTGTGCACAGGTGTGTAGCTCTGCCCACACCCAAAAGTAGGTCACAGGATCAATTCATGAACATAGTTAACAGTTGTCATGGTTACCGGTGTAGCGGTAAACCCCGGTAAAAATGTTGACGATCATAATTACAGTCATGTTAAAAAAAAAAAAAAAAAGAATCTCGTGGATGAACGCATTCTCGGTGTAGGCACGTGGTGAGCCATTCAGCCACCATTCCATCTGCTGAAGCTTTCGCACATGCACACTTTTGACTTTTGCGGACAGTTGTTCGCAGAACGTGCCGAAAAAAAGTGTCTGCAAAATGCAGCAACACATCAAATCTCATCACACATCAGCGTGACCATCACCTACAACTCTACAGTCAATGCAAGGAAGGTAACGTTAGCATGTTAGCTCAAATACATGATGTGAGGACTTATATAAACCGTGTCACGGTCACCCCCATATTGAAATGACGCTACGGGGCTCACAGCGGGCAAATAAGAGTTGGTTGCTGTTGCTGCTTGCTTAATGAAGCATGTCAAAATAAGTTCACCAGAACTCCAGCTTAGCAGAAAATAACTGGTCGTTTATTAAAGTGCCCATGGCTCCATATTTAAATTAATTTATATTAAACAGATGTGATCTTTGACGCCTCTAGATTAGCGTTGCACCATTATAACTCAAAATACGCTGTAATTATTTCCTAACGAGCAACTCAGAGATCAGAAGAATGCGCCGCCTTCCGGTTCTGCTGGGTTTCTCCTTTTTTGGCAGCCTGACACTTCGGCTGCAGTAGGGGGCAGTGCCGTCGCGTGAAAGTGAAACGAAACTGAAACTAAACACTACACGGTCTATGGTCAATGGCGGCAGCTGCACTGGCGTTCTCCTCGCTCCAGGTGTCGTGAACGTGCATGTGGGCGGAGAATTTACTATATAGGCAAGTCCGGATCGCTATGACCTCATAGCGGGCTGGAATGAAAAAAACGGTTTGAAACCTGGGTCTGAAATCTTGAAGAGCTTCTCACTAACTGTACTAGGAGAAAGATAGATGCCGTTTTTTTGCACTTTCTGGCAGGTTTAAGGTGAGAACTCAACGTTGCAACATGATAGATAAGTCAGAAAACATGGAAAACCATGACATGGGCACTTTAACCATGCTGCAACACAGAGAGAATACCACATTGGCATAACGTAAGACAGGTATCCATAGCAACAAGGTTGTTTTTGTCAAGTACGGTGGCCCATGAAGTACAATAGGGTGTTGGTCAACTGAGCTACAGTCGCCAATTCTGATTGATTATGAATTATTATGAATTTAACAATGATTACTGCCTGATGACATCTCCCCAAATCTGGAAAGCTCACTGGAAGGACACAAGCTGAGGACGATATTTTCCTGATCTAGAGGGTTTATTTAGTTGTCTAGTTGAACATATTCAACATCCTTTAAAAAAACACAGCGGTAATACCGAAAACTGTGATAATTTTGGTCACAATAACCATAAAGGTAAATGTTCACACCGTGGCAACCATAAATCAAAGTATGCATGTTGAGGTAGATATGAGAGAAACTGATTGTATGATTCCAGCCTGGCTCATCTACGTTGGACCCTGGAGTTAGCGGTTCCTCTTCTCCTGATGGTTCTGGAGCTGTAGAGGTGGTCCGACCTCCCGTGTCTGGACCCTGGGATTATGGGCTGCTTTCTGGAATTGGTTGTTCTGTGAGGAGGGTTCCCAGTCTGCTGCCAGACAGTGAGGACGTGCTGCCTCCACTGCTAATCAGCACTGGAGAGGACGAAGGAGAAGGTGTGTGTGTGTGTGTGTGTGTGTGTGTGTGTGTGTGTGTGTGTGTGTGTGTGTGTGTGTGTGTGTGGTTGTTTAAATCCAGAGGTCTTGTTATAATCCAGTTCTGAGCTACGAAAGAACAACAAAGACAACTGGTTTCTAAACTCCATAGTTACTAATCTGATGGCACGGAAACCAAACTGAATCCACAAAGAACCCCCATTCCCCACAGTCCAGAGGGCCAGAGATCATTGTTTCAGTACCAGACACTTCAGAACCCTCAGATGTTTCTGATTGTGACCTGAGAGTGACGTTTTGATTAGGCAGCTGTTCTGGCTGATTGATGTTCAGAAGAACTAGAAAACAACACCTACTGATTGACCTTCACCATTAAAGTGTCATTTTATCAGTTTACAGTAAGGGCCATACCCACTGGTGACATCACTCAAAGTAGGTGGAGACAAAAGTGGTCAAATATTTCCAGTAGAACTAATCAGTAAAAACTGCTGATACAGAAGAAATGAACATTTTCAGTAAACTATTTGTTCAGACCTTAACATTTTAAATCTTGGGGAAATTTAAGCTAATATTTCTGCATGAGACTTTTTAAAATCTTAGAGAATTTCTATTTTCCTTTTTTAATCATTTCTAACCAAGACTGGCCCTCAACTTGGACTGAGTTTTTAATTTTGGCTCCTGCTTGAATTGTTAAAATATAAAGAAAACCAGTTTGAGAACTACCTTTTTCAAAATAAATATTTGAATCTTTGTAGGATTCTTTTAATACCGTGGGAGATGTGCATGACTCTTTGATCTAACCTGTTCTGTGATTGATGTTTAGATGTTTTAGTTGAAGAGAATCCAGCACCCTGCCAGATTCTGCACTTACTGGAGGAGGGAGGACCTCGTCCACTGACCTTTGTTCTTAATGCCAACCTGCTAGTCAACGTCAAACTGGTTACATGTGAGTAGAATTAATCTTTAGTTTTTCATGCTTCCTTTTAATGCTTTTTTTTGTGTGCCAAAACAGCATCTTGATGCATGTCCCTGAAGACGGACCTTTTGTGTTTTTGTTTTCCTGACAGACTCAAACAGACAGTGTTGGTGCTTCGGCTCTAACGGCCTGCGGGCTCTGGGACAAAAAGAGCTGGTGTTTCTGTTGGAGTGTCTACCAGGAGAAAAAATGCTTCCCAGGGACATCTTCTCACTCTATCTCAGCATTTATCAAGATGCCCACAAAGGTACCTGTACACATTGGTCAATTCTGTTACTTAAAGACATTTACTGAAGAAAAACACAAATAGGAGAATTCCTGTTTTCTGTTCCAGGGAAGTTTGTGGAGGAGCTGGATAACACGACATTCACAAGCAGTTTTCTGGGTAGTAAAGATCACGCTGGGATGCTGTTCTTCCCTCCCACCTGTCAGCCTCTAGACGGCCTCACACTCCCCACGCAGTCTTTTCTCTTTGGTGTTCTCATCCAGAAACTGGAGGTTCCCTGGGCCAAAGTCTTCCCACTCAGGCTGCTTCTGCGGCTCGGAGCTGAATATGACGGTGTGTACTTTATTGAGCCTGTGTTAGTGTAGCTGTGGTGTTTGTGTGTACATGTAGCTGAGTTAAGCTGTTGCACATTTGTTTGTTCTTTTGTTACATCTAAAAATAAACTTATTTTTGTTTTCCAGTGTATCCCACTGCATTGTATAGTGTTCGTTTTCGCGCCTCTGTGTATCGAGAGACGGGACACACCATCATGAACTTACTGGCTGTAAGTACCAAAGTATTAAAACATTGGATGCATTTGTCACATCTTTTGTAAATATTATTTAAAGCCAAAGCGTCAAACTTATGTTTTTATCCCACTAAAGTCACATTTTTATTAATCTAATGTTGATCATTGATACATAGACACACATTTCTGAGCAAAAGCTGAGCAGGAAATGTAAACTTTAAAGACATTTCACCACAGAAACCTTCAGTCTGAGACAGAGTAAGCTTCTGTTGTTGAGAGTGCCCAATTGAATCTAATCACCAGAAATCTGCAAACATTTGATGCAGCTGATTACAGGATTGATACTACATATTTGTCCAAATCAGCCTCCCACAAGGCTGTGCACTTATCAAGGCAGTACAAATCTACGTCATGTTATAGCAGTAATAAGGAAAATAAACTGGTAACGGTTTATAATATGTAAGTTGTTTTCCTCCAGGATCTGAGAAACTACCAGTACAGTCTGCCAGTGGTGGAAGGCCTGAGGATCCACATGGAGATGGGTCACAGCTACATCGAAATCCCCAAAAGTAGTTTCAGTGAGGTGAGAGATTGTCCTATTAGCTGAAAGCCTTTTGGTTCTGGGTGTTTACTAACCTTATCAGGGTCCCACCCCCTACCAAAGACAACAAAAAGGTTTTATTTATTAGTCAGATCATTAGCAGGACTTTGGAGGAAATGTGATCAAAGTCGAGCTGGAGTGTTATATGATGACACAAAAATAATTTCAAATAGATACTGTTTAATCAATAAAGCCATGTTTCCATTGCGGGGTTTGGTGCGGGTCGGATCGGATCCTCGTAGTCCGGTACAGGGCCGCTATTTCAGTTGAGCGTTTCCATCAGCCGTCGGGCCCTCACTTGGCAGGCGGGGTTAAACGTAAATGCGTATCGTCACATCATACCAGCGCTGTCCTTATATGGGGCTTTTAATTTCTCCAGCCTGACCTGACACTGTTCCGCCGTCTTCTCAAATCCTTCAGCTGCATCCTGTGAAACTTCTTTATAAACTCTTTCATTTTTTTACTGATCCATCTAGCTCAGTGGTCTCAAACTCAAATGAGCTGGGGGCCGCTGGAGCCAGAGTCTGGGTGAGGCTGGGCCGCATCAGGTCTCCCACAAAGAAAGGTTTGTTAAATATTCTAATCTTATCAAATCTCTTTATTTTTTATTTTCTAACACAAAATAATAATAATAAAAAAAACCAATTAAGAATTAATACAAAAACAATTTAATCAGTACTAAATAAATAATAACAATTAGATTTGTCTAGTCAGCGACTTTATGTGGTTTCTTCAGTCTTTGATATCTGCCTAATTCAGATTCAAATGTCTAACAGTCCTTTAACCATTTTAACACGTATAAATATATATAAGGTCACACACACACACACACACACACACACAAACAAATATATATAGAGAGAGTTGTGGTGCTAGGCTGCAACTAACGATTATTTTCATAATCGATTAATCTGTCGATTATTTTTTCGATTAATTGGTTTTTGTTAACATTATTTAGCTATTACTTTAACCTATACAAGTAATAAAGAATACATTTAATTAGGAACAAGGAAAACACTGACAGCACCTGTACTGAGTCTGGATCAGGACCGGGGACTGCTGTAACCCTGAAACCCGGTCCAGGGGTAGGGGGTAGGGTGCGTGTCTCGTCCTGGTCCACTCCCAGAGCAAATTGGAAGGTTTTACTCACCAATTTAGAAATGAACTCTGCGTGTCTTCTGCGCAGCAAACTTAGGATGAGAGAAGTGAAATCCAGTTTCCTACGTGGTTCTCATCCAGTCCACTCAAACGGTCCTCCTGTCCCATAGAAGTCCGTAAAGGTCTTCAGCTCCATGAGACCCCGATCAGAACTTTATCAGAGTTAGCTCCTGACTGCATTTTGCTCCAAACCTTTCAGTAAAGTTGCTGAGGATGATGATGATAATGCCGTCGGTGTCGGTCCGACCGAGTCGTAGAAGCCGCTAGAAGCAGGTGAACCGGCCTGCAGGGGGACTTCAGTAGAACCACTCGCTCCGTCAGACCCGCCGCCGAATTTAAAATAATTCCAGTTTAGTCCGTTTTGATGTGCGTACAGACGCCTCTTCCTTTCCTTTTCTTTTCTTTTTGAGAACCACTTTAGGGCTTACTGAACATTTTCACAGAGTTTTTCACCACTAAAATGTTAGCTAAACTAGATGTCCGTGAGCCAAAGCGTCAGCGATGATGACGTTTATGATCACAATTAAACTGATTGGATCAACAGATTTCCCAGCAGGCAATGATGACAAGCTTTATTAAATGGCTCTGTCCACACTGAGATATCAGAGCGGTACTGTTTACTCGCGGGATGAAGGTGATAACTACAAACTCGCGGCCCGCGGGTCATCGGCACCGCTTACTCGCGGGGTCAAGGTGGGGACCACAAAGTGGCGGCTCGCGGGCCGCGAGTTTGAGACCCCTGATCTAGCTCATCCTGAACACAGCTGATCGCTGAATGTTTGGAGCTCTGAAAGTGATCAAACCTGGTACTACTTGCTGGCATTTTATCACTTCCGTGTACAACAACGATCGGATCTCTGCTGACAGACCCGAGGAGGCAGCACCGGGTCCAGCCGCGGACCGCGAGGGATTCATTCACCGATCCAGACCCGCCTCCTCGGGTCTGTCGGCCGCGGCTCGACCAGCTGGGTCCAGCCGCGGACCACAGGTCCAGCCGCGGATCGCGGGTCCAGCGTTACAGAACAGATTGTTTTTATCTTAATAAAATAACTTCTCACTTTAGTAATAATAAAATAACGGCACTCCGGGGTTTGTTTTGCTTGTCACAAGCAGTGATCAGTGGTCTGTGTTGTTTTAACGCCACAGCTCCGCCCAAACCAACTGTACCCACTCTATGGACCCACAGCTGAGGAGGACCGTTCATGGACCATGAATGGAGCAGTTCAGATCAGTTGTATGGACCGGTTTTACAATGGAAACAGACAAAATAGCTGTCCAAACCGTACCGGACCCTGCGTTGGAAACATGGCTTAAGTTATTACTAGAGTGACCCTTTAACTGTGAACAGAGTGAATAAAAAAGTGACTCTATTAGGGCTGCAGCTATCGAATATTTTAATCATCAAGTATTTTATCGAGTAATTTCTAAGTACTTGAATATAAATGTGCAGTATTTTTTAAGATGGTAAAGTCTGGACAGGTACGCAGAGGTGAGTGAGAGAACTATCAGTGTTTTGTCTGCCTGAACTGCAGCTTGTCCTTTAATAATCCTAAACTTTCTGTCATTTGAGCAGTCTAAAGGCCGGTGAGTCCTTTATGCAGGAAAGGCAGAACAACTTGTGATTCTTTAAAAATAGATCAGTAAAAATGACTTCATCTCAAGCAGAACGTGGGTTTTTTTTTTCTTCTTTTTTCTTTTTTTAACCCCATGTCCTGTCTGGCTGTGGAGCAAACAGAATAGATGTCTGAGTGCCAGGAATAAGCCCAACAGTGTTTCTGTTTCAGGTGAGACGTTACAGCCACTGCTATAATGCTCCTCCTGACTTGCGTTTAAATATAACCCCCAAAATCTTTATTAGAATATTTTTATGGTTGATTTGAATCCCAATGGACACGGAGCCTGAAAGGGAAGGGTACAGAAAGAAGGGTGGGGGAGAAATTAAACTGTAAAAAAAAGAAGAGACCAGACCTGACAGAAAAACAGTCACACACAGACACAATCACTCTCTCCCACCCTCATGTCTACACACACACACATCCCTGCAAACATACCAAGACACACAATAGACGCTGTACACCCACTCTCACTCCCCATGCATACTCAATGTTCTCAGGACCAGGAGCCAGCACCCTAAGGGTGAAGGTGGCCCTGAGATTCAGAAGATGGTCCCTCCCTTACAGAAGTGGGGATAAGCAGACCACCGCGCACCCCGCAGCAGCCGAGCAGCCCCCCACCGCAGACTAGGGATGGGCGATATTTTATCGTGTGCAATATACCGTTGAAAATTCTCTTCACGATAAAAATTTGTCTTCTCGCGATAACAACGATAAGTCTAGTTGATGACGTAGTTTTGCGCGCACCCGGTTCACGTGCGGAATGTAAACAAACATGGCGGAAGGCAGACGTGAGGCTGAGGAGGAGCTCATTTTAAAACGAGGAGCTACACTGAACTTTTATCCGCAGTCCGGATCCAGACCAGGTTCTGTCTGGACCGAACACCAAATCCAGGACCCGGTCCCTAGTCCATGAACAGTGGACGTGTCCAAGGAGATGCGTGAGTGCTAATTAGAAGCTACCGCAGGTTCGACGCTCACTCGGAACCCGCGGCCGCAGGACTCGCCCTCCCCCTGCATGCATGGTTCAGAACGAGGCCGAGTGCCAAGAGACTGGCGCACCGCGGCGACTCCGAGGCCGGGCGGCTCTTCCTGCAGCTCCAGAAAGAGATTCACTTGCTGCACACAGGCACGCTGCGCAACACCCCCGGGTACCGCCGTCAGAAAGCTACAGAGTTTTTCAAGTTGGTTAATAAATGAGTTGGAAAGAGCGCGCGCACTCATGCGCCTAGCGGAGAGGACGCAAGAGGTGTTGGAGAAGAAAGGAGGAGAGAAGGAGAAGCTCAGAGCAGGTAGATGACTCTTAATGATCCAGGCCATTGTCAGTAATAAGTTCAGTCTGGTCAAAAACTGGACCAGACTGTCAAAACGATGTCGACTTTTCTGCATCTGAACAGAAGGAGGAAAAAAGCACAATTTTTCTAAAAAGTTACTTTAACCAATTAATAGAGATCTTTAGCTCAGAGAATATATGTTTAAGTATACCAGTATATATAAAATGGATTTTATATAATAAAGATGGATATCTATCTATCTACATCCCTCCCTCTCGCTCCCCTCTCTTCTCTAATAATAATAATAATATATACTGTATATACCGTTAATGCAGATGTTTATAATTATACTTTGATATAGATCTTTGGCCATATCACCCAGCCCTACTTGTATTTTATTTGAATTATTATTGTGTAATTGTTGTATGATGTTTTTCAGCACAGTCACTGGAACACAACTTAAACAGAACATAATCTGCTATTTTACAGAAAAAAATTATAGTAATTTATCGTTATTTATCGTTATCGCCATAAATACCAGAAATTATCGTGATAAATTTTTTAGGCCATATCGCCCATCCCTACCGCAGACCCCGACCAGACGGCCCGTTCCACTCCGGGCCCCAGGCAGCGTGCAGAGAACAGGGGTGTAGGAAGACCCCTGTTGATGCGTGTTGTAGTAAGATGCGTTTAAAAAAGGGTGGGGGCGGCACGCCATCCCCCACCCTGGATCCTAAAAAGGGTGGGGGGCGGCATGCCATCCCCCGCCCTGGATCCTAAGTGTCTAAATGCAACATGGAGGTGGATAATGACACCGGAGGAGAGGTTAGCCGGCAAGACCTCCTTCTCCCCCGGGTATTACTGGGTATCATCTCTCCAAAGACCCTAGATGCATATTGTAAGAATGTCATGAGTGGAAGTGTTTAAATTGTGCAATAAAATTGGGCCACAGGCTGCCACAGGACTGCAGAGATGGTGTTCCACACCCGTGACGTACCCGTGACCCAAAGTCCTGTGTGAGTGGTGATGTGACGGAGCAGAGGGAGGGAAAAGTTCGGGGATGGGGAGGCAAGACTGGGGGGACAAGCCCTCCCAGGGAGCCAGCTCCCCCACTGGCCCCAATAAGCACCCCCGTTCCCCAAAAACCAGCCAGGGCAGGGAGATCGCCGGCACACCCATCCAGGTCCACGGCAAGAGCCCGCCACGGAGCCCCCCACCCCAGCAGGGTAACTATACCCCCCTCAATCACACACATACAAACTTACATAGGGCATAGACACCCAGGCAAAGAACCCCTCCCACCCTCCGACCCAAGACTCCTCCCCCCAAGCGCAGATGGAACCAGCCTCACATGGCTAGGTGGTACCAAGGTCCACCCACACACCAAAGGCCCCAGAGCCAGGGCCAGGCACCGGGACAGACACCAGCCCCCCCACCGGCAACGCGCCAAGTGGAACACGAGCCCCAGGCCCCACCCAGAGACAGCCCGCCCCATAACCCGAGCCCCCATACCCCCCCGGAGTGACCCAGCCACCCAGCAGCTACCTGCAGCCACCGCCGCAGAGCACCCCAGACATGGCCGCCAGAGGGACACCCCGAGGCAACCAAAACGCCACCCCGGCAGGATACGTAGCCCCAACGTCAGACCTCCCAACGGGCCCAGCCCCAGGAGACCACCAGACGCCCAAAACCCAGACACCCCCCCACACCGCCCCGGGGTACAAAGTCCAGAATCCCCCCCCCATCCTCACTATGTGATGGAACTGATCAAAGTTGCCCAGAGAGATTTTTTTGGAGCGGAGGCAGAGGTCGTCTCAAGGTTAATATAGTCCAACAACAGATTCCTATACTGGTTCAAACTGAGATTATTTTTGTTTTTCCAGTTTATGAGGATCGTTTTCTTAGCGATGCATAGGGCAGTTAGAACCATGTGAGCTGAATTCATCTCTGTGATGACATCATCTAAATCTCCCAGCAAGCAAACTGGAGGGGAAGCTGGAATATTACATTTCAGACACTTTGACAGATCTTCACATATCCGGGACCAAAATCTCTGCACAGGTGGACAAAACCAAAGTGTGTGAATATAGGTGTCAGGGGTGTTGTCTGTGCAGCTTGTGCAATTTTCAGATGGTGCATAACCCATCCTGAACATCCGTTGACCTGTATAGTGAACTCTATGTAGGATTTTATATTGGATTAATTGTAAACTGTGGTTTCTAGTCATTCTAAAAGATTTTCAACATGTCTGAGACCAGAAGTCTTGGTCATAACTGGCTGACAGGTCTGCCTCCCACTTATCTATAGGAAGAGATATCGAATCATCTAGTTTAGACAGTAACCTATATATTTTAGACAGTATCTTAGGAGATTTAATATTAAGGAACGTGTTTTTTAAATATTGGTACATCTGGACATGTAGAGCTGAGTGTACAGTCTGATGCTCCGCCTTGACTTTTATTTCTCTCTTTCATAAATTGAGAATGCTGGTCTCACTGTAAGGACTTCTGCCTGCAGGGAATCCAGTTTTAATCACAAATTCATCAGTTGTTTTATAAAGTCGTTGACGTTGTTTTGAAAATGAGGTACAAACTTTCACCATAAAACACCTGATCTCAGGTTTAAATTAAGCCTCCATTCTATTCATTTTGCCTCAAGGATGTTTTATAATTGAATTATTAAAATAACTGATGACTCATTTCAGCCCTAGACACCATAAATTCTTCATACTGTGACTTTATTGTTTCGTTTAATGTGACTGTGACCTAGATTTCACTGGTTTGTTGAACTTAAAGGAGGTTCTGTTCTGTAGACTCCTGACTGCCTGTCTCATCTACCCTCACTGCTCATGTAACCTTTGACCCCTGTCTCTAAGCCTGTTGGCTGTTCCTCACACTAAACTAAAGGGGACTGGGCCTTTCAGGCTCTGACTCCCAGACTGTGGAACAGTTTACCTCTGGTTCTCCATTTTTCTGTGGGGGTTTTCAAAAAGTCAGCTGAAAACCTATGTACCTGTTCAACCAGACTTTCTCCCAGTGAACTTGATACATTTGATTTTGTTGATACTTTTGTCTATGCTATTGTTTTTATACTGATACATTTTATCTTGTTTAAACTGTTTTGACCCAGTTTTGACCTGTGATGTCTCCTGTATCTGTGAAAGACGCTCTATAAATAAATGTTACTTATTTACTTACTGTGACCATCACACATCTGTTGAGATTTGTTTGCAGTTACTGTTAGATGCCCCATGTAACTTTGTCAGATATAAAACTTGTTACAAACATGTTATACGTGCTAGTGTGATTCAGATGGAAAATTTGCATGTTTTCTTGCAGTTTTGTGTCTCCCAACTGTGGAAGTCCAGTGGCTTAAATAAAACATCTTCATTCCTAGAACTACTTAGTTTTCTATTCTTTCAGCTGTGTTTTGAGTTGCAGTGGTGGATTAAGGTCAAACTGTAGTGAGAAGTTTTAAACTGGCCACCAATAAAATGTAGGTGAAAACTTTAAATGAACTGCTGGATCCTTTAAAGCCCTCCCTGGAGTCACCTTTTAATTAGGGGAGATTGAAACCACTCATTTGTGTGTGTGTATATGTATACATGTAGACACATGGCTTTCTGTCTTATAGATGCAGAAGGTGGTGAACGCATCCAATGAGCATGTGATCAGCATCGGAGCTAGTTTCAGCCTGCAGGCCGACTCTCACCTGGTGTGTTTCCAGAGCGAGGAGGGAACCTATCAGACGCAGGCCAACAGCATGTCAGGAAAGACTCGCACAGGTGGGCGTTTCAGCCTCATGTTCTGTTTCAGACTAAAGCAGGGGTCTGCAACCTTTAACACCCAAAGAGCCATTTGGACCCGGTATTTCTTTGTCTTACCTTAATTCTTAGTATAAACAATTATATTGTGTTGTTTATGAAATCTATTTAGTGCTACAGAGAAAATAACTTTATTTTTGTAAATTTTGTATCATTTGCTTAGTTTATGATGTTTATGCTGCTGCAGCAGGATGTACAGTAGTGTAGTAATTTGACTGAAACAGACTAAAAAAACAGTCTCATGTTAAGTTGTAGAGATTTATAAACTGGGTAATATGGTGTTCTAATGCACCAGTAAGACTTTTTTTGAGAATGAGTTGTTTTAAATACCTGAGAGACCTTTGAGGTATGTTTATGGACATTGTTCCAAAGCCTCTTCTCTCCTTTGATTTTGTGTCTTTGTACATTTCTTGTATCATCAATGCTCAAAAAAGACAGAAACATCCCTTTAAAGTGGTGGTGTGTTTGTTCCTGCAGTGACCGGAGCCAGTTTTGTTGTGTTTAACGGTGCACTGAAAGCCTCGTCTGGCTTCATTGCCAAGTCCAGCATCGTCGAAGGTAATCCTCTCTTACATTCGCTTCATGTTTTGGTAAGTCAGAGCTGTGAATGAAGGAGGAACACATCGAGTTTCACGTGCTTGTCTCTTTTGTTGTTTTAGACGGGTTGATGGTTCAAATCCCTCCAGAGACCATGGAATCCCTACGCTCAGCGCTGAGAGAGCAGACAGACTTCCACATACCCTGTGGCAAAAATGACGGCGGGGAGGTCCGAGAGAACGTCACAATCCGCTGGATCGACTGGACTTCACCTATCAACTCTGGGTAACAACACACACACGCACGCACGCACACACACACACACACACACACACACACACACACACACACACACACACACACACACACACACACACACACACACACACACACACACACACACACACACACACACACACACACACACACACACACACACACACACACACACACACATACACACACACAAACACACACACACACACTCTGATGTTACCTACTCACCAGTAAGTCAGGGCTCTGAATCCGCTGGAGATTCACTCACCAGTCAGCTGGGTAATCATCACTGTCTAATTAAGTTGTTCACTTAATGATCACACTGGCCAGCGATAGAAATGAGCCTGATGTACATTTTTTTATTTAGCTCCACATTCCTGCGTTTTGCTGCAGTAAAAACGTCTGCTTACTCAAATGATTTCTATAACATTCACTGCAGACCACACAGTTTAGGCCTACAATCACTACTTGATGAGCTTTTTTATGATGTTTCTGCAGAAAAACAAGTGGAGTTGATGGGAGACCACTGGATGGAGTCTACAGTGTGAAGGTGCAGCAGGATGTTGAGTTTGAGTCAGACAGTCGCACCATCAGATGCACTGAGGTAATTTTTTTTTTTTGAGTCAACAGATGGTTCTCTGTCCTGTCTCATGTCGTTTTACAGTCCAGATGTATGACCTGAGCTCTCTGCAGGTGTTCTACCAGCTGAAGTCTGCTGACTGCAGCCTGCCGTCGCTGATGTCGTCCTGCAGCGTGTTTCAGAGGGAGATCGCTTTGGCAACCTGCAGCTCTCTGACTCCTCACCTCAGTGTTCTAACCTCTGGAGGCATCAACTCCCTCTCACTACGCATCTCCACTCAGGCTGACATGGTAAAAACTAAAACCCAGAGTTCATCCCACAGAAGGTTCAAAATCACTGTATTCAGTTGCTCAACAAAATTAATCTGACAGAATTTATATTAAAATAGCAAAATATAAGAAAGTTCAATTGTAAAGTTACAGTAAGGGATGTTTTTGAGGGTGATGTTTAAGTTTTAGGACTTATTAATTCATGGTTTAATTTTATTGATAGTTATAAATTGTTTTTCAAAAGATTGGAATTGTTTTCTAAGAAAGTGTTCTACCAGGTATCACTTTTGGTACGCCCTTTTTTCCCCTGTTACAACCATCCAGTTTTTTTTTTTAAAGGATGAACAATTTAAACACAGCAGGCCTATTTCCCAGCATGCATTTGGATGTGAAAGGGTAGGGAATGCTCAGGTGTGTTTATGAGGGTCAGAGAACTCTCAGAGTTCTGCTCATCAGCATTTTTACTGAACAGCCTACATGCACAGCTGCAGACGTGGAATGCAGCCCTTGTTAACACACCTATGCATTCCTTATTATTTCAAGTCCACATGTCTGCTGTGAAATAGGCCTTTAGACTGGACCAACCCTACATCCTGTAGTCCCAGTCAGTCAGGTTTACCGGCCTATTAAGATCTGCAGGACGTAGAAGTGTAACGGTGCACAGAAATCACTGTTCAGTGTGTCCCTTGGTATGGACGTCAAGGTTTAGTACATTTTCAGTTCAGTGGGGACAGGAGACATGTCTTTTTTTATTATTCAACAGGGACCAAAACATAGAATAGAACAGTCCTTCTTAGTAAAAAACAACTTGAGGTGGTTTTCTGAGGATGAGTCTGGGCCAGTCAGCAGTCTAAAGGATGGTGAAGAGGACAGAACCACCCTGGTCTTCTTACAGCTGTGCCACAGAGCGACTGTGTGTTTGGAGGTGTTGTGGTCCACTCTGCCTCCCCGGCAGCTCCAGACAAGACTTGCGGGTAAATACTATCTTTTAAAATGGCAGACGACAGTAAAACACAAACTTTCCGTCTTCTCTGACTCTGATGGAGCAGACTCAATCCTGGGAATGCCCTGCTGTCTCTGCCATTCTCACAGTATTTAAACATGGAGGTTATGCTGGCAGCCCACTTTGCCCCCAGGTCTCATGTGGTTAGAAAATCCACACCTCTGTGCAGATAGTGCCACTTCTCATCCTCCCAGCTGGAGAAGACTTCTAGAGCACAGGTTCTCACCACCTGTGTTCTCAACATGCCTTCAATGCTGCAGACATACAGTATAAGGCAGAGAAGCTACGGAGCTGCACGACTCACTGCTGGCTGAGGGAAATACAGCTGGCCTTCTGGACGAGATCTGGTGGACAGTGGTCTTTACTCTCCAGTTTTCCAGCACAGCAGCCTATGGTCTGAGAAAAAGCATGATGGAAATGGTTCTCACCCAGCAACACTTGTGGCTCACACTCTCAGAGCAGCCAGAGAGCCAGCACTGGGAATCCCTCCACCAGGCTGTCAAACCCACGGAGCTGTTGGTGTTCAGACAGACAGGATGCAGAACCGCTGTGATCAGAGGAGGAAACAGGAGGAGGCCTTGAACTTGTGTATGCCGAGGAGGTGTTATTCCCAGCCTGGATGCTCTAGTGAGACTCAGATATCTTCTCTCGCCTTATACCACGGACGAGACCCTCACCTGAAGCCTGGTCTCAGCAGCAGCCATCATCCTGCAAAGCCCCGCTCCCTTTCCAGGCATCATGGCGTCTAAAGTGAAGTGGGGGTCTTTGTCAGTGCTGAGAGAGAAAACTCATTCACTAGTGGAGAAAGGAGCACTTAGAATTAGTATGAGACGAGCAGATTTTACAGCTGGTACTTTGTGATCCTAAAGAAGGTCAGAGGGCTCAGTCCCATATTGGATTTGAGACTGTTGAGACTGCCAACGTCTTTTAGGTTTTATGTCCTCTATGATTCCAGGTGTTATTGATAAATAGAAATAGAGCTGTTAGCACCTAGTTAGTTATGGTAACATGTCTACACAGAGGTCGCCTGGTGTGAAGTCAGACACCATGGCTGTGCATCAACAGGGTATCCGCGGAGTCTTGAAAAGTATTAAAAGGTGATAAATCAATTTTGGGAAATTCAAGACCCTTATAAAGTATTAAAAAGTCTTATCACGGCTTTATAAAGTCTTAAATTTTGGAACGAAAAAATCTGAATTTGATGTCCAACAGTTTGAGTCCCAAAAACATCGTAATCGTGTGTGAATTTAGTCATTTTTATTTTTAAAAGAACGGGAAACAAAGGATGCATTAGTAATCCTTCTCAGAGCACCAGGGCGGGTGGTGCAGAAGTTTAAAAGCACAATGTACACTCTGGTGTTTCCGGTGAGTATTACGAACTAGAGCTGGAGCGATTCGTCGATGACGTCGACGAATCGATTTAAAAAAAACGTCGACATCAAATCCGGAAGTCGACGCGTCGCGCGCGCACACCACACGCACGCGGGGAACCAAAACAAAGCCGCATGGAGAACAAACCTCCGTCTCTAACAGCTTTCAGGCTCAGCAGCTTGCACTCCCAAGCTCTACATGTCTCCAGAACACAACCCACCGCTCTACCTCAAAGTTTTAGGAATACTTTAAACGCAGCAAAGGACAGAAACCCGCTCCAGGAAGGAGAATGAAGAGAGACTCACCGCCCTGGCTGCTGCTGCTGCTGTGGTAAAATCCTACATGGACCTTCTGAACGTTTGTTCTCAGCAACAGGGACGATTGTAAGCAAAAAAAAAAAAAGCTAGCC
>SSNR01000507.1:89515-103188 GCA_006937965.1 Callopanchax toddi | reverse complement strand
GGGGGGGGGGGGGGGGGGGGGGGGGGGCAGCCAAGGAGACACTGGAGCGCTCCTGAGGAGCTACAAGGGCCCGCGGTTAGCGTGACACCTGGCTCGCCCCCTGCTCTAACTGGACCTCACCATGAGGTTCGGTTCGGAGCGGAGGAGGCGACCGTCCGGTCAGCGGTGCTCGCGCCTGTCGCCACGGGAGCGCGTGCCGCTCGTCTAGCTGTGTTTCTCAGTCTAACTGTCAACAGCTGTGGCTTCAACAATATTAACACTAAAACCACATTTATCTGTCGATGACTTTATTAGAAGTTAGTCTTCCTTTAACTTCAGTTGTTTTCAGAGACTCACGTTAAATACCAATGCATAAATAACCTAGATAATAACCTAAATAATAAGTAGTTTCTTTAGCCAAATATAAATAGAATGACTCCTCCTGTTCTACAGCGATTCAGAGTGTAATACAGAGGAGGTGATGAGGGAGGAACACAGTGCTATACTGCACACACTAACAGAATAACAGTTCAGTTTCATTTTGGGACTATGAAATAGTTTAACTAACACTCAGGAATGTATGCTGTGAACTGTCAGTGTTTGTTTTTGCTCTGCAGTTTTTAAATCTTTAAAACAAGAGATTGATGTCAAACTGCAGCTCTTCCTTAGAAACTGTCACTTTATTTTGTCTTAAACACTCAGGAATGTCCATACTGTGCACCTCTCAGAGTTTTGTTTACTACTACAACTTAGTATTTTTTCCAAACCTTTAAACTAGAGTTATTGTCCTGTAAAAGAGTAAATACTGACAGCTCTTCCATGTTGTAGAACACTGCTTTGATTCTGTTTAAAGCAGAAGATGTTTGGCTTTGGAAAACAGTTTTGCATTTAAGTAATTTATTACATTTTTTGGGGGGGGGGGGGGGTGGTATTTATTTGAAATTTTATGGTTTTTATTAATCGTGCAACAGAAAAATAATCGTTAGAATAATCGTCTAATTATCCATTAGAATAGTCAACTATTCGATAAAATAATCGCCCGAATAATCGTTTTAAAAATAATCGGTTTCCCCCAGCCCTATTACGAACGCACTGAAATGTTAAGATGGAAGAGAATCTCGGTGAACGCTGCCGCATAACCAGAATGGCAGTGAGGTATTAAAAAATATTGAGACTGTCTTGAAAAAGTCTTAAAAAGGTATTAAATTTAACTTCAAGATTCCTGCATATACCCTGATTAAACATTGCCCAGAAGAGGTCGCCATTAGCAAACAAATTCCTCTTAATAACTTCTTAACAGCACTGGCTTCTGACCATTTTGATTTGAGTTTTTATGCAAATACAGACTCAAACATGCATGAACATGACGTGTTCACCATCTGACTGAGTACACTACGCTGCTACCAAATCGCTCAAAAAGACTTCAAACTACAGCAGAGATTTACTTTATGGAAGGGACATGTTCACTGAAAGAGACACTTTTATTTTAGTTTTAGTTTAATTTTGTATTTGTTGTTTCATACTTAGCTGAGTCTGTAAGACAGATAAACACTGGAGCAGTCAAAAAAAACCTCATAAAAAGATTGGTGAAGGGCTCAGCCCATCATTGATGGTCTAACAGTTCATCCAGCCTTACAGACTGTACCATACCACAGTTTAGTTATAAAAAGCACATTTAAACACAGCATGTGAGCTGATCAAAGTGCTGCACATCACAGAACAACCATACAGAGACCAAGTAAAAACAATAAATAAAAGCAGTTTAAACACCTAAAAACATTCAGATAAAAGGCCAAATAAAGGAGAGTTTCTGTCTAAAAGCCAGCTCGTAGTAGGGGGTCTTTCACCGTGATTTGAAGACTGCGATGGATGATGACTGACGGATGGTAATGGGCAGTTCATTCCAGAGGACGGGGGCCACGTGTACAAAAGCCCACTCCCCTCTTGCTTTGTAGTTCATCATACGTGTACGAAGTAGCAAGCGGTCCGCAGACCTCAGAGAGCGCACCGGCACATAGGGCGCAAGCATGTCGGACAGGTAGGATGGTGCGAGACCATTCAGGGCTTTAAAAACAAAGAGCAGGATCTTAAAACGCACCCTAAAACGCATCTAACGCCATGTCTATGGTTTTTATATAATAAAATGCATCAGCTCCCCATAATCGATGTACATTTGTCAGACTGTGTATTTGCAGGTTTATTAGGTGAACTCAATGTGTAAAGTTTGAATTTGATGATGATGTGTAAAAGTGGTGGTGTTGTTCTCAGGTGGAGTACCAGGCTGGTTCTGGAGGCAGGCTCCTCCCTCAGCACTACATGAATGAGATGGACAGCGCTCTGATTCCCGTCATCCACGGAGGAGGTGGTAGTGTTCCACAGACTGCCTTGGACATGGAGTTTGTCTTCTACATCTCGCACTCCATCTAACAAAGACTCAGAGTACTGAAATAAAGAAATCCACTGAACAGAAGCAGCTGCTGGTGGTTCTGAGATGATGCTCCCACTCAGAGGTCGGTTGTGTTTCACACACTGGTTTCAGGTGGATTTCTGTTAGTTGTGTTCACCAAAGCTGCTTTAACACATGAAGCCAAACGCTAAACACAGAATACGACAACGTGTAACCAAACCGTTCTCTGCTCGGCCTTCCTGGCTCTGCTGGCCTCTGGCAGCTTGGAGCTCCTCAGTGAATGTTTCCCTCAGAAACCTTCTGGAAGCGTGTCTCATCTTGGATGTATTTATTATATTTTAATATTGAATGAAACGACAGCAGAGGATTGATCAGGTGCTACTGTAAACACTTCATGTTCATAGCAGGTGGTTTGTAAAAATCCGCTACAGGGAGGAAAGACCTTGACTCTCACTACAGATGCTGGTTTTCACACATGGACACAGAAAAGCTGTATTTATTCTTCATTGCTTTATGTCTCAGGAGCATCAGTCACATTCTCTAAACTCGTCATCAACAATGTTTAAAGGGATATTTTGGCCATTTTAAAGTGTGTTGTTGAGTCAAACTCATAAATAATTACTCTGTTACCTGTTGGAGAAAGCTAACAGCTTCTGATCAGAGAAGTAGTTTAATGTCCTACAAGACTAAAGAGTTGTCAGTTGCTTCAAGACCGACTGGAATGTTGAAACGTCAGTCTCTAATTTCGCAGCAGTTCATGTGACGTTATTTAAAAACCTTTACACCACCGTCAGTGTCAAATTACTCTGTTATAATTTCATCAGAAATATTAAGAAGTTCCCACCAGAAGTGCTTCATTCTGATGCTGCTGCTCATATTTATGTTATATTGAATAACCAGAGAACTCCATGTAAATAACCGCTGAGAGGTGAAGAGATTGATCACATCACGTCAGAGGAGCTGCTTTCAAATTCTTGAGATTGGAGCTGTTTTAAGGAATTGAGTCCTTGCTGCTCTCAGACCAGCTATTGGCTCCTAGACCAAAAACTCCAGTTCACTGAACTGAGGCTTTTCAGAAATCCAGGTAAGATAGTAATTATTTTCAGCTTTTATTTTATACAGAAGCCACTCTAAATGACAGAACTGTCCCTTTAAACAGTGATGTGTGCAGAACTCTAATAAGATCCTGTTAAGATCCCTCAGTCCTTCATAGGCAGGTTTCTGTCACTCAGAATTCCCACTGTGCTTAAAGTTTGCTCTTTCAAAAAGGAACATTTATATACATTTATTATTCTTAATATTCAGGTTACAAAACCTCAAGCAACCTATTGGCCTAATGCAATGGTTTAGTACAAAAATTGTTTTGTAATCCCTAAATTGTTCATAACTCTTTAATGTATAATAAAGTAAATCCTTAAAGATACCAGTCATGATGGCGGAGCTGCAGCAGGTTTTAAAGTTCATATTTCTATCATCATGATTCCCAGAACTTTGATTGATCAAAGTTAATCCTCAGAGCTTAGCAGGATCTCATTAACATCTTCAGATTGGTTCCTGTGACTCCGTTTGGTTTGTGTTGCTGATTAAGTCTCATCATGAATCAGAGGAATCCAAACCAGCAGCAGTTAAATCTCATTATCACCACCAGCAGGAGGAAGTGGATCATCGGTCTGAAGGCCTTTATTTAACAGGTTCACATCAGTTACAGGCTCAGTGTGTCCACTTCACTCTTCTGATGCTTTTACCATGGGATGCTTTCAGCGCAGTGCATGATGGGCATTCTGACGGTCCCTGTGGCGTCTGATAACAGGATGTCAGGCAGGTAGCAGCTCCTCCTGAGGGCGTTGGGTTTTTATAGATTCTATATTAATTCTGCACATTCTCATCATAATTTCTTAAAGTCTCACATGAATACTCAAACTGAGCTGATCAGGGAGAACGCTGGGAAATTACACATCAGATTTTTTGTTTTGCATTTTTAAGGTTTAAATCTGAAATGAAGTTAAGAGATAATCTAAAATGATCATCATTTATTGTTCAGTTAAACACAGTGAGCCTGCCAGCTCGGCTCTATAAAACTCTAATGTTTCTAGTATAAAGGAAACGGCTGATTCCCTCGTTTATCTTTTGGAGAAGAAAATGTCCTTTTTTAAAGCTTTAGACTTCCAGCAGCAGTAAAACGGTAAATGGCTTAAAACTTCCTTTTTAAAAATCCCTATTTAAAGTTCCTGCTTTGCCTCACTGCTTCTCCTTATTCTCAGTAAAACAAAAAGCTCATCCATCACTCAGATGTTTGCAAACTTTACATTAAATTTATCCAAATAAACATCCAAGTTTTAGTTGAGCTGATGAGGACTAGTGGGTGGAGCCTGATCAGGCCACTGGAGTTGACCAATCAGAGGAGACTAGACCATGGTTTGATGGGACCTTTTAGAACTTTAATGTTTTTTTTTTGTTTTTTTTTACAGATGATCATTTTTCAGTTATTTACTCCTTTATGTCAGAGGAGATTCCCAGAGCAGAGCTCCAGTTTAGAGGAAAACATCCTGTTTTGGTCCAAATGTATAAACAAATCTTTTCTTCTTTTTTTAAATGCTTAAGAGATATTTTTGTGGGGAACAGCTGATGTATAAATAATATTTTTGGATAGAAAGGTGGGTTCTTGTTGGAGGAGAATAATTCATAGCACTCAAAGTGGTTTAGCTCCACACAAATATCAACCTCTACATGTCGTATCGGCTTCGTTAGCTGCTGAGTGCATGAGATATGAGACGTTTGTTTAGTTTCCACGTGTCGGGAAGAAGTCTGAGTGAGAAGAACAGAAAACAGATGGGATTCTATTTTTTCATGATAAACAAAAGATGGGGGCTGTTGATTGTAATCGTGACTGATTTCTACCCCTCATAACAGACGAGTTGATTTAAAGCAGCTAAAGTTCCTGTGAGTCGTGTTTAGGAAACAACTGTTTGGATCTTTAGTCCTGCTCTTTTCAGCCCATCAGGTGGAAGAATAACAACAGTTTTATTTATTTAGTAATTCTTGCCTCCTGACTGTTAGAAATACTTTTTAAACTAATTTGCGATGCCGACTTTATTCTGAGGGAAAGTTGAATGGAGGAGGTGACGTGTCCAAGAGTTTAGGTTGAGGAGAACTACAGGAAATCTGGAGCATAAAAATAAAGACTGAGGTTCAGATTTAGCAGGAGATGGTGTTTACTTACAGAATGTACGTAGCAGTAAATCAGGTGAAGGTAAGAAGTTTTCCTTTACTTCCAGCTAAGTGAAGCGATCAAACCTGAGATCTGATTGGACTGAGGAGGGTTTGGACCTGGTGGTAAAGGAAGGTTTCACATCTTTTAAAGTATGAACAGTTAATATGTTACCTGCTGTAGATGGCTCTTTGAACAACCTCCATTTAGAGAAACAGAGATTAGTTCTGACCAGCCAGACGCGCTAACACAATACCCCAGTAACAGAGTGGATTCCTGTTCCTGTTCTAGCTGTTCACATGAACATCGTTTTAAATGTTGACACAGTAAATATTCTAGCAGACATATGAACGTCTGACCAGACGTGTTTTATATCGAAGCCTAAACCATCATGACGTTTTTTTTAGATTAAAGGGTTTTTAAAATTAAAATAGCATAAATTAATTTTTGTAGCTGTTTGTTAGCTAATCAGTCTGGTCTAATCTTTGTTTCTCCAGACTGAGGTTGTTCTAAAGGTGAGCATTAACTGGTCCAAACCTTTCCATACTTCATAAGACCTGAACTATAGTCAGTCTGGCTCCGAGGATCTTCATAACAAGTGATTCTATTTTATTTACTTTAAAATCAAGTTGCTCATTAGTTGGATGAGTCCGTTTCCTTCCTAAACATCCAGTTAGGTGATTGTTGCTTCGTCCTAACTCTTCATCACTCTGTCTGGCAGCTGTTTGATTATTGTCAGGTTCTTAGTTTCCGTTAAATCATGAAATAAGGCCAGAGTTTTAGGCCCAGATGTAAAAACTCCTGCTGCTGCTGCCTGAACCACTGGGACTTCTGAGAAGTTCTTTACAGGTTGTGTCCTGATCCAGAAGCAGGTTATGATGTAGGAGCTAAAATGTCCCTTTTCATTGAAACCTCATTAAGTAAAGTCACCATAGTTTATTTACACAAGGCATTATGGGTATTGTACGTCATTGTACCTGATTGCTTGTTATTTAAAGAACAACTTTATTCCTGAAATACTATTTCAGACTTGATCCTCAACATTTTGACTTTAATCTCGACACTTCCTCTTAATTTTCATTCTTCTGACAGGCCCTAATACTCCATCATACCTTATGATCCAACGTTGGATCATAAAACATCTAAAACTCTTGTGATCCAGCTGTTCCTCCTGATTTAGTCCTGAAACACACTGACTGCTGTGTTCCCTCTCCTGTCAGCCTGCCAGTGTTTTCTGTTCATCTCAGTCGTTTTCCTCCTGCCTGAAGCCTGAGGTCCGTTCATCAGAGGAACGTGACCCGTGTTGACAGCAGAAAGCAGACCAGGCCGTTCTTCAGACTCTATCAGGAAGGAAAAAATGATTCAGATGATTTCTTTCATGGGTGATTGAAGCTGATTTCCACTTTGTCAGAATGAGAAGTTATTTTCTGATCAGGTTGTTTATGAAGTGTTATTTCTTGTAAATCATCTATTTATTCATAACACCGACTTTATTTTGATGACCTGTGGGTCTGAATAGCTTGTGTATTTAAATAATAAAAGTACTTTTATGAAAAATGTCTCAAAGTCATTTCTTGGAACTAACTCACAATTGTCTGCTTATGTAAAGTGTTTTGTTCCATTCCTAAGAATAAGAAGGAGATATTTGGGGGTGTTTTTGTGTTTATTTTCAGATTATCTTTAATAGATAATTACTTTTTTAAAAGACCAGAAACTAGTTTAAAAACATTTACTCAACAGCTTTAACCTCTTTAAAGTATATGTTTTAGCTTATTGAAAGCAAAAGTCTCTAAATATGACATGTGTACTTTAGGGTAAAGCCAGCTAATCTTTTAAATCTAAATAACTTTTTAATATTGATCATTTTTTGCTGTTGGCCAAAAATCCTGTATTTAACAGATGCAACTTATCAGAAAGTATGAAAAATGTGTCTTTTTCCAAACATCAAACCCTGGATCGTCTCAAGCTCTTTTTGACACTTGTCTTTGAAAAGTCGTTCATTAAAGGCACACTATGTAACTTTTTCATATTTTAAAATCTTTTCCTTGAGCCAGTCTGTGCTAAGGGTTAATGAAAAGTCACTCAGCCCCATCTGCTGCTTGGATCCAGGATACAGTGTTTGCAACTTCTGAGTCTCCGGTCCAGTGTCCTGAAGTCTCACAAAGTCACTTATCTTGTGAGGGTTAGGCTAACCCAGTATGACTAGCTGTTATGCTAGCTCCAGAGTGTTTTTAGCTCATGATTCCTGATTTTTTCCATCTCTCCCTGCTTGAACTCAGCTGATTTCTTTGAATGAGTGATGAACCGCTCCAGTAGAAAGCAGTGAAGGCTGAGGAGACATTTCAACAGGTAGATTTAGGAGTTTCTGAGCAGAAACAATGCTAACGTTTTTACAACAGTGATTTAAAACAGACACTAGGTGGTGCTAAAAACAAGCCAAAACTGCATAGTGTGCCTTTAAACCACTGATGGACGTGAAAGACGACCAATAGCTATAAAAACATTAAAATGTATGTATGAGGCTTTAACCTGACAGTGATGATGTGTAACTTAAAGCACATTACAGATAGTTTTTACTCACATGGATCAAAGATACTGATGAGAGTTTATTACTGAGAGAAGAATCACAAACTGTCTAGTAGAGTTATAATGATACTCTATGAATATCACCAGATTATCTGTGTGTGTGTGTGTGTGTGTGTGTGTGTGTGTGTGTGTGTGTGTGTGTGTGTGTGTGTGTGTGTTTGTGTGTTTGTGTTTAAGACTCAACGTTCAGCTAGCCAGCAAACAAACAGTGTTTTAGCAGAGGAGATGTGTGTGACAGGTCAGAATGTTATGGACTGGATCTGATGGAGAAACACTTCTTACACACTTCACACCAGACGTTAAAAATAACAGTCAATGAAAGGGTTATCAGCACTAAACTGTAGAAGAGATCAAAGCTATCAGCAAATGTTAGAGAATGTTTCTGCTCCCTTAAGTTTTAAGTGTAGAGTCAGTTTGGTGAAAGTCCACCCCGTGTGTGTGTGTGTGTGTGGAGGTGTGGCTCTTTTTAACTCGTCTACCTGGATTTCCCTCTCCAGCTCTTCATTGACAGCTGCCTCTGTCAGAGCGACATCACGGCGGAGCCAACATGAGCGGACGGGTCGGAGACTTGAGCCCAAAGCAGGCTGAGGTCCTCTCGCAGGTCAGAGGTCGATCAGATCACGGTGTCTTTGTGTTTACTAGGGTTGTGATAGTTATTGAGACTCCTGGCTGGTCGTTAACTTCTCATTCTAATCTCTGGTATCAATTTATCTGCAGATTCTGCTGCTTTACTTTCCTGTTTGTAAAACTACTCTAGTTATTAGCTTCGTTAAGATTTGTCACTGACATACAAACATATCATCTCCAAAGATTATTTTGAAATGATAATAGACTGTGTTTTCTATGAGCTGCAGGCATGAAAACCATGTGTTTTGTTTATTTAAAAGAGGGAGGCTCAGGAGTGTAATAGAAGCTTACAGGCTCATTTCCATCTGTTAAAGTAGAAAAATAACAGGTAATACCTCACAACATTCATAAAATGACATGATCGTTATTTAAAGAAAGCCCCAAAAGACTAATCAAAACCACAGACTGAAATACAGCAGCCATTACTCCACGTGTGATAGTTAATAAGTATTTAGTGTCTTTCAGTTCTCTGAGTTCAGTGTGTTTTTCATCTGAAGTTTCGGGAGAAGATCCAGGACATCCTCCCTAGCCTGCCTGCTCAGCACGACTCTTACCTCCTCCGCTGGCTCAGAGGTGAGTCCTGCTGCCGCCTCATGCTTCATGTCACAACTGTTGACTTGTAAACTGTAAATTTAGCTCACGGTAGTTTGTAGTTGGATCTTGAACTGATTTTCTGCTGCAAAACATTTAGAAATGGGTGCAAACAAAGAAACCTGAACATTTTTTCAAACCTGAATGACAAAGGAAGGGCTAGCAGCTCTTTTGGTGATTCTGCTCAGAACTGCAGAGGGAACTCAAGTAATCCTACAGGTCATATGTAAAATTTAACCTAACATGAATATATATTTTGGGATACATTTTTAAAAATGTCACCTTTTCAGTATTTGTATACATAGACCAGCATAGACCAGCACTGACCAGCATAGACAAGCACTGACCAACATAGACCAGCACTGACCAACATAGACCAACATAGACCAGCACTGACAGCATAGACCAGCACTGACCAACATAGACCAGCACTGACCAACATAGACCAGCACTGACCAACATAGACCAACATAGACCAGCACTGACCAACATAGACCAGCACTGACCAACATAGACCAGCACTGACCAGCACTGACCAACATAGACCAGCACTGACCAGCACTGACCAACATAGACCAGCACTGACCAGCACTGACCAACATAGACGAGCACTGACCAACATAGACCAGCACTGACCAACATAGACCAGCACTGACCAACATAGACCAGCACTGACCAACATAGACCAGCATAGACCAGCACTGACCAACATAGACCAGCACTGACCAGCACTGACCAACATAGACCAGCACTGACAACATAGACCAGCACTGACCAGCACTGACCATCACTGACAACATAGACCAGCACTGACCAACACTGACAACATAGACCAGCACTGACAACATAGACCAGCACTGACCAACATAGACCAACACTGACAACATAGACCAGCACTGACCAGCACTGACCATCACTGACAACATAGACCAACACTGACAACATAGACCAGCACTGACCAGCACTGACCATCACTGACAACATAGACCAGCACTGACAACATAGACCAGCACTGACCAACATAGACCAACACTGACAACATAGACCAGCACTGACCAGCACTGACCATCACTGACAACATAGACCAGCACTGACCAACACTGACAACATAGACCAACACTGACAACATAGACCAGCACTGACCAGCACTGACCATCACTGACAACATAGACCAGCACTGACCAACACTGACCAACACTGACAACATAGACCAGCACTGACCAACATAGACCAGCACTGACCAGCACTGACCAACATAGACCAGCACTGACCAACATAGACCAACACTGACCAACATAGACCAGCACTGACCAACATAGACCAGTCCAGCACTGACCAACATAGACCAGCACTGACCAGCACTGACCAACATAGACGAGCACTGACCAACATAGACCAGCACTGACCAACATAGACCAGCACTGACCAACATAGACCAGCACTGACCAACACTGACAACATAGACCAGCACTGACCAACACTGACCAACACTGACAACATAGACCAGCACTGACCAACATAGACCAACACTGACCAACATAGACCAGCACTGACCAACATAGACCAGTCCAGCACTGACCAACATAGACCAGCACTGACCAACATAGACCAGCACTGACCAACACAGACCAGCACTGACCAACACTGACAACATAGACCAGCACTGACCAACATAGACCAGCACTGACCAACACTGACCAACACTGACAACATAGACCAGCACTGACCAACATAGACCAACACTGACCAACATAGACCAGCACTGACCAACATAGACCAGCACTGACAAACATAGACCAGCACTGACCAACACTGACAACATAGACCAGCACTGACCAACATAGACCAGCACTGACCAACACTGACAACATAGACCAGCACTGACCAACACTGACCAACACTGACAACATAGACCAGCACTGACCAACACTGACCAACACTGACAACATAGACCAGCACTGACCAACACTGACAACATAGACCAGCACTGACCAACATAGACCAGCACTGACCAACATAGACAACATAGACCAGCACTGACAGCATAGACCAGCACTGACCAACATAGACCAGCACTGACCAACATAGACCAGCACTGACCAACAAAGACCAACACTGACCAACACTGACAACATAGACCAGCACTGACCAACACTGACCAACACTGACAACATAGACCAGCACTGACAACATAAACCAGCACCGACCAACATAGACCAGCACTGACCAACATAGACCAGCACTGACCAACATAGACCAACATAGACCAGCACTGACCAACATAGACCAGCACTGACCAACATAGACCAGTCCAGCACTGACCAACATAGACCAGCACTGACCAACATAGACCAACATAGACCAGCACTGACCAACATAGACCAGCACTGACCAACATAGACCAGCACTGACCAACACTGACAACATAGACCAGCACTGACCAACATAGACCAGCACTGACCAACATAGACCAGCACTGACCAACACTGACCAACACTGACAACATAGACCAGCACTGACCAACATAGACCAGCACTGACCAACATAGACCAGCACTGACCAACATAGACCAGCACAGACCAACACTGACCAACATAGACCAGCACTGACCAACATAGACCAGCACTGACCAACATAGACCAGCACTGACCAACATAAACCAGCACTGACCAACATAGACCAGCACTGACCAGCACTGACCAACATAGACCAGCATAGACCAGCACTGACCAACATAGACCAACACTGACCAACATAGACCAGCACTGACCAACATAGACCAGCACTGACCAACATAGACCAGCAGCACTGACCAACATAGACCAGCACTGACCAACACTGACCAACACTGACAACATAGACCAGCACTGACCAACATAGACCAGCACTGACCAACACTGACCAACACTGACAACATAGACCAGCACTGACCAACACTGACAACATAGACCAACATAGACCAGCACTGACCAACATAGACCAACACTGACCAACATAGACCAGCACTGACCAACATAGACCAGTCCAGCACTGACCAACATAGACCAGCACTGACCAGCACTGACCAACATAGACGAGCACTGACCAACATAGACCAGCACTGACCAACATGACCAGCACTGACAACATAGACCAACACTGACCAGCACTGACCAACATAGACCAGCACTGACCAACATAGACCAGCACTGACAACATAGACCAGCACTGACCAACACTGACCAACACTGACAACATAGACCAGCACTGACCAACATAGACCAGCACTGACCAACATAGACCAGCACTGACCAACATAGACCAGCACTGACAACATAGACCAGCACTGACCAACATAGACCAGCACTGACCAACATAGACCAGCACTGACCAACATAGACCAGCACTGACCAACATAGACCAGTCCAGCACTGACCAACATAGACCAGCACTGACCAACATAGACCATCCAGCACTGACCAACATAGACCAGCACTGACCAACATAGACCAGCACTGACCAACACTGACAACATAGACCAGCATAGACCAACACTGACCAACATAGACCAGCACTGACCAACATAGACCAGTCCAGCACTGACCAACATAGACCAGCACTGACCAACATAGACCAGTCCAGCACTGACCAACATAGACCAGCACTGACCAACATAGACCAGCACTGACCAACACTGACAACATAGACCAGCACTGACCAACATAGACCAACATTGACAGCACTGACCAACACTGACCAACACTGACAACATAGACCAGCACTGACCAACATAGACCAGCACTGACCAACATAGACCAGCACTGACCAACATAGACCAACATAGACCAGCACTGACCAACATAGACCAGCACTGACCAACATAGACCAGCACTGACCAACATAGACCAGCACTGACCAACACAGACCAGTCCAGCACTGACCAACATAGACCAGCACTGACCAGCACTGACCAACATAGACGAGCACTGACCAACATAAACCAGCACTGACCAACATAGACCAGCACTGACCAACATAGACCAGTCCAGCACTGACCAACATAGACCAGCACTGACCAACATAGACCAGCACTGACCAACATAGACCAGTCCAGCACTGACCAACATAGACCAGCACTGACCAACATAGACCAGCACTGACCAACATAGACCAGTCCAGCACTGACCAACATAGACCAGCACTGACCAACATAGACCAGCACTGACCAACATAGACCAGTCCAGCACTGACCAACATAGACCAGCACTGACCAACATAGACCAGCACTGACCAACA
>SSNR01000507.1:65297-83770 GCA_006937965.1 Callopanchax toddi | reverse complement strand
CAACATAGACCAGCACTGACCAACATAGACCAACACTGACCAACATAGACCAGCACTGACCAACATAGACCAGTCCAGCACTGACCAACATAGACCAGCACTGACCAGCACTGACCAACATAGACGAGCACTGACCAACATAGACCAGCACTGACCAGCACTGACCAACATAAACCAGCACTGACCAACATAGACCAGCATAGACCTCCTATACATGAACAACACGGGTCTCGTTTCATCTTCATGAAACACAATGATCATCCAGGTCACATCATCAGGGAACAGCTGCTGGAGTCTGGGGGACCTCAGAGGGGTGACCTGAGGACTTGTGAACATCGTGAGATGTCGTTCTCAGGCTGTCATTGATGCTCAAGGTCACATGACCAGTTACTGAGACACTGACATGTTTTGTTGGGGTTTACCCACCACTGTTGTTGGTTTTTGTTTCAGTAACTTGTTGGAGATGATGAAGTCACCAGAGCATGCTTCTACTTAAATGTCCTACTTACATTTTTCATCAGTTTCACCAGTGAGCCAAATATCTCTAACTTTTTCTGAGTAGTGTCCACGAACGAGGTTAAAACTCAAACAGCAGGAAGATGAGAGACGACGAGCTCATGTTACTCCTTCTGGTCTTCTTATTCTTTTAGTACTTTGTCTTAAATTAAGCAGAGTAGAAGTGAAAATCACAGATTACAGAAGAACAGCCAGTAGAGATCAGGAGCTGAGGGTTGTCGTACTGATCTGATATTAGACATCAGGTTTGGGACATTTCTAATAATTTCACTGTACTGGTAGCATATTATGTATTCATTACAAACAAGATTTTAGGACTTTTTCTAATTCTCTAACTTAGCTCTGGTTTGATTGGCAGCCTTTATTCTTCTGTAGTATTTCTATTATCTATGAAGTTTTTTATTATCTAAAATGCTGATAAATACAGCTCAGTGTTGAGATTAAACTTAGGTTTTTGTTCTTATTTTAAATATTCAGAAAAAATCCAGAAATCCTCTGAAGTCATCTCAGTTCTTTAGTGATTCATCTGATCCGTCTCATGTTAGCACCACTTTTCAAATGATTTCATTTAGCAAATAAAGGTAAAACAGAAATAATCAGCTTCAGAACAAACATTAGTGAAGCTTCTGGATTAAATGTAGTATCTTCCTGTGTTTGTCCTGTGAAGCTCGGTGAAAGGTAACACGGCTCTCCTCTGACAAACCACACAGAGTCCAGGACCCGGTCCCCTCTGTCTGACTGACGGGCTGGGTTTGCTTTAGACACACGGTCTCAACCAAACCTGTTCCCAACATGACCTGGTTTCTAGTTTCAGTTCCACAATTGGCTTTATTTCTGACAGATGTGTGTGTTGAGTGTTTGCATGTCTTTATGACCATACAGTCACTAAATACACACCTGTCAGTCTGAAATGAACCAGTTTGGTTCCAGTTAACATAAACCGATTTTGTTCAACCCCCTAAAGTTTGAATTGTTAAAGATACAAACTTCATTCACCCCAGAGGGAAATTCACATATTATAATAATATGATGTAATATTGTGTATGTTTATGTAATGATCAATTTGAACTTTTAAAAGTACGTTTATAACAATATAACAGTAATAAAGAAATACAATTAGCACTACCTGTAGATCCTCCACCAGGGGGCAGCAGACATGTACGTATAGGACTGGATCTGGCAGGTTTTTGATGAAAGTACTAATCCTGATACTCCATCTGGTCTCTTTAAGGCCAGAAGGATTTAAGGTTGTGATGAAAGACAGACTCAATAAAACTCTGGAAGAAGAAGAAGAAGAGATAAAGAACCGTTTTTAAAGGCTCATAAAGAAGAACATTTAATAACTTCTTAACTGTAAAGGTGACTGAAGGTAAAATTTTCGCTGCAAATATAGAAAAAACAAAAAGTAATTAAACTCTCCCTCACACTAACACATACTGTTAGTAATATTAATATTACAGTAAACCTGAGCAGAACCACCAGACTTCAGGTTGTAAAACTTTGATCTTCTTGATTTTTTCAAAGGAGCCATATAAAAAGTTTGGCTTCATATTTATCTTTACTAAGAAGTCTGCAGAGGGCTCAGAGTTTAAATGTTTCCCCAAGTCTTCATTTAGTGTCAGAATGTTCATAAAATATTATTCTCCAGTTTCATGAAACCTTTTACAAAATCCAGCTGCTTTATTTTATACTCGTTATTTTCGGAGCATCATATAACTGAATATGGATTTGATTCTGTTTTTAGATCCACTTATTCAGATAAACATCAGAGGCTGTCCTGGCTTGACCAACTGACAATAATAACAACAAAACCGTTACCTACATAAGCATAATAAAAAGGTTATCTTTATTTCTAAGGGCACTCCAGTAAAATAAATCATCAACAACGTGGTGTTTGCTAAGGATGAGTGCAACGCGGTCTAAGGTGGTAGAGCTGTGCAGGACTGTGTGATTAATCCTACTGGTGTTTACATTTAGACAGTCTCCAGTCACAAAAGCAAAAATATTCAACAAAAAGCTGATATTACAATTATATTTACACATTCTGCTTTGCAAGGATTCTCTTGTTTATGATAGCTTCTGAATGATGAGCGCTCCATGTGATGGTGACATGATGTTTTAAAGAGCATGGCTCCATTTCATGTGTGTGCATGTTGTCTGCAGCTCCATGCAGACACACACTGACCTCCGCTGCAACACCTGGTGTCTGTGTTTGCTGTTATATAATGATATTTGGGCGGTGTGTAGCTCAGTTGGTAGAGTGGCAGTCTGGCAACTGGAGGGTCGCCGGTTCGATCCCAGCTCCAGCTGGGTTACTCTGTCGTTGTGTCCTTGGAGACACTTCACCCACCTTGCCTACTGGTGGTAAGCGTTGGTGCAGGCATCTGTCAGTGTGCCCTAGGACAGCTGAGGCTACAGCGTAGTTCATCAAAACCAGTGTGTGAATGACTGTTGTGTTGTACAGCGCTTTGGGGAGTGTAGTACAACACTCTAGAAAGCGCTCTATAAGTACATTTTTACCATATTTGGGTGTGATTTACAACACGATGATCCTAAATGCTGAATCCCAGCCTGGCAGCAGCTCTAACAGGGAAGAGTCGTGAAATCTGCACAGAGGCCTCTACATGTCAGCTGTAACCGTGCTGTTTGATCTGGTGATTGATTGAATTCTCAGCGTGGTTCTGGTTAATCAGTGACTAGTTTCCTATAACGTCTGACCCCATGTTCAGGGCTGGAGCTGTGTGTGAACCTCCTCCACTCAATGCTCAGGTTCAACAGTGAGTGTCATGAAGCTGCACCTGTCAGGTTTATATCTGTGGAGGAAATTCATGGAAGTCGTGTGTGAAATGTCGACTCGTCCACTCTGTAGTGAGTCGGCCATTTTTCTAACTGTAATAGATTCTTTCCATTCATCATCTAGCACCTGTAGATCTCCTGGTCCAATACAAGTAGTGTACACTGTTAGTGGAAATAGACCATAATGCATTGCAACCTGAGCTGACAGAGCATGCAAATGCCAAAAGCTGCTGGTCCATCCTTGCGTCAGTGAATGAAGTATTTTAACCAGTAATCACTAATATGAGTGTTGTGGAGACTAATGATGATAATTATAATTCCAGTCTAAACCAGTTAAATGATGCATCCATCAGCTCAACAGGACGCGATTTTAGAATTTATTGTTTAAAGTCTCCAAAATATAAAGAGCCTACAGAACGTGTTTTTAACCAGAAGTGTCTAAATAAAACTCAAAGATGCTTCAAGGTCATTTGACTGACAAAGCTTAGCTTAGTTACAAAAACAGGTCCCAAATGACCGGTACGGTTTATTGTTCTTGTCATTTGGAGCAGCAGCTGCACTGGAACCTTTCAGAACCACTTCAGTCATTTATAGTTCTTCTCATCTATAAATGTTTAATTTATCATTTATCCATCAGTGAGATAAAAATCCTCCCTAAACTCAGCATTTTGGCCTTTTTCTGTTTTTTACACACAACCTGCCTCCTTTGAATGACCTATGAAAAAAATAAAGTGTATTTATTATAAAACGCCTTTCACAAAGTCATAAAGCGATGTACATCATTTACATCTAAGTTATACAAAGTTTAAAAACAAGCATATAAAGCAGAATGAAAGGTTTTCCCACTGTAGTCAGAATTACACGATGCCCTCTTGTTTTGTGTCATTTAGAGACTCAAATCTGCACAGACTGATCACAATAACTGTAATCTATGTATTTAGCTGAATGTCTTATTCAGTCAAAACTTCCCCCTGGATCAGCTTGGCAAAGATTTTTGTGTAACAATAATAAAACACACACAGGTGTGTACATATATGTGACACTGATCGTATGATTTATTTTTAAACAGAGAAGGAGAACAAAATTTCCAGATCGACTCTGACAGTTGAGTGATTCATAAAACACATCAGGATGTTTTCAGACGTCAGCTGGTCTCAGTGTGCTTCTGTTCAAGGCTACAGGTTTCTACTGTTTCTGCTGGTTCATCAGTTTAGTGGTCCACAGTTCAGGGAGGCTGATCGATGAGCGAGTCAGAGTTCGATGCTTGCTCTGACTCTTAACTTTAACCAGTTTCTCTGCTCTGTTAAAAACAGCCAGTCATGCTGGTAAATGATCAGGAGTAGTAAAGCTCTGATAGTTAGCTGAATCTATATCTGCTGAGTCCACCTCCTGGTCTGGGTCCAGTTCATGTTTTACCTGCTCCAGTCTGTCTCCCTCTGCGTTCATAACTTTCCACATTCATTTCATTTGATGACCAGAGAAACAACAGAATCTGAAACTAAATGTTAATGATGATTTTACACACAAAACACGGCACAGCTGCCTGCACCTATTATTAACACTCTAAACATGTTTGCAAGTATAACTGAAAAGATGTTCACTGAACATTCGTCTATGAGGTCTTGTTACAAACATCATATTACCGGGTGTCAGTGTGACATGCTAACATTATTCACTAAAACATACACTTGTAGAGATGCTGTATCACAGCCCCAGGACTGGGTCACAGGGCCAGCGGCCCTAACAAGGAAACCCAGACCATCCTCTCCCAGCCACTCCCTCTGGTGGGACCCCGAGGCGTTCCCAACCCAGAATTATAATCCGTCCAGTGGAACGATTATTTTTCACATTTTTTTCACCCTTCCCTGTCCCATTCACCATAGCACACACATTTAGGTTTGTTTGACGATATTCTTTGCTAATAAGGGGTGTGCAGTCTTGGCAAACAGTTAATAATAATAATAATGCATCAGTTTTATATAGCGCTTTTCAGGTCACTCAAAGACGCTTTACAGAGTTGCATTATTCATTCACTCAGTCATTCTCACCGGTGGTGGTAAACTACGACAGACGTCTGTAGCCACAGCTGCCCTGGGGCAGACTGACAGAGGCGAGGCTGCCATTCTGCGCCATCGGCCCTTCTGACCACCACCAACATTCACACACAGTCACACTCACATTCACACAGGCAAGGTGGGTGAAGTGTCTTGCCCAAGGACACAACGACAATCTAACCCAGCCAGAGCTGGGGATCGAACCGGTGACCCTCCGGTTACCAGACCGGCCACTCTCCCAACTGAGCTAGTGCCGCCCCGTTATGAAGAATACTGCCCCCAGAGGGCAGGTAGTGCATTGCAGTTGTAAAAGCCAGTACATGGTTCTTTGTGAGAGGAGCTGTCTAAAGAAGGCTCTGTTAAAGATGTCTTGGTGATAATAGCCCATATTGAAGATTTTATTTATCGGTAGTCGTCTACATTGACTATTCGCTGCAGCCCAAACCAGGAGGTGTTGTTGGTCTGGACGTTGAGCTGTGATTAACTCCTGGTTGGAGGAATCTAAAGCAACACCCAGGTGCTTTTATTAAGCCTAACTGCTCATGATTAATGCACATGAACTGAGTGTTTCATGATGAACTCAGAGTGAACTTTTTATTTCAGACCATGCAGATAAAACATTCTCCTGATGCACTTCTCTCCCTCTTCCTCCCTTCTCCTAGCCTCTGTCTAGACCGTCAGTTCTGCCCTACTCCTGTAACATGTTCCCTTTCTGGAGCATCAAATTGATCACTAACATCCAGTCAGAGGATGGGAGGAGACAAAACTACATGTGTGTCCTGAAATAATAATAATACTTTACTTTAGGGTAAAACCTCAGAGCTACAAAGAAACAAACAGTTTAAAGACAGTGGTGGGGATTAGTTACCATCTCTTTATGTGGACTACATATTTAATAAACTTGTATATTTTTACTCAAAGGGACACAGAATCAGATTTTTATTTATAGAAACTGGTGTTCTATATTCTGTCTGAAGGAAGTCATGGATTTTGTGCTGATTGAAGCCTTTACTTCTGTGTTTCAGCTCGTAATTTCAGTGTTCAGAAAGCCGAGGTGATGATCAGAAAGGTAGGTTTCTACTCTGCTCTGATTTAAGTTTCAGGAGTTTGACTTTTTATATTTGATGCTACATTTTTCCTTCAAGAACTCACTGCCTTTTTACAAAATCAAGTGCAATGATTTTACAGCTATTGCTAGAAAAAGCTCTGTTCCTGATGGCTGTGTCCTCACTGATCATGATGCAGATCTCGACATGTTTTATTTTATTTTTTGCAGAATCACTCAACCTCTGTAGAGTGACTTGTGGAAATCTTCCATTATTGTACCTGTGTACAAACAAGTGAATAAGTCACCAAAAAATTATAATGAAAACATTTGAAAAAGTAAAGAAAAAGTCCCCGTAGGTCAGACAGAGGTGGTGATGATGCTATTAGCCCCACTTTCTAACAGAACACGTAAAAATAAAGCAGAAACTGAAGATTCAAAAAGAACTCTCCTTCAGAAAATAAAACAACTTTGTTTCCATGTTTTATGCATGTCAAATAATACAAAGTCCTCCTCATGGCTAACAAACCGCCACGAGTCAGTAGAACCAAGGCTGTTCTTCAAGTGAAGAGCCAACGACCAGGATCATGCCCTCTTATCACCATGACAACCATCAGTGCCCAAATAACAGAGATGTACTGGTTATACTTCACAACAAAAATAAAACAATAAAAAACAACCCAGTTCTAAAGAAAAACATACCTCAGAGTAAAAAAACACACACAAATACTTCAAGATTGTCACAATATATATTTTAAAACATTTTCCAGAAGGGACCTGTGAATTCTGTAGATTTTAAATTATGAATAAATAAGTTTCCTGAGCTCGTCTTCTTTCCTCACGGATCAAACCAAAGACTTTCAGTGAAGATGGATCGTTGTCATGGTGATGAAAAATGTTTAGCCATAGGATAATTAACACTAGCTGTACAGGTTGTATTTGTGTGCTCTACTAATCTATCCTCTGGATGTCTTTTGGTTTCCCCCTGATCGATTGATTGACACTATTTACATTGTACCTAATGAGCATGAGGAGATTATATAATATGTTGCATCGTTAATCATTAAACAAGAGTTTCTCAACCTTTTTAGACTTTTGGCCTCCAACATTGAGTCAGCAAACAGTCGAGACTGTTTTTCATGTTTAAACAGTCAATTAAATGTAAAGTTTAAAGCTCAAAAGTTCTTTTTAGGAACAGCTCAGAGGTTGTTGGTGAACCTTTGAGGGGCTTGTTGCCCCAGATTAGGAACCAGGGAGCTGAACCCTCAACCTGTACATAGAGGAGGTGAATTAATTATTAAACACGTCACCATTTTTCTAAGTTAATCTATTTATAAAGGTGCTATTGACATGAAATGCTAACCAGATGTCAGTAACACTCCATCTAGAAGAGAAATCAAACCATCAATGTTCATACTCTAGCCTTCTAAGACCTGAGTGTCTTTTAAAAACAGGTCTAAGTTGAACAGAATAAACTAATATAGTGCAAGAAGGAAGGTGCAAAAAGTCCTGGAAAGTCCTGACAGCAGCTGGAATCTATCAGTAAATAGAAAGAAATCCTGCCACTTAGTGCAAGTCAGTATCAGCTGCTTCAGCCCAACTGAGGGTCTATAATCAGAGGTCTCATTACCAAGGTGTCACACAACAAACGTCTCATGATGGCTAAAACCAGAGAGCTTCTCCAGACCTTCATAGCCTGATTGTAGCTAAACATGCTGCTGGTGCTGTATATGGTACAGGTATATACGTGTGTGACTGCAAATCCCTTCCCCTGTCCCATAATCAGGAAGAGGAAAGAGCAGCATAGACCGACCATGACCAGGTGCTCTAGATTTCAGACAGAAGAGCTGTCCGACATGTGATAACCAACACCGTGCCATTCTCTAGTTAAGAGTCTCACAAAGGCTTTTATTTTGATAACTCTGTGTGCTGATTGCTTCCTCTTCCTGGTTTGGGGGGACAGTCTTGACTCTGGCGTCCTTTTCCTCTCTCTGCAGCATGTGGACTTCAGGAGGCAGATGAAGGCAGACAGTATCATAATGGACTGGAAACCTCCAGAGGTAACTTGTGTTTTCGTGTCTCGTGTCTGATTGAGTTGTGATTCATGATTTAAGCAAAAAGCTGTACAGGAGCTTTGGTTTTGATGTCTTTTCTTGTGGCCGTCAGGTGATAGAGAAGTACGTTCCTGGAGGGATGTGTGGCTACGACCGCGAGGGCAGTCCGATCTGGTACGATGTGATTGGTCCTGTGGATCCCAAAGGCCTGCTGATGTCGGCGCCCAAACAGGACTTCCTGAAGACGAAGATCAGACACTGTGAGATGCTGAGCCAGGAGTGCCGCAAGCAGTCTGAGAAGGTCAGGGTGGAGGTCTCCTCTGGTTGGTCCTCTGTCCTCTCTCCTCTTTTCTCTCTTTATGTGTCTCCGTTTCTTTTGCTGTTCGTTTCTTTTGTATCTTTTTATTTTGTCTTTACAGTTTCTTTCCTCTTCCCTCATCTTGTTTCTCTAGTCTCATCATCAACCCCTTGTCTGCCTGCCTCCCTGTTGTCTCTTTGTCTCTCCATCTCCTTCTCTGCTTGTTTCCGTCTCCTCCTCTACTCATCTCCCTGTCTCTTTGTCTCCCCGACTCCTCGTCTCCCTGTCTCCTCCACTACTCTTCTCCCTGTCTATTCCTCTGCTTGTCTCTGTCTCCTCATCTCCTCGTCTCTTTGTCTTATCATCTCCTCATGTCCCTGTCTAGTTATCTCCTGGTCTCCTCATCTCGCTGTCTTCTCGTTTCTTCTTTTCTTCATCTCCTTATCTCTTCATTTCATTTCTTTGTCTCCAAGTCTCTCATCTCCTCTGCTGCTCCTGTCTCCCTATCTCCTCGTCTCCCTGTCTGACAGTTCCTCCTATCTCTGTCTCAGCTGGGGAGGAACATTGAATCCATCTGTCTGATCTATGACTGTGAAGGACTCGGACTGAAACACATCTGGAAGCCCATCGTTGAGCTGTATGGAGAGGTTTGTCCTTTACTCACACATCCATCACGTCTGTCCTCTGACCTTCAGCATCTGGACCTAAAACCACCTCTGTGTCCTTTAGGTCCTCACAATGTTTGAGGACAACTATCCTGAGGGGCTGAAGAGGGTGTTTGTCATCAAAGGTATCTCAGCAGACACCTAAAGAGTGTTTATCTTTAAAATATTTCAGACTGAAGCTCTCTTCCTTTTTGCTGTAGCTCCTAAACTGTTTCCGATGGCCTACAGCCTGATCAAGCACTTCATGTGTGAAGAAACAAGACGCAAGATCGTCATTTTAGGAAGTAAGATGATGGTTTTGATTCCACGCCAGCATGCAGCAGTGTGACCAACACAGTACATCAGCTGGTTTTATAACACCTCTTCTTCTCTGTTCCTGTTTATTTGATAGTTATGTTTCTTGTATTCTTTTAAAAAGCACTGGGGTTGTTTAGGGTTCTTATGGATGCTTGAAATCCTTGAAAGTGCTTGAATTTTAACGTGTTATTTTTAAGGTTTTGAACGTTTCTTGTTTAAAAAGCTTGAAACCAGAGATGCTCCAAAAAGTCAGCAGCTGATCAGAATCGGCCAGTAGCCTAATCAGCTGGATCTGTGATAGAGTCTGAGACTCAAAAGGTTGAATTTTTTTCCTGTCAGTAAATGCACCATCATCAAGCCTGAAACGTGCTTGGATTTCATTTTGGCCAACGTGTAAGAACCCAGAACATCTCAGTCAGTTCTATGAAATTGTTGACTGAAATCACACATCATCAATGTGGAGTTGTAGAAGAAATTAAATACAAAACAGTCTGAATCATGTCGAAGTCAGTAAAGTAAGTGACGGAACATTTTAGCTGCTTCTTTTGAACGTTTTGTTCAGTTTATGCATGTTTTTGTTTTCTCAGTATGGAAAGCTGTAGCAAAATTAAAGCTTTCACATAAATAAATCAGACATGGTTTTAAAGAATCAAAACAGCCTGAGTACATTTTTAAATGACGTTTGTTTCTTTGTGAGGTAACTGGCAGGAAGTTCTGCTTAAACACGTTGATCCGGACCAGCTTCCCGCCATGTACGGAGGAACCATGACCGACGAGGACGGAGACCCCCGCTGCAGAACCATGGTGAGAAAACAAACCAACGATGTTTAGTCTGTCTCAGAGGTCTGAGGCACTGAGAGGATCCACGTTGTGTTGACAGATAAACTGTGGAGGTCTAGTTCCAAAGTCGTACTACGTCCAGGACTCTCTGAAGATCGAGTACGACAACAGCGTTACCGTCAGCCGCGGCTCCAGCTTCCAGCTGGAGTGTGACGTCACTGCTCCCAGCAGCCTCCTGAGGTACCACAGCTCCACATGTATGGGATACACCGAGAAACTGTTAGCATGAGTGGAAAGAGAGGAACATTAGATCAATGTGTGAAAGAAAAAATGTTTTTTAAAGTGCTTGTTTTCTTTTTAATAAATCTCTTCTTCACAAAAACACAACGGAACAGAAAGAACCCATGCCCCAATAATCTCAGAAATCTAGTCAGAAACCAGGGATTAAAACAATCAATCATTCTAAAGAGGAGTTTATTCACCTGAAATGGGATAGAATTGAAAACATTTAAAAATGTATTTGCATCTAATGTGTAAAAATGTGATAGATCAATGTGAAAGTATCCTCCTGAGAAACACTAAAGTTATTATTAAAACGTGTGTTATCTAGTGAAGTATTTATGAAACGTGTTTACAGACACAAAGTCACTGAGAGCTCTCTGATAAAACAGGGTTTAGGTCTGTAGGTCTGAAGCAGCTCAACAACGGATTCTGTTTGGGGATTTTTTCTTCTACATTTCGAATAGAACACGTTGCTTTTAGAGTGATGTTGTTGTGGTTTGGTTTGCTGCTTGGAGGATCTTTGCTGCAACCTTTCTACTTTTTGGCCACTTTTGAAGCGTAACCGTAGCAACGACAGTGTCATTTATAAGAGAGAGCAGCTAATTGACATCTCAAATCCTATTAAATACAAAAGCACTGAATTCAGTTTGAAGTTGATTAAAATGAACACGCCTTACATGTACATTGTATCCCCCTAGTGGTGGATGAATGATACCGCAGCCTATTTCAACAGTAACTTTATCTAAAAAAAAAAAAACACAGTGACATTTAAAAAATGTTGTTTTATTTGTTAGATGTGAGTAGTTTGAATTAGATCAGGTGAGAATAAACAGACAGTTTGATGTGATGAAATGACGTCTAGCTTCATCGCGCCCCAGGTGGCAGTTTGCAAGTGACGGGGCGGACATCGGCTTCGGGATCTACAGGCGCACCAAGGAGAGCAACAGCAAGAAGGTTTCTGAGATGATGGAGGTTCTTCCCAGTGAACGCTACAACGCTCACATGGTTCCTGAGGACAGCTGTCTCACCTGCTCTGAGGCGGGAGTCTGTGAGTATTTATGTTCTGACACACAGATCAGTTTTGATTTTGAATTAACAGTTTTCTGCTTCTCATTCTGATGGTTGATGACACTGAGCTGTTTTCTGTTTTTCTATATCACAACGTCACCATCAACCCAGTTTTTTTTTTCTTGTCAATCAAGTTTCTTGTGAAAGCTCTTTTAAAATCACTTAAAGGACATTTGGGTCATTTTGAAGTGATGTTCTATCAGTTATTTATCTACAGTAAAGACCACACCCATCAATGACATCATTCAAAGCGATGCATTAGAACCTGATTCCATGAGTTCTTGTGAGTTTGTGTATTTCATGGTGTTTACGATGCTGCAGTGACACGTAGAGTAGTAATTTGACTTTGTTTGGTTGAAACGAACCAAACAAATGGTTTCATGCTAAATGCAGGGGTGCCCAACCTTTTTCGCCACAGGAGCTACTTTTATAATGAGCAGGTCCACACGATCTACCAGTAATCCTTCAGCGATTGACGGGTTGGGCACCCCTCAGGTTTACCAACAGGTAATATAGAGTTGTAACACATCAATGAGACTTTTTGAGCAGGAGTTGTTTTAAAGTTCTGAAAATTTGCTGTTAATTTGTCACCAATCTGCAGTAGTGTCTCTTTGATCCAACTAGTCATGAGTATGACTCTGGTCAGAGGACTGCTTCCTGATTCCAGATGCTCTCCCTGCTTTAGGAGCAGTTTACGATCCAGATGTTTCTTTTATCATCTGGTGAAACTGGAGGGAATGATGGTGATAAAACCACAAGATCCCTGTCTGATGTCTCTCTGTTACTATAGAGAGGAGAAATACTCCTCGGAGACTTTTATGCATTTGGACTTAATAAAAGTCCATGATTGAACCACATTTCTTTCATTTCATTTGGAGTTCACAAAAAAATGCAGCATGTAGAGTCTTGGTGTGCAAAGACTTTTGAAGTTATCATTTTGATAGTTTACAATAAATCAACATGTTTGAGCTTAATATAAATTACAACCATTAAAAATAAGGAAACATTAAGAAATTAGTTTGTCAGCGTAACCAGTTTCAAACCGCAACGGGCTTCCAGGCTGCTGCTAGCCAAAAATATCAACTATTAGCTCATAATTAAACTATAACTCCTGAAAAGGCTTTCTGCACAGATTAAACCAGATAGAAAAATGCTAGTTGGTTTTTAAAAACTATTTGAAACAGATAAGCTACCTGTTTCTAATGGCCACTAAGCTAATTGTAGCTGTGCTAATTAGCTAATCTAATTTGACTGTTATCTGCACTGAAACTATAGACTTTATTGACATATTTTCATATATTCACTATGGAAAGATATGTCTTTGTTTCAAAAGATCATTAAAAAAAATCTTACCTTAAATAAACAAAATGCTATTTCTAGTTACGGCAAGATGCTGAGAGTATTTTAAAAATAGCTTAAATATAATTATTTTACAATTAAATTGTTAAAATAAACAATTTTTTTATTTAAAGGCACAACAATGCTTTAAAATCACATTAATTTTCAGTTTGTTTGTGGATGTATTTTGTAGATTTGTCCCAGATAAAATGCTAGTTTGATCACACAAATGTGGTGTCAGTCGGTGGATCACAGCAGCTAGAAAATAAACATTTAACTAATTAACACAGTTCTCTAAATGAGAGAGGACTTCTCTACCAAAGGTCTACCTGCCTTTCACACAGTATTTCTAAACAAACAGGTGTGAGACAACATGAAGATGAACATGTGAACCCTGATGCTCTGTCACCAGGTCCTACTTGACTCTGTCGACTCAGCTGTTTGATGATGCGGTGTCTTTTGATTTGTGCAGATGTGCTGTGTTTTGACAACAGCTACAGCTTCCTTCAATCCAAGAAGGTGAGCTACAACGTTGAGGTGGTTCCTCCTCCAGATACACAGAGTCCACAGAGCTGAGGAGACGAGAGGCTGCAGCGAGGACGTCCACACCTGAAGCATCATGTCCCACATCCCCATCATCACCAGACTCTGCAGCTGGAATCTTCTCCCCTCAGAGTTCATAGTCAGTCATTAGTTTGGATGCTGGATTAAAAAGTGATGGTTACCTGGATGAAAACCAAGGCAGTGAGCGTATTTTGGTTGAAACAAATTACAAGCAACCAATCTGTTATGTTATAGTTATTAAAAATATATAAATGATTAAAAAAGTGATGAAATTAACAATGACTGAAGAAGAAAACAACAAAGTAAATCATGAACATCAGTTCTGCAGGCGGGCTGCAGATAACTGGTGACATCATTCAGCTTTTCCTGGTTAATCTGTTGTTTCTTTGCCATCTTGTTTTTGGGTTCAAAATGTTCTCAGTAGTTTCACTAAATCACAAGACTTCTTGTTGAGTTTCAAGCTTTCAGACGCCTTGTAAACTGGCAGCTTATAGAGTCCTGAGGATTATTGTGATCGTTCCTTCCCTTTGCCAGTTTTCCCAGAGAGTTTTGTGTAATTAGAAATCTGGGCTGTGAAGTGACAGAACCGGTTCTGTTACGGTTCTGAGGACAATAAAACATGTTTAAAGTGACTCAGTCACTCACTAAGCTCTGATTTATGAAGTCAGACATATAAAGTTGTGTTTTAATGTTTTAATACAGAAACAATGGAAACATCTGTAATTATAGTTACATTTTTATTGTTGTAACCATAGAAACTATAATTTATGTTTAAGGTTTTAAATTTAGATGTTGACCTGAGGGTGAAGTCTGTCAGAGTTAAACGTCACAAACAGTGTTACCAAATAAACCAGCTTCACAGAACCAAACCTGACTGTGTGACCTTTAACTCTTTATAACTAAATCAGGTTTTTCTGTGTGGATTTGGGACCATCAGGACAAACTAAGCCTGATTTATGACCTTCATAAGCTCACTGTGATGAGGGGAGACAGGCTCTGGGCACAGAACACATCTGTAAAAACCTTCATGCTGAGAAGCAGACAAAAAAAACACAAACATGTATTTGTGTCTTTTGGGTCTTTTTTTGTCTCTTTGAAGTCGTGATGTGTCTTTTATGTTTTGCTGTCTGATCATTTGGTTGTAGTCTGTTTTGGCTCTTCGTCATCATTCAGGTGGAGTTTCTAGTTCTCACTGATGATGTTTGAGTCAGTCTGAATTGGTGTTCTATCAGTTATTTGGACCACACCACCAGTGACATCACTCAAAGTGAATCGTCTCTAGAAACAGGAAGTAGTCCTCTGACTGGAGCAATAGTCAGATCAGGAGAGACGATGCTGCTGAACAGTGATAAACTAGAATTGGCGGCCCGTGGGCCAGCCGCCTATTTCTGCCTCTCAAGCCAATTAAAGTGTCCCAAAAGCTGTCGATCGTTCATAAAGTCCACAGCGAAACAACGCTGTTCCTCCCCCAACAGCTTCAGGAACTGGAGCTACTCTGCAGGCAGCTACAATGTGCACACACACACACACACACACACACACACACACACACACACACACACACCCGGCCTGCGGACTCCTCAGTGGATGGTCATCTGGCCCTTTCAGATTTCAAATTGAGTACCCCTGAACTAGAGGCTAATTTTCAGGTATTTAAAACAAGTGTGTGATGTCACTGGTGGGTGTGGTCCTTACTGTGGGTAAATACCTGCTTCATGACCCAAACACGTCTGTAAACTTGTGTGTGTGACAGCAGCCAAACGGAGGAACACACACAGGTGTTCTCAGGTGTCGACGACGCTGTGATGCTGTTCTTCATCTTCACTTTGTTTCACTGTGATTTCAATGAAGGCATTTTGTTGATTTTACTTTTAATTCATTGAAGCTTTAGTTTGATCTCATTTGAAAATGTGATATAATAAAATCACGTGTGGAGATTTGTTTGGTTCATTTTTAACTGACTGAAAATTGTTTTTTGTTCATTAAAAAAAGAATCCGTCTCTTAACTGGTTGTTTATTTGGTTCATATAATAACAGAAATACTGAAAAAAGACAACATTTTCATTATTTTACAAATGATTTTTCATTTTGTAACTAAAAGGGTTCACATTATTAAAACATCTATATTATATAAAGTTAATTATATAATTTATTACAATATTACTGCATTTTATCAGTGATGAGATCCAGATTATTGCTCTAGAAGACATGCTGATGCATTAGATCACTATTACCTGTTTATTATCCCCGGTCAGATTTACAGCAACAATCTGATGTTTTGTAATAACATAAGCACAATGTTATAATGAGAAAAGGGTTTTGTTTGAATGTTTCTAATGTGATGCGGTTCTGTTTTATTTTTTGCTGGAATGGCAGCTTGTTAAAGAGGCTGTTTGATTTGGCCATGTGCTGAAATACACACCGGCTGCTTTAATGTAGGAAGATAAAATCACATTTCTTCCACTGATCTTTATCTTCTCAAAACATATGTTGCCCTAAAGTAAGTCAAATGTGGAATATTAAGTGAAAAATATAAAGTATAAAGTGCTGAAGCTTCTAAAACGCATTTTGTCTTATTGAATACTAAAATACTTTAAAATAACTTTTGTATATTTTATGTGTTTCTACTTAAGTTGATGATCCAAAATGACTCTTCATAAACCCATTTAACTAAGATTTCATCTACAGGCATTGTTTCATTTTTCTGTTTGCAAAAACCAGTGGATAATTTATTGTCACTAAGCCCCCTAACCCTAAGCCTAACCCTTAAACGTCTATAGGCACTTCTAAAAACAATCATCAGCAAACAAAACAGACTGTATTCTTTTAGATAATTTACAGATGTTACTAAATAGAAAGCTTAGGGCCAAACACTGAGCCTTGAAGGACTCCACAGTGAATATCTTCAAGTTCTGATTCTTTTTTCGCTGCTTTCTGTTTGACAAGTTAATACTAAGAACTAAGTATGAGCTGCTCCTCTTATCCTATAACCCTGTCTGTCATTTAAAAAGTAAACCTATTAATGGAGTGTCTATCTGATTTCAGATGAGGTTGTAAACTGGAATACAAACGTATGCAGATTTTACAGACTTACAAATCAATGACCTAATTGTCCACTAGGAGGCGCCATTAGACAAAACAGGAGCATGTTGGCTGTTTTACAGCTGGTCATAGTCAGACCTAACCACTAGGCTAAGGCAGGTCATAACCTTGGACCTCTGATAACATACAGTATGGATTTATTTTTTATTTATGCTGTTAAATATAAGATAAACATGTTAAATGTGTTTTTAAAAAGTAAGTGTAGTTCAAAATACCAGTAACTTCAAAGTGCTAAATACATAATACCTACTTGTGTTAACATCACTAAATCTAATAAGAACAGCTACACATTCCTGCTGGTAACAGGTGTTGTGCAGAAAAAAGAACCCCAATGTGAATAGTCACCCTTTCCTAAAAGTGTGACAAGCCAATTTATCATATATCCCCCATGCTTTATGGGTTTTTGTTCTTGGGATTGTTCTCATCCTCCTTCTTCCTCCAAACACAGCAAGTGGATTTTCTTCCAAAAAAGTTTTGGTCTCCTCTGACCTTCCCTCATAACTCCTCTGGATCATCCTGATGGTCTCTGGTGAACTTCAGATATGTTCTGGCTTCAGCAGGAGGGCCTTGCTGCAGGTTTTAATCCAAGATGTCATAGTGTGTTACTATTGGTGACCTTTGACCCTGTGGTCACCCCCCCACACACACACACACTGTTCTGTACTGATCCCTCCCTTCTCATGATCATTGATTCTCCACCAGGTCAGATCTTCATGGAGCTCCAGCCTGAGGGAGATTAACAATCATCTGGAGTTTCTACTACATTCAACACAGATATTAATTTAGTCAACAGTGTTATGTTATGGGGAGTCAGTAGCTCAGTAGTCATCTGGCAACCAGAGGATTGTTGGTTAGATCACAGCATTTGCCAGGTCACTTTGTTGTTGTGTTCTGGGCAAGACAAACTTCACCCACCTTGCCTGCTGGTTCACCTCCATCAGTCTGCTCCAGGGCAGCTGTAGCTACAAGCTTATGCCATGGGAATGTGTGTGTGGATGACTGACCACAATGCAAAGCATTCTGGGGGCTCGGACTGAATAAAGCATTGTACAAATGAAGTGAGTGGATAGGAAGACGTCTTAGAGACCAGCTAACAGGTTAGACAGATTCCTTGGGGTTGGTGGGGGGTCAAATACTTATTTCATGTAATAAAAAACAAATTATTTTAAAACATTCAATGTGGTTCAGGAATTTATAGATTCTGACCCTCACACAGTCTACATCCTCTCCATCCTTTAACTTGAAAAGTGTGTGTGTGTGTGTGTGTGTGTGTGTATTCGGGGGGGGGGGGGGTGTAAAATATTTATTACCTCACATTGGAGCCTGAAAATAAAATACAACTGAATAAACACAAAGGAAATATTGTTGTGGATACATTTCCAGAACATTTGACATTGAAGGAGGTGCAGACAGAGAAGTGTTGCTAGGTAACAATAATAAAATAAGTATTTCACACATTAATAAGATGAACCTGCACTCCTCTACAGAGATGGGATGTTGTATTAAAAGGTTTTGTTCCAGAAACAAACCGAACCCCAGAGAGTTCCGGTTCAGCATCAGCATCCCGGAGCGGGCACGGTGCCAGCGGGATGCGGGCTGATGCAGGAGGGGGGA
>SSNR01000507.1:52770-65185 GCA_006937965.1 Callopanchax toddi | reverse complement strand
CAGATGCGGATCCAGGGGGCGAGAGAAAACCCGCAGAGGGGGAGGAGGGGGAGGAGGGGGGCTCTCCTCGACCTGTCGCTGCCCGTCCGGTGGGCGGGGTTAACGGGGGTGTGTCGGACGGAGGGGGCAGGGGCGGAGCCGCTCGGACATGAGTAAATGACGTCAGCTCCCAGGTCGCCGCGAGCAGAGAAACAAACATGGCGACGGAATGGAGCGGGCAGCAGGGTTACATTCTCACCGTCGTTATCTGCCTGTGGAGCTCCGTCAGCGGCCGGACGGAGACGGCGGCGGCGGCGGCACCGGGGAGCTCCGGGGTCCGCGGCGGCAGCCAGGTCCTCGGCATGCGGCTGGAGAGGAGCGACAAGCCCGCCAGCACCACTGACGACGGCGTCATCCAGGTGACCGAGGAGAGCACCGTGCAGCTCCGGTTCTACGGGGTTCAGCTCCACTCGGGCACCTGGAATCAGATCCGCTTCACGGAGCTGGCGGGCGGCGGCGGCGGGGAGGAGGAGGAGGAGCAGCCGCGGGAGGCGGTAGCGGCGGCCAGGGCGGCAGCGGACCCGCCGGACGGGACCTGCGTTGACTTCACGAAGGACATCAGCGTCGGTCACTTCTTGAATGTCAGCAGCCGCGGAACGTCCGGGCTGCTCAGCGTGCACGTGAAGCCGCTGCGCAAGAGCGAGCCGTGGAAGGAGTACGCCCTGTGCACGCCGAGCGAGGACGGCGGGCGGTGGGTGGTGCTGGGGGACAGCGACGGCAGGGTGCTGGTGGTGGAGGAGAAGAAGTCCCTGCTGCCCGTCTGGCTGCAGGTCATCCTCATCGCCGGCCTGCTGGTGCTGTCCGGGATGTTCAGCGGCCTGAACCTCGGCCTCATGGCTCTGGACCCCATGGAGCTCCGCATCGTCCAGAGCTGCGGCACCGACAAGGAGAAGAAGTACGCCCGGAAGATTGAGCCCATCCGCAGCAAGGGCAACTACCTGCTGTGCTCCCTGCTGCTGGGGAACGTGCTGGTGAACACCACCCTAACCATCCTCCTGGACGACCTGATCGGGTCCGGGCTGGGGGCGGTGGTGGCCTCCACCATCGGCATCGTGATCTTCGGGGAGATCGTCCCCCAGGCGCTGTGCTCCCGACACGGACTGGCCGTGGGGGCCAACACCATCACGGTCACCAAGTTCTTCATGCTCCTCACCTTCCCGCTGTCCTTCCCGATCAGCAAGCTGCTGGACGTCCTGCTGGGACAGGAGATCGGGACCGTGTACAACCGGGAGAAGCTGGTGGAGATGCTGAAGGTGACGGAGCCCTACAACGACCTGGACAAGGAGGAGCTGAACATGATCCAGGGAGCCCTGGAGCTCAGGACCAAAACCGTGGAGGACGTGATGACCCCCCTGGCCAACTGCTTCATGATCCACGCGGACGCGGTCCTGGACTTCAACACCATGTCTGAGATCATGGAGAGCGGGTACACGCGCATCCCCGTGTATGACGACGAGCGTGCCAACATCTCGGACATCCTGTACGTCAAGGACCTGGCCTTCGTGGACCCGGACGACTGCACTAACCTGAAGACCATCACCAAGTTCTACAACCACCCGGTCCACTTCGTGTTCCACGACACCAAGCTGGACGCCATGCTGGAGGAGTTCAAGAAAGGTCAGTGTGTGTGTGTGTGTGTGTGTGTGGGGGGGGGGGGGGGGGCGTGACCCCTCTGTCTGTATTGATCTGATCGGATTGATGGGAACATGTCAGCCTACTTTCAGGACACACAGCATCTCATGATGATGAAGCACTCCTCTCTCTTCCTACACATCTGGAGAACATCTGGTTCAAGGGCTTTAAGGTTGTTGACCTCCCAGAGTTTCACCTGAATGTTCACACACACACACACACACACACACACACACACACACACACACACACACACACACACACACACACACACACACACACACACACACACACACACACACACACACACACACACACACACACACACACACACACACACACACACACACACACACACACACACCTCAGGAGTCCTTTAGATCAGACCTGATCACTGTGTTAATACCAGAGGCAGGTCTAGACGGTGGGGCGGAGCTTATTGTCATGCCTTCAAGGTATTTGTCTATGTGCATGAAATACACAAATTACACAAATCAAATTTACCAATTCAAGTGACATCATCTGAAGGAGGCTGATTAAACAGCTGTATTACTGTATAGCACACAACGAGATTTATACCAGTTAATTATTATTAATAGTAGGGGGGTTAGACATTGATATCATAACATTTTTTGCCACACAACGTTTAAAAGAGGACGATGATGAGGATGGCTGTGAAGCTGTTAGATTGTTAGCAGGTTTCTCTTTCCTCTGACATCAAGCTGCATCGACTTGGATCAGCAGACAGTCGGACTTCTGTAGCTCCATGTGAAGGATACGTTTCATGGTATTTTTCTGTACTCTATTGCAGTGGTTCCCAAAGTTGGGGTCGTGACCCAACTGTGGGTCCTGAAACAGCAAATGGGGGTCCTGGGATGTTCTCCAGAACTAAAAGTAAATTTAAATTCCTTGCTAATACCATATATTTGCCCCTACAAACTGTTACAAACAGGTGAATAAACATAGTATACAGCAATAGTTGTAGAAGTTTGTGTTGTCATTCTATCCTTGTTTAATTAGTTTATTATCAGTGTTTGTATATTTTGCCAGGAATGGCTGGGGTCACGAGTCTCTGTCACTGTCATTTTGTGGGTCAGAAGCCAAAAAGTTTGGGAACCATTTCTCTATTGCAAAGTGTGCTAAATGCTCAATAATGCTGCTGCCTCATTGTCAAAATAGGAATTTCAATGTTATTGAAAATTATATATATTGCACACCCCTAATTAATAGTATATACTACTATTATGTGATACTGTCTGAAAATTATGATTTAAGCTATCTTTTTTCTTCAAATTGGCAGAAACTTGCTTCCATATAAATGCCACTGCTATCAGAGTGAACTGTTCTGAAGGGACCTGCATAAGGAGGTGTGATGTCACACATGGTTCACACTGACTCTCTGTATTTACAACGTAAATATTGATGCTACGCATTAGCATCATGTGTGTATCAATTCTGAAGTTGTTGTTCAATGGGAACAGACACACAATAGTGATGATGATATCCAGGAGATAAATGTGACCTCTTTAAATGTTTTGATTTGTTTAGGCAACAGAACTAAACCTATAAATATTTGATAATAAATGACAAAGAACTGAAAAGACTCAAAGTGATCATTCAAATCTTTGTAATTGGGTTCTTTATTGGGAAGATGATGAAGAAGTAGTATCTGACCCAATGCAGACAATGCTTTGAACAACCTCAGTTTGGAGAAACAGATTAGTTCTGACCAGATTGACAAGCTAACAGCTAATCTGAGTGATGCTAAGATGACAGTGGTTAACTGTCATCATAAAACACCTCTAATCCCAAACTATTCTTAGCCACTCATGATTACAATATTTTTTAATTTAAAAGGTATTTACATGTAATTATATGGTTATTTGCAGAGGAAATTAGCATCAGATCTAGCTAACCGTGTAAAATGTGCAGCTAGAATATCATAATATTTCAGCAATAATAATATTATTAATAATAATGTGAAATAGGTGGTGATGTAGAGGTTGTTTTCATAAACCACTACGACCGTTTTGAGATGATGGGTTGTTTTTCCTACAGCTGTAAGGTCTTAATTAACCTTGTAAGTAGCTGCAGCAGCAGTGGAGCAGCAGATTTACTGGCAATCATCTTTAACAGGAACTAATCACTGAAATCAGCTCCCGTGTGACGTTTGATGGGATCAAAATCCCACATCCTGGTGCTCAGGATTAGTGCCGGAGATCTCAGAGCTGATACACACACCTACTAATATCATTAGTGTCGTAGCTGCAGCTTGTTCTAGATGACTTATTCACCAGGTGGTTGTAGTTCAGGTGGATCCACAAAGTTTCATTTCTACTTCTAAAGAAGTTCAAACATGGCAGGAGACTTCAGCTGTCACTGTGCTGGAGCTTCACCCACAGCTGAGCCCTTTTTATAGCATCAGAGCACACACACACACACAAGCACACACACAAGCACACACACACACACGCACACACACAGCCTAATCCTGAGATAGTGACTTTTAATTTCTCACCTCACAGGTTGCTCCAGCTCATAGTGACGTTTAAGTCTGAAAAATAAAATGTGTTAGACGTTAGTTTTCAACATCATGCACAAACATTTTTGAGCCTTTATTTTTTGTGGTTGTCTGTTGGGACCTGCTGCAGGGTTGCTGACCTCTCACCTCCCTGCCAGAGGAACAGGGAGTGATGATGATGATGTTTGTGAGTCATCACATGAGCAGCCACTGACTTCAGCTCTGCTGCAGTCTGCAGAGCTGACAGGCCTGCCTCTGTTCATGAGGGGGACCACTCACAGGATGACGTTTACTGACCAGAACAGCTCACACAGGGACAGGATCCTGAATTTAATCAGCTTCAGGGTCATTTTACTGCTCAAATCGACACATCTGAGTTCATGTTTGCTTAAGATTCCTGCAGCTGTGAGCGCCTCGAGGAGGAGATTCACTTTGAGCAGCAGAGTTCTTCCCATTTACAGCATGAGAATTTATCCATCTTAATCTTTGTTTTAGGTTTTTTAAATATCAGTAATTTAGGAATCCCAAAGCTAACATCTGGGCGGCCTGTATGGGTTGTGTCTGGCAGAAGTTTTTTTTTCATCCATTCATTTAAAATGGTATTGGTTCCCTGATTCTTCAGTCATTATTCACGCTCAATTGTGACAGTTTTTGCAAGGGCTTGGACAGGTCTTAAAGGCACACCAAGTACAGCAATCCATGTTTCCACCTCAGAACCTGCTCAGGACAGACGAGCTGAAGACACTGACATCATGGATCTGAGCTAAGAGATCTGTTGTATCGTGTTCATCATGGCGAAGCCTCAAAGAAAACCTTTGTCTGATGATTGAAACACGGGCGCACTGCGGGAGGGAGAGGCCAACAGCTTGTTTTTACGACAGTGATTGAAAAAAGACACTAGGGGTGCTAAATACAAGTCAAACTGCCTAGTGTGCCTTTAAAGGGGTATAGACCCTGTGCACAAGAAAATGCTAACTTCCGGGTTTGAGACCGGATGTACTGTCTTTCGTTTCCTGTAGCTGTATTTGACGGTAAATCCTTACAGCGAAGATGGACTACAGAATCATGTCCAAATTACGAAAAGGAAAGGATCGGGTTAAAAATGGTCGTTGTATATCAGAGGTCGCGCTAGACTTTTTGGTTTTCCGTCATTTTGACTGACAGGGTTTAAAAAATCCGGTCATAATCTATTTTTATCCGTCACTTATTAATTTGAAAAATTATAATAATTACATTTTCAGTAGCATTATTACTCAAACACTGGGCCCATTTAGCACATAAATCCATAGGATTAGACTCTAAATGAGTCGATCAGCCAGTCATCCTATAGAAATTTCTAAAAACTCCGTTTGGAGTCGAGCGCAGCGAGGTGCAGCTCTGTGCGCTCCGCGGGACTCTGATTACAGAATATTAATTAATTAATCAGAATGACCGGCGCCCTTCAGATCTTTCCGTCAAAGTAAAAAAAAACAAACAAAAAAAACGGTTATATACGGGACATTTCCGGTTAACGGGACCCCTGCTATATATTAGGATTTACGATGGGGAAGGTTGTGAACACCTCATCTCTCTCTCATGAAATCATAATGAACGTTAATATTATACAGAGTCCCGCAAAGCGCACAGAGCTGTGCCTCAGCTGCTGCTGCGCTGCGCTCCACTCCGGAGAGTTTTTATTTCTATATGATGACTGGCTGATGGACTAATTTAGTGTCTAATCCTATGGATTTATGTGCTAAATGGGCCCGGTGTTAGATCAATGGAATAGGAACCGAGCGATCTGCAGCTTCTAAACAGGTTCTCCAAACCGCGACCGTCAGCGGAGGATTACACAGCATGTAAACAAACGTAAAAAAGCCTCAGCATATACACAAATAATTTACGTTGGTAAGGGTCTCAAACTATAAGTATTGACGATGGGGAGGGTTGTGACTTACCTTCAAAATTAGATAAATCCTGCAAAATATAAAATGTGAAGCCTTTCTCTCGTTTGCTCTTTGGCGCAGGGAAAAACGATCAACAAGTCGGTGAACATCATCAACAGAAATATTAGGCAAATGCCCCAGACATCTAGAAGAATTTAAATCGCCGCTTAGTCCACTCATTTTGTGACTTCTTTGGGAATACAAGACCGTAAATAGGGTGCGACCAGGCGAGAATATCAAACCGGAAATAAAACACTGGACAGGAGTCTTCCCACCGGAAGTAGCATATGCTAACGTGCACAGGGTCTATTTGGGTCATTATGAAGTGGCGTTCTCTAAGTTATTTATCTACGTACATTAAGGACCACACCCACCGGTGACATCAACAGGAAGTAGTCCTCTGACAGGAGCAATAGTCATAGCTAGTCAGAGTGGTGACAAATCAGCAGCTCATTTCCAGGTATTTAAAACAACTGTTGCTCAGAAAAGATACAGGGATGCTTTAGACCCCCTGGGCTGCATATCTTAGTAATTGAGATGATTTGATAGAAAGCTGTTGATTTTTTAAGTACTCTAATATAAATGTACAGCAGCAGCAGCTCCTCTGTGCTGTCAGATTGGTGTGATGTCAGAGTAGCAGCTTATTTCCTCTCTACTCCTTTAATAGGTCTCACTGTAAAGACCTACCAGGTAGTCACACACACATCAGTTGTGTTGTTTGTATAAAGTTGTTGACATAGTGTTGTTGTGAACATTAACTAGTACCTGTCCCTGTGAATCATGTGACCACTGAGCATGAAGTCACCTGGTTTAAACGAGTCATTTTGCCTGGAGGATGATTTCTAATAGAATAATCTGAGGAGTTGTTTAAACCCTAGATTAGTTATTTGTGTTAACAAGCAACTAAACAGGTATTAAAGTGACAGGTGACTATCAGCTATCAACCAGTTAGTTGTACTAATTATTATTTTTTTATCTTTCTTTGAACTGACTGTAATTATGGGTTAGGTCCCAAAACCCCGAGCTCTGAAACGTGATTGGTTAGTTATTGGGCCAAACCACTGCCAACAGCAGCATGGTGATTAAGACAGAACTGATCTGTGTCACCTCTCCTGTAGGAGGAAACCTGCCTGAGTTTCAATCAGGTAACGCAGTCTTCCTGATGGAAGCAAGCTGCTTGGTTTTCATGGCAGTGATAAAGTTGTTCTTCTGGGATTTCTCTGCTTGATGCTTATTGGGCTGTTTGCTGTTGTGGTTAAAACCAGATGAAGCTGATCTTTAAGGAGTACTATAGGATTGATGGTAAAACCGATAAAACACCTGTAATCTGAGCTGGTTTAGTGAAATTAGGAGGGAAGTCGATGGTAATCAGAAGCTGTTTCTGACGTTCCAAACTGTTCTTGCTTTTTAACTCTATTATTCTAGTGATCTTGTTTTAATTATAGTGCTGCACATCCTAATCCTATTGTACAACAGTAAACTGTTTATTTAGTAAACTATTTTGTGATGCTAATATACAGCATATAGGATTTGGAGTGTCAACTACATTTTACTGCAATGATGGACGCGGAACTGATCTGTTATGGTAAAGAAGGAGCGGAGCCAGAAAGCAAGGCTCTCGATTTACCGGTCGAGCTCTGCCCCAATCCTCACCTGGTCAGGAGCTTTGGGTAATGGCTGAAAGAGCGAGATCTCTGCAGGGTGCCCGGGCTCAGAGATAGGGCGAGAGACTCAGACATCAGGAGAGACTGGGAGTAAAACCACTGCTCCTCCATATCGAGAGGAGCCAGCTGAGATGGTTTGGGCATCTGGTCAGGATTCCTCCTGAACATCTACCTGGGGAGGCGGGGCATAAACAACACAGTTTGATCAGAATATGTGTGTAAATGGTAACGAGTGTAGCTGTGTGTTATATTGAGGAAATAGTTCAGGTTTTTAATTTTTCCATGGAACCAACTAAAAGTCTGCTCTCTGTTTCACTGATGATGATGGGGTTTTCTTTCTTCCCCGGCATGTTTTGAACTTCTTCCTGTACAGTTTTTTAGCTTGTTCTACAAATCATAAATCAAAACGTTCAGCTCATTCAGGACTTTCCTGCTATGACTTTTGGTATTATTTGATACTTCAAATAATGTTAAACGTTAAAGCTAATAGGGTTTTTATTTCTCAAAGTTCAAATCCTCAAAAGAATTCAGCTCCAGTCTTCAGCAGTTTCTTTCTTTATCCCTGAGCTTTAGGCTGCATGGTGGCCCTGTTGTTAGCACTGTAGCATCGCAGCCAGACGGTTGCAGGTTTGAATCCTGGCTGTGCCTTGCTGCGTGGAGTAGATGTTCTCTCCATGCATGTGTGGGTTTCCTCCGGGTTCCCCCACAGATCACAACATGCCTGATAGGTTCCAAATTGTTCATTGCTTTGGATAAAAGCCTCTGCTAAATAAATAAACATAAACATTCAAACAGCATTTCTGCAAAGAATTTTTCTAATTTTAGTATTAACAGAATCTTTTATAATGATTTCTTATAATTTACAGCATGAATGTGTAAAAAGAAAAAACCTCTGAAGAGGCTTCATGTGTGGTTCTTGTCGGTTTAGCGGTCCAGGTGGACGAATACATTTTTAAAAGGTGACGTCAATTTAATTGGAGAAAGTTGTTTCTTACAGGAACGCTGTTTGAATGCTGAAAGAAACGGCTGAAAACTGAAGACCTGAACTATGTTTGGAAGATTTGAAGTCTAAGCAGAAAACATCTCTTAAACTAAAGTGACTGACTTTGAGCTGAAGGGACAGACAGACATAAAGGGTCTGGAGAAGCTGTGGTGAACGTTCTGCTGCTGCTGCTGAGACATTGATTGTTCATCATGATGGGTTTGGTGGTGGGTCAGTGTTGGTCTGAGGAGGCAGATCCATGGAGGAACACACAGACCTGTACAGGATAAATGATAGACCCTGACTATTCGGTATCAGGATCAAACCCATAGACCCATTTTTAGACCTTCACTGGTGCAGGGGGTCCTGGGTTCCTCCTGGTCTATCATAATGTGGCGAGAGTCCGCTGGCAGTTCCTGAAGGTTGAATGAATGAATACACTGACTCTCCTCTCTGCTGGCCCTACATGAATCCAGTAGAACGTCTCTGGGACATCATGTTTAGGCCCATCAGTACATGAGGTTAAGGAGGTTTTATCGTTTCTCAGAGCCTTTTATCATTGCTTCACAGTCTGCAGCACTGGAGGTGGTGAAGTAGCTAAATATGCTAACCTTTAGCTTGTCTTCTTCTCTATGGTTGAAGGGGCAGGTAACGTTAAACTATCATGTTTGAGGATTAACAGGTAATGTTTCCACATGTTTACCCTTTAAAACAGTTCAGTGGCACCACGTCTCCCATGAGGCATCATGGGTGACAGGAATAAGGTGGATAAGGCACATGAGAACACGGCAGCGTGACAGAAAGGAGACGGTGCTGCTGGTGTTTGATGTCCATGAGCGGTGACAGGCCTCCACCCTGTTGGACTGATTACGCCTCTTTATTTACCTCCTGCTCAGCTGGCATCCACCTCTCAGTAAAAGGGTTGGGTTTTTCTTTTGTGTAACCACACATAAGGAAACTTTAGAAATCAGAGTGAAGTGTACCTTTATGATTTTAAACCTCCATCTGGCAGCTCCTCCACCTCCTCTCTCTTCAAAGCTCTTAGTCTGGTCTGGGCTATATTAAGGCATCAGTCCGTCCTGCCAGCAGCCAGGATAAATCCACTCAGATCAAACTCTGCAGGATTGGAATAAAAATAAAATGTTTTCATCTAGAAGAGGCTGAATCTAATTGAAGGTGTTTCGAAGCAGCAGCTGCTTTGAAACAGACTTCTTTCTCCTTGCTTGTCTCTGCAGCTGCCGCCCTACTTTCCTGTCCGGAGTTTTAACATTAACGTACTGGCCAGGAGGGACTTGTAACTTTCATCTGACCTCTGTCCTCTCCAGGTAAATCTCACCTAGCCATCGTTCAGAAAGTGAACAACGAGGGGGAGGGGGACCCTTTCTACGAGGTGCTGGGACTCGTTACCTTAGAGGACGTCATCGAGGAGATCATCAAGTCCGAGATCCTGGATGAGTCTGACCTTTACAGTGAGTTGGTGACCAGCTCTGATATACAGCAGGTAAAATAGGTATTAACCAGGTCACCGTTTTTCTAAGTAAATCTATTTCTAAGGATTCTGTTGACCTGAAATTCTGACCAGACGTTAAAAAACCCATCCAACGCACACATACAAAGAAATCAAACCATCAAGGCCAAAACATGTGTAATAAAAGGGAATGACTCAAGGAAACAGTGAACCATGAGTGTTGTCCATGAATCAAGGCCCTCTAGTGGAGGGCTTCAGAAAGCCCTGGAGACTCCTCTACTGACTAGACATGATGCATGTTTAAGGTTTAGACCAGCCTGTGAAACACTGAGAGGATCAAGTCTGGCCAGATGACGCCAAAACTGGATGCCATAATACACACCATGTTTGGAGGTCAAAGGTCACTGTACATCACCCTAAAAAGCACCAAACCAACAATGAAGTTTGGAGGTGGAGCATCATGGTGTGGGTCTGTTTTTCAACATAGAGCTCTGAAATGCTTCATATAATCAAAGGAAGGATGAATGGAAACACTGGATCAAAACCTGCTGCCTCTACCAGATGATGGAGATGAAACCAGGAGACGATTCAGCAGGACAATCATCAAAATACAGCCAAGAAACTCTACTGGTTTCAGAGAAACGAATCGAGCTGCTAGAATGGTCCAGACCTGAATCCTAGACAACATCTATGGAGAGAGCTAAAGGTCAGAGGTCATAGAGGAACCTTCAGGATCTGAAGACTGTGAAGAAGAATGGACCAAAATCCCACCTGAGCAACATCTGAGACTAGTTTCTCCTCCAGGAGGCGCCTGGAAGCTGCAGCACCAACAAAGACTTTAGACCAAGAGTTCAATAGATTCAGAAAGAGTCATACATTCTTTTCCCAGTGTCATTCTGTTTTATTAATCATAACTTAATATATGGACATGGATGGTTTGAATTCCTTTCATGTGTGCATTGGATGGACTGTTACCAACACCAGGTATGAATTTCACATCAACAAAACCTTTAGAAATAGATTTACTTAGAAAATTGGTGACATGTTTAAAGTGATTTTACCAGCTGTGTATAAAAGCCAGTTAGATTTATTATTTTGTCTCAAGGTTGCATTTTAGTCTCAGATTAAAAAGCCTACAATTTTCAAATATTTAGGTCCAACATGTTTGTAGAACACTATGCTTCATATCATTTAGTAAGTAAGTAAAGTTGATTTATATAGCGCCTTTCACAGATATACATCACAAAGCGCTTTACAACATAAACAAAATAAAATGGAGAAAACATTGAAAATAAAAAACAAAACAGAGATTTGCGGGTAAGATCTACAGGGGATCTACACTGTAAATTATGAGATTATGTGGGACACTGACTTGGGCAAGAAACTAAAATCTTGGGCAGAACAATATTAGGGCAAACTTCAATACAATATTTAGGCAAAATAATAAAAGGGAAAAATGGGAGCAGAAGAAAAGGTAACAAAAGGGAGGGAGGGAGTAGCATTTTACACACAGAGTCACAACAACTGAATAAACACATGAAGAAGGGTGGGTGGGTGGGTCGGGATCTCCACCAGCAGCAAGGACACTCCGCACAGCTGACCGACCTTCACTCCCCGCCGAGGGGGAGGAGAAGTTCTGGTGAGAGAGCGTAGAGAAGGAGGGGCTGAGCAGCCGCTTCATTCACTCTGCTGAGTGGGAGTTTATCTTCAGGGTCACCAGATACGATAACAGAATGTGTTTGGAGCAGGCAGTCCTGTTTGTTCATTGGCTCATTAGCATCCTTACTGTGCTGACTCTTCAGTGCATCATGAACAGACTAAAAGAACCTGAAGGAAAATCTAAAATCATTTTAGGAAGTGAAACTTTGAAACAAGTTATCCTGCTATTTTTCTTTTTCTGTTCAAAGCAGCAAAGCATCACTGTTCTTATTGGCTAATCAGAAACTCCTGCTGAGGTTTACATTCCATCGCCATCTTTTCTTCTTCCCATCGTTGATTTGCAGCCGACAACAGGAACAGGAAGAAGGTGGATCCCAACAAGAACAAGCGAGACTTCTCGGCCTTCAAGCATGACGGCGACAGTAAGGTGAAGATCTCTCCACAGCTCATGCTGGCAGCTCATCGTTTCCTGGCTACAGGTGAGCTCCAACGGGGGGCGGGGGGGGGGGGGGGTTAATCTCACAG
>SSNR01000507.1:0-52760 GCA_006937965.1 Callopanchax toddi | reverse complement strand
GGGGGGGGGGGGGGGGGGGGGGGGGGGGGGGGGGGGGTTAATCTCACAGTGGGCCAACACACATCACAGTTTACGGTATCAGGTTATTAGTTATTCTGTACAATATCTAAATGTTTGTTTTATTCCTTACACCATCAAACCATTGTATTCTGCACAGCTGCACGTTTGAATGTCCATCGTTGATCGTTGATTACACACTGACAAACATCCGGTCTCTCATTTAACGTGAACATTATTAATAATGTTAAAAACAGTTTTAAAATCCCAGATTTGTTGGATAACATCCACATATTAACACATTTTACAAGTTCTCACATTTCGCAGTAAATTTTACAGTTCTGTCTGCATTTTCCACATTATGTAAATCCTATGACTCTAAATGTTTAACAAGTGAGCACGCCATAATCTATATAATAATGTTAATTCTGAATTAGATCCAAATCAGCAGAGAGATGTACTAAATAAAAGAAAACATCCATCTGAAGGATTTTTATGAAGCTTTCCTCTCAATATCTTACTACAGACATCCTGATGTTTTAGAAAACACAAGTGTCTCAAACGTCTGTTCAGTCTACATCCAGACAAACATGGACATGCATTCTGACAGTATGATAGTCTTTAGCAACAATACTACAGTACTGCATTATTACGACAGATATGTCATCAGTTATTGACATTATTTTAATTTGAGATCAAGGTTGAATTTTTTTTATATCACAGTTATTGAGAGATCAAATTTAAAATGGATAAAACACCAAACTACTGCAGGAGGTTTTATAAGATATTGACGTGGAACAGGGTGTCAAACTCCAGCATGTCTTAGTTTTTATCCTGATCCAACACTTGAACCTTTAGGTAAATTACATCTTCAGCATTTCCTCAGTTCTACAGAAGTCTGTTAATCACCCACTGATTTAAATCAGGTGTGATGGAGCTGGGAAACCTCTAAACCCTGCTGGATAGCAGCCCTACAGGACAGGAGTCTGACAGCTAATCCACAGTGTCTTCTCTTCCACCACTCTACTCAACACTGCCGCCACACAAGGATGTGTCCTGGGCAGTGTTGGGAACGTTACTTTAAAAAAGTAATTAGTTATAGTTACTCACTACTTGTTCCAAAAAGTAACTGAGTTAGGTACAGATTTACTTTATAACAAAAGTAACTAGTTACAGGGAAAATCATTTTTGCGTTACTATTTTAAAAAAAATAGTTGTGTTATATCAAAGAATTAGGATTTTTCTGATCAGTTTTTCTGAGTAAATTTAAAAGAAACAGAAACTCCTGGACTTAACGACACCTCACAAACACATTCTGATCTTTTAACTCAATCAGTTTGAAGTGGTGGATAAATCTCCACCTTGAAGATGAACAACTTTTCATCCTAAAGCTCCAGACTGCCCTGCTCCATCGCTGGCGTTTGTGTGTGTGTGTTTGTGTGTGTGTTTGTGTGTGTGTTTGTGTGTGTGTTTGTGTGTGCGTGGCTGTGTGCACAAGCAGTTTGTGCATGGGGACGGTGCGTTCGGATTACACAGTTTATTTCATCAATTCATAGCGTAATAGATTGGTTATCGTTTGTTCTCAGATTATGCTTGGAAGTTGAGACACTGCTGTTTCTGCTTTGTGTGAAAACAGTGAGAGGCGCGTGAGAACAGCTGATGGGGAAACGGGGCGGAGCGAGCGAGTGTGTGAGAGACGTAGTGCTGCAGGTGTGACAGTCAGAGAGCAGGAAACGGCTCTGTTCGGTTGTTTTTAACGGTTTTAGACTGTTTTTGGTGTCGCTACAGCCGACAGCAGCTCCTATTGTTCTAAATAAAGCTCAGAGGACTGAACCTACGGACGCATTGTTGGAGAGAACATTATAAAAGTAACGCACCGCATTTCACGCTCAGTAACAGAAACGCCGTTCTCATGACGGAAACGGTAACTAATTAGATTAGTCCGTTACCGATAAAAGAACGGAGTTACCTAACGCCGTTACTTTAAACGCCGTTATTCCCAACACCGGTCCTGGGTCTCCTCCTCTTAGCACTGCTTGCATATATTTGTTCTGCTGTTGTTGGTTTGCTCTCCAACAATGATGAGTCTATGTGTGGAAGGGAGGTAGAGGAGCTTTCTGAATGGTGAAGAGCAAACAACCTAAGCATCACGGTAGGGCTGCACGATTATGACCAAAATAATAATCACGATTATTTTGATCAATATTGTAATCACGATTATTAATCACGATTATTCATCCTGTCTGGTAAAATCTGTTTTATTGCACCAGGTATTAACAATGTTGCAACATTTTCCTGTGAAAAATCAAACTTTAGAATAGTACCCCCTCAAATACTCAAATTTCTGAAGCCTTCATTGCTCACTGTATTGATAGGACACATATCTTTGGCCAAATAAAAAGATATTGCGTCTGTTATTTCTGCGTGTCTTTGTGAATAAAATGGATACTAGCCTAGTAAACTAGACCGTCAGCACAGATATAGTCTGGTTTACCAGCTACCTCGTCTCCAGATGCTGCAGCATTTACATTCCAGACATGACGCTCTCATCAGTCCAGCTTGCTGCCGCCGTAATGTGTGACTGGCTGCTACAGTGCTGAGTCGCTTGTGCGCGGTTTTTATTTTGGCAGCTTAAGGAAGCTTTAGCCATGCGTTCGCCCCCTGGTGGTTGGCAGACTATTGGTTGAGGCGGTGTGTGATGAAGAGGCAAGTAGAAGAGCTCGCAATTTGACTGGAAATATTGTTGACGATCAGGTTCATTTAATTGTGGCCACCAAAATCTTGATCACGATTAAAATTCGATTAATTGTGCAGCCCTACATCACGGTGACAAAAGGAAAAGAGAGCCGTGGTGCCTGAGTGCTTCATCTTGATGTAGGAAAGTCCAGACTGTCTTCTCTCCAGCCACCTCCACCAGTGGGACCCCAGTGCGTTCCCAGGCCAACCTAGAAATATAATCCCTCTAGCGTGTCCTGGGTGGACCTGGGGGCCTCCTGTTGACAGGTCATGCCTGAAACACCTCCCCAGGGAAGCATCCTGACCAGATGCCCAAACCACCTCAGCTGGCTCCTCTCGATTTGGAGGAGCAGCCGTTCTACTCAGGGTCCCTCCTGGATGTCCGAGCTCCTCACCCTCTCTCTGAGGCTGAGCCCGACCACCCTGCAGAGAAAACTCATTTCAGCTGCTTTCATCAGCAATCTCATTTTTTCTGTCATTACCCAAAGCTAGGTGAGGACTGTAATGAAGATTAGCTGGTAAATCGAGAGCCTTGACTTTTGGTTCAGCTCCGTCTTCACCACTACAGACTGGTTCAATCTCCTGCTCCCTTCTCCCCTCACTCGTAAACAAGACCCCGATTTACTAAACTCCTACCACTTGAGGTAGGACCTCGTTTCTGACCTGGAGTTGACAATCTACCTTTTTCCGGTTGAGAACCGTGGTCTCAGCTTTGACCTGTGGACCTGCAGGAGGAGCATGAAGGGTTCATTATTGCTTTGTGGATCTGGAGCTCTGGCGGTCTGATCCCTGGACACTAAAACTGGCTAATGGGAGAAAGAGAGCTTTCAACTTTCCCCTTTACCACTGGAGGAGAATCCATGAAGATGATGGTCCTCTGTTCACGTGACCTCTGACCTTACAAGGGACTCTGACACATCCAGCATTCTTAAGCCATTAAGGCTTTATTTTATGAGGAGGCTGACGAACGCTGGTCTCAGTGCTGCTGTTCTTTTTACTGGTGTGAGAGCGTCCTGACATCGTAACAGTCTGGTGTGGGAACTGGTCTGAGGCTGACGGGAAGGAGCCAGGTTTGATCTGCCGTCAGCAGCCTCCTCTCTCTAGAGGACATTGACACCAACAGATTACGAACCAGAGGAAACAACATAACGATGGACCTCATCCTTCCAGTTTATGAACTATTCACCCTCCTTCTTTCAGGCAGAAGGCTGAGCAGCCTCAAACGGATGTTTTTATTTATTCAGGCTAGTCTGAGTAGCAGTTTTTGTTGTTTAATGTCTTTTAAAATGCTGTTGAGTGATGAAGATAATGCATCTAAATATTATGATTTTTAATTTTTGCACACAAAACGGGACTTATCTAGGGTTCTAAAGTAAATCTGCTTATTGTGCAGAATATTACTACTTCTCTGTGGTTCTGCTTCTTGTAATGTTTGAAGCATGATGGGATGATGTTGGCTAGTTAACAGAGTTACCCTAAAAAACGTACCGGTGTTTGTTAATGGAGGGGAAACATAACCATGAGAGACTGGAGAACCTGAACTGAGTTTGTTATCTCAGTAAAAACTTTAAACTGCAGGAAGCATTCAAACATTTGTTGGTTTGGACTGTTTACCACCTTAAAGCCAGAACCTGGTCTGTTCCATGACACCAGCTTTCACAAACACTCTAATAAAATCTAAAACAAGATGCATCAACAGTAAAACCAGGTTTAGCTCTGGGTTGAAAAGACTTCCAGGCCTTTAAGTGATCTGTATTTCTTGCTGTATTAAAATGATTGTTTCTCTTTTATCACAGAGGTGAACCTGTTCAGCCCGTTCCAGATCACAGAAAAAGTCCTGCTGAGGATCCTCAGACACCCAGATGTCATCCAGGAGCTGAAGTTCAACGAAAACGACAAGCGGTCGCCGCAGCACTTCCTGTACCAGAAGGGCAAACCTGTGGATTACTTCGTTCTCATTCTGCAGGTGAAACATTAGAAACATTAACAGCATTCATGTGGTCTGATGGTTCAGTGCGTTGTGTTTACAGGACAGCAGGTTTTCAGAAAACTCAGATTCATCAGAACCAAACAATCTAAACAGGGTCTAAATATCACCTCGATGAGGAAAAGGTTGAGACAAAAGAATCCAAACGAGAAGAAAAAACTGTCACTTTAATTAGAGTGGAATTAGTCAACGCTGCATTTTTCTTTAATGTTTAACTTCTTAGATTCATGATGTGTTTAGAAGTGTGTGTTGAAGGACACTTTGAGTCATTAACACCTTAGGTGTGGATAAAGTGACTGCAGACACCGACTGCAACCTGAGCACAGCTGGTCCACTGATCTCCTACATCTATAGGTCAGGCTGTTCTTATCTCTGTGGTAAGGTCCAGGTCCAGACTGAGGAGGACGTCTGTGGGTTTTGACTTCAGAGGCTGTTGAAGTGCCCGGATTTGGACTCGGTTATAACTGGAATCCAGGTTTAGACGTGTTGTTGTGTAATCTATAACACTGTAGAGATAATAATAATACTTTTTATTTTAGGCGCCTTTCTGACACCCAAGGACACTGTACAATATGAATTCACATTAAAACACAATAAAAGTAACAAGTTAAAAACAATAGCATAAAAGCACTCAGAATCACTATAAAACTCAGTAAATGTAACAAGTCAAAAAATAACAGTATAAAAGCACACAGTAAGACAATAAAACCATCAGCTTACACACAACCAGTGAAAAGTCCTCCATGAATCCCAGTTACAGTGAGTATGCTAGTTTAAACAGATGAGTTTTGAGCCTACTTTTAAAGAGTGGGAGAGTTGTGATGTTTTTAAGATCAGCTGGGAGAGAGTTCCAGAGTGATGGGGCTGATCTACTGAGGGCTGGTTTCCCATGGTGCTCAGTCTAGCAGGAGGATTGTACAGATTTAGAGACACTGAAGAGCGGAGGCATCGAGAGGGTACAGAGACTTGGATGAGTTCGGTGATGTGAGAAGGAGTGAGGTCATGCAGAGCCTTGAATGTGAGGAGAAGCAGTTTATAAGTTATCCTAAATGTTATCGGCAGCCAAAGAAGCTGTCGAATGACAGGAGTAATGCGACTTGAAGCAGGTGTTCTCGTGACCATACGAGCCGCAGCGTTCTGAACTAGCTGTAGTTTATGAAGAGACTTCTGTGGTAGTCCGAAAAGAAGAGAATGACACTAGTCCAGTCGTGAAGTGACCAGACTATTCACTAAGATAGCTGCAGCATGTTCAGAGAGAGAGGGACGGAGACCATTTATATTACGGAGATGAAAAAAGGCTGATGGGGTGATTGAGTTAATATGAGCCTGAAAAGACGGCGTGCTGTCCAACAGAACACCAAGGCTCTTAACCTGAGCCCAACAGGAAACGGAGGGATTCTCACAGGTTAAGGAGAAGCTGCCAGTCTTCAGAGATGCATTACAGTGGGGAAAGTGGGTTTCTCATACACCACTGATTTAGCAAGTTTTCCCACTTACAGAGAATGGAGAGGTCTGTAATGTTCATTGTAGGAAAATCCAGGAAATCACATTGAATGATTTTTAAATAATTTATTTGTATTTTATTGTGGGGAACAAAGTATTTGATCTCTCTTATCAATCAGCAAGAATTCTGTCTCTCTCAGACCTGTTAGCTGGTCTTAAGAAGCCCTCCTGTCCTCCAATCATTACCTGTATTAAACTGGTTACCTGTATAAAGACACCTGTCCACACTCAACCATTCAGACTCCACCCTCTCCATCATGGAGACCAAAAAGCTGTCTGAGGACACCAGGGACTAAACTGTAGATCTACACAAGGTGGGGATGGGCTACAGGACAACAGGCTAACAGCTGGGTGAGAAGCTCCATCTGACCTGGTGGAGAATCAATGATCATGAGAAGGGTGAGGGATCAGCCCAGAACTACAGGAGAGGACATGAAGACAGCAGGAACCACAGGGTCAAAGGTTATCGTAGTAACACACTACGCCATCATGGATTAAAATCCTGCAGTAGGTCTCCCTACGAAGACAGAACATGTCCAGGTCCATCTGAGGTTTACCAGAGACCATCTGGATGATTCAGAGGAGGTCTGGGAGAAGGTCAGGAGGTCAGAGGAGACCAAAATAGAACTTTTTGGATTAAACTCCACTCGCCGCGTTTGGAGGAAGAAGAAGGACGAGATAAACAATCCCAAGAACTCCATCCTCACCATGAAGCATCAGGCTTTGGGTAGTTTTTCTGTAATGGAGACAGGATGGCTGGACTGTACTGAGGAGAGGATGGATGGAGACATGGATCCCCAGATTTGGGTAACAACCTCCTTCCCTCAGTAAGAACATTGAAGATGAGTCATGTCTGGGTCTCCAGCAGGACAATGACCCTAACCCTAGAAGCATCAAGGTCCTGGAGTGTCCTAGCCAGTCTCTCCAGAGCAGAACCCAGCAGAAAATCTTTAGAGGAGCTGAAACTCTGTGTTGCATATGTAGCGTTTTATAAACTCTATTTTTATGGTTTATAATTGGCACACACTTCTGTGAGATTATTAAGTTGGTTTTTGTCGGTTTTACACTGACCTGATTTGGCTCAGCTACCTTGACTAAAATAATGGTTTCACAGGTACTCTAGGTTCATTCTGATGTCACAGGGAGTAGATTATGCATTTAATATTGACGAATAGAAGTCTGAGTCGGAATTAGACTTTACAGGTTTTATTTATAAAAAGACGGACGAACAGTCCAACAGATAAGCAGATAGCATGAGGTAATAAGGTTGAAGCTTTTAACACGATGGTACAGTATTTGTGTTCTGAATTGAATCTTTAAATAAGTTTTAACGATCTGAGCCTGTGATATTCTAGACTAGGGTTTGTTAATTTAGATTAGTTTGGTTAGAATGGAGGAGGAGTTGAAGGATAAGTTACGTGGAGTGTAGAGCTTATCAACAGAGGCCTTCATTTACCAGAATGTGGAGTTCTTACTGTAGCCGCTCCTGGATCGAACCCGTCGGAGAGTCAGATGGGACGGCGTGGAGGTGGAAGGTTCCCCCTCGGTCCAGGTCGGACGCCTGTGGAGGTCGAGGACCTCCGTGGGCCACGGAGATCGTCTTTGGATGCGGATTAGTAGCTCCATTTCTGATCAGCAGCACCAGCTGGAGTTTTCTTCCCCATTTTTGGTGAGGAGAAGCAGACAGGTGGTGTCTGACTTCAGGGAAGAGAAGTAAACATCGGCCTTAAACAGGGCTCAGACCTGAACAAGGGTGGGCCGGCAACCTTGAGGCAACACCGTGTAGCGGAGAAAAACGGTGCGTGTCTCTTCTCGTCACTGGCTGAACGAGAACTGACGTGTATCAGGAAGTGGAAAGATTAAGATGGAACCGAGTGGTGACGTGGACTTAAAATGGAGGTTCTATCAAGTCACATGACTCAGATCTTTAAAAACCATATTTCCTGAATAAGTAAATATGGAATAATATTGATTTTTAACCTTAGCAAGGTAGAAATGTAGAAAACCAGATGATTTAAGGTTTATATAAAATAATCCTGAAACAGGGTTTAACACTTTGAGTGAATGTGTGAATGACCCTGAAGAGAGGACACTGTGTAGAGACTGCTCTGTAAACAAGAGATTACAGTTTGAAACCAGTCATTTGGTTTTAAAAAAGAGACATCTTTAAAGAATGTTTTATCACACAGCTAGTGTCCAGTTGAGGTCATCTGGGAAGTGGACACCTGAAAGTGGACAGTAGGACACCTGTAGGAATCTTGATTCAGGTTAAAACATAATCCAAGAGTCATTGTATTCCAAGTTATTGGGAAAGAAATGGATTATTGTTGTGATGGTCAACACAGGGGTCAGAGGTTATAGCGTATTTGGTAACGCTACACATAGCAACAGCCCTGAAACCTGAAAGATCTGGAGGAGTGGGTCAGAATCCCTGCTGCAGTGATGGTTACCTGGTCAAGAGCTACAGGAAACATCTGACCTCTGGAATCGTAAACAAAGGTTTCTGGACCAAATATTAAGTTCTAGTTTTCTGTATTATCAAATATTTATTTCACACAAGAAAATACTAATTAATTATTGAATAACACAATGTGATTTTCTGTAATTTTTCCGACAGTCTCTCACAGCTGATGAACATTACACACCTCCTCTCCTCACTCTTTGTCAGTGGGAAAACTTCAAATCAGACTGATTTCTCCCGCTGTATGCTAAAAGCTAGCAGCACACGTGTGTGTTTGAGCTGAACTGGAGCACCTGCAGCAGGATGTAATATTTATAGGACGGCCCAGTGTTAGTGTTACCTGCTACAGGACACGACTCAGCCTCCAGTCAGGGAACCAGTAGAGGTTCACTGGTGAACGGGAGGAAAACGTTCAGCTCTGTTTGAGTAGTAAAGAGATGGGGGGTCATTTTTATCAAATATTTGTCTACAATAAAAAACATACCCACTGATGACATCACTCAAAGTGGGCGGAGACTCTAGAAACAGGAAGTAGTCCTCTGACTGATCCGTTGGGTCACTGCTGCTGAACAGTGACGAACTAGTGGCTCATTTTCAGGTATTTAAAACAACTCTGTGTGTAAATAAAACCAGTTCTAAGTCCAGTTTTAGAGTTTTCTCTGTAACAGGAGTCCTGGCTCACACTCTGGGCTTCATAGAGGATGATACACAATATGTATATTATGTGTTCACAAAAAGTTAACAACAAAACACTACAACGGTTTGAGTGAACCTGTTTATTTACAATATGTTCACTCATTACCTTAACACATCCAGATTTAGTCCTCCAGACTTTGCTTTGTGAGTTTGCTCTGCTCTAAAATGGGTTCGTAAACGTATCACATGTAAAACATCATTTCTAATCAGAGTTTCTGGAAAGCAGCGAGTCTCCCTGTCAAGACCAGCAGCCTTTAATAGACGATGAGGATCTGTAGTTAGACGGTCCTTTAATGTTTGGTGTTTTGCCACTCAGAGGTCTGGGGGTGAGGTGGGGGTTGGGTGAAGGAGGGGGTCACGTGGGTGCTGACGCCACCATGTGAGTGGTTTAGATCACATGCTCCAGGACGTGACTGGTTCTGAAACCGCCTGGGGAGAAGAGTCATGGCAGAGATTTTAGAAAGATGAAATCTAAGACCACCTCCACGGTTTAACCTTGATTGTTCATATTAAATGTAGTTTCTTTCACTCTACTCATCTTCCTGTCTAAAATGTGGACTCTAAGAAGTGTTTGTCGTCTCTGATGGACTGCTGGGTTTTGGACCTGATGAGCTGGCTCTTGGCCTCTGCAGAGGTTGTGTTCAGGTGTTTTGTCCATTGGCTGATCATGAAATGTTCAAGAGTTTCTCCAGAACTTCAGACACACGGAGTAAGGATTTAATTCCACTGGTTTCATTTTTCTCTTTTATTTGACAGAGTTTGTTCCAGTTGAATGTGTTGAAGCTGCTGCAGCATCACTTACAGTAGGGGTTAACAAACAGGTGATATAGAGTTCTAATGCATCAGTGTGACTTTTTTAACAAGAGTTGTTTTAAATACCTGATCTGACCTGTTTTAGTCAGACAGCTAGCCTGGAAAGCCAGACTATACATTCACGGTCTAGTAACTAGGCTATCACACAGCTACTTCCTGTCTCTAAAGACTCCGCCTACTTTAAAGCGGCTCTCTGGATTATTTTTCTCTGTATCAAAGTTTTCTAAATGTTTTAAATGATATTTCAGGTCTAAACTATGATCTATGGGTTGAGTTCCACAACATCTGTCATTCTGATGAAGACCCTCCTTCCTCCTAGAGACCCCTTTCCATTATTTCTTGCCGCCGACATTTTTCAGCCAATGAAATTCAAATTTCTGCATTCTCTCAACATGCACGCGCATCGACCAAACCTGTACCAGTAGGGGGCGCTGTCGTACAGGACGCTCCGTGTGTTTCTCTGCCGTCTCAGCCGTTCACTGAGGACTCACGGCTCATTTCTACTAAAAACCTTCCCATTCTCCAGCTAAAGATGGATTTATTTTTATTTTTAAACCTTTCACCTCACAGAATGGCAAGGCTTGACAGGATTATGCGTTTATTTTGGTCAGAAAGTTCATCCAGGGCCGAGTCAAGTTCAGCTTCAGAGTCCAGCAGCAGCTCGGTGCTAACAGAGCTAATATCAGAAGCAGCAGGGACAGAGAGGGCTCTTCAGACCCTCGTAGTGTTGTTGGAATAAGATTGTGAACTGTGAGTGATTAAACCCTACACATTGAGCGGTACAGTTCATGTCCGAAGTATATGCGCCGCGTGCACGCGCGCACACGCGACCGGACGCGCGTGTCGAGATGTTTTGAGGAGGAGCCTTTGGACGCTAGATTCATAAACTGCTCTCTTGATGAAATCCTCCGGAGTGCTGCTTTAAGTGATGTCAGCAGTGTGTGTGGTCCTTGTTGTAGATGAATAACTGATAGAACACCACTTCAAAATGAGTCAAATATCCCTTTAAGTCTGTCTGCCTTTAGAAATGTTTTAAACTAATTATTCAGAACTTTGCTACTTTGAGAGGGAGGTTCATTTGTTTAAACTTTTAAACAAAAACAGATTTCAGTCTCCTCCCCTTCCCTCTCTGCTGTGCTTGCTTTGGCTTTTGTTTTAAAGCCTCCCTTTGCAGATGGGTCCCACAGCATAGATGTGCACATTATGAAACCTTTTGTTTTGATTGTTTGATGTCTGCTCATCCCACCTCGTCCCTCTGCTGTTTAAAACTCTCCTCCTGGAGGACGTTTAAGTTAACATCCTACGTGTGTGTGTGTGTGTGTGTGTGTGTGTGTGTGTGTGTGTGTGTGTGTGTGTGTGTGTGTGTGTGTGTGTGTGTGTGTGTGTGTGTGTGTGTGTTTCAGGGACGTGTGGAGGTGGAAGCTGGAAATGAGAACATGAAGTTTGAAACTGGCCCGTTCTCCTACTACGGAGTCATGGCTCTGAGCACACCATCACTCGGTGAGATGCACACACACACACTACACATAGCTACAAACACACATAAATGTGCTTCTGTGAGAGAATGTCTCCTGGGGTTAAAGGTCATGCAGAAATATTCTATACTAAAATCACAGAAATATAGTAATGCTTAATAAAAATGTGCAAAGAACAGCTTTGCACATAAAATGAGCTGCTACAACTGTTTGTGTGCAAATCAACACTTGCTCTGTTGTCTCGTTGATGAAATAGAGGGGTGGAGGAGGAGGGAGGAGCCTGATGCTCTGTGGTTTGTCTTGTTTCTCCTCGGCATCGTTTTGCTCACAGCAGCAGTGTGAAGAGGTGGTGATGATGGGGGATTTCCTGAATGTGTTTCCGGCTCTTCTTATTGCTGATTGCTCATGTCCTGCAGAGATGGAACGACCTCTCCTCCCATCTGTTGTGCTGTCTCGATCATTCTCTGCAGATATGTGTGCTCTGCTTGCATGCTGGGATACCGTGGTGGTGAGAATGGCTCAATGGTTTCCTGATGGAAGTTGTGGAGAGGCGATAACGTCAGATTAGCTTCCTGACGGGGGAAGCCTCTGCTGCTCTGTTCTGATTTGCTGGGAGGTGTGAGGTGTTCAGCCATTATAATTTATAAAGTGTGTTCCTATTTCAAAATGATCAATTATTATTATCTTAGTAGGGTTGAAACAACTCAAGTAACTACCATAATAACTCATTACAAAAAAGATCAACATCCACTGCTTAGTTTAAACCATGACATCATGCTGTTGAATCACAGGGACAGTTATTACTGTCACACAACATGCTGACGCTGCATTCTGTGTGATGGAGGAAGAAGGAAAATGAAGAGGAGAAAATCAGTGGAAAAAACCAAACGGCATCAAACATGGAGGTTTTTTTTCCTGTATTGAGTAATGATCACAATATGAACGCTCCAGTTCCTAAGCTAACTTGTGTTTTCATATAAGATGACCAAACTGCTCTGCTTTAATCAGAAGAGCAGTAGTGCTTTATGTTTTCACTCAGGATTTTTATTGTTTTTTTGGCTTTTTTGTTTTGGTTTTTTCTTGTTAAAAAGTGCCTCATCAAATAAAACATCAACAAATCTAAAAAATATATATTTAGAGTGAAAATGAGCACATTTAAGCAAAACAAAGTGCTTCACTTCAACAGATAATTGAAGCTTAAATCTCTGCCTGTAAATCATTAAATCTAAAATATTGAATATTCCAGTCTCTCATACTTCACATGAGAGGAGAATAAACTAGTGTATGTTAAATGACACCTGCTCACATATGAACTTAAAATTCAACAGAATATTTTATATTTAGGAGACAAATCTAGTGTAAAACTATAGTTTTTTTTTTATTTTTATAATGGTGCCCTATTTGACTCGCTGATGATGGTGATGTTCAGGATGCTTCTTCTGTTTGTTGTTTTCTGACAACATTGATTATTTTATCTGGCAGAAAGAGCTTTTTCAGTTCATGTAGATCAGTATTCATCAGCCTCAGCACCGCTGACATGTGGAGTTCCTCAGGGTTCCATTCTGGGTCCTCTCCGCCGTAACGAAAAACATCCATAACAGACAAAACTACAATAATCATCAAAGTATTCAATCAACACTATAAGTATTGGTCTAACATTCGGCCATAACAAAGACATGTCGCTGTTTAATGAGTAAAATCACTAATCAGGACTTAAAGCTGCTTAGCTTAGCATTAGCTCATCAGCGGGTTGAATGGGTGAACGTAGCGCAGCATTTTTAGTGAAACAAAAGAAGCAAACGACTCACCGGGGACTTGATTAAATAAGGACACAATATGGAATCAATCAGCAGGGTTGTTACAAGCTGTCAAGAAGGATTATTTCAATAAATATCCATTTGATAAGAGAGTGCGTCGCTACAGAGACAAAACAGACTGATCGCCCCGCAACTATCAATGGAAGGGTTCAACCCCGCCACAATAAGAGGATGCTCTGAAGTAGAAGTGCTGTTCCACAACTCCACACACTGTTTTCGTCTTGCCAACAAAAACGTACAGACGTCTCGTCTCTTTTTAGCCATCAAAGATGGCTCAAAGACCATCAAAGATCAAAGATTAGCCAGTTTAGCTTGTCAGCGTCTTGTTATTGTTTTGGGGAAAAAAAAGGTTTGTTGATGCTATATTTTATTGTTGTCCATGAAAACAACACTGCCTCCATCTAACCAAAACTAACCCAGAATCCATCCAGTTTGAAAGACCCTGACTTTGCTCTTGGTCCTCTAGCACCATTCAGTCGATCCTCTGTTAAAAACCTCTCTCAGATGTGACAAACTGATCAGTTCATACACATGGATGTTTAGCACACACACAGACACAGACCTGTGAAATGAGCACCAGTGGATGAAAGCATTCCCACTCTGAACCTAGAGGTTTAGCTCACTGGGACTTCACTACCATTCAGTGTCTGCTCTGAAGGAGGCATGTGACTCTGACCCTTTTAAACACGTTAAAGTGTGTTAGCCTGAACCGGCTGATGCTCTTTGACAAAGTGCAGCGTCAGTGATCCGATAGTGAAGCTGTTTGTTTGTGGGGTGGAGCAGAAAAGCCAATAAGCTTAGTCCAAAAAGGGAAACACTTAGTTTGTCCTTTTCCAAGTCGACAGGCGACCCACGAGAAATCTGCCAGAGACGCTTTAACCCAGTTTTGTCCTTGGACGGAGCTCCATGTGGACCCAGGTCCTGCTGGGGTGAAGACACAAACAGATGCTTTAGCTGTTCATCACTAAGATTCTCAGAGGGGGAGAGGTCAGGAACAGATGTGTTCGTCAGAGATTTGTTTTTCAGGTCTGAGTGAGGTCAACCAGAGGAAAACCTGAAGTAATGTTTGTGTCAGAAGTCAGTTTCCTGTTTAGACTTTACAGATTAGCTGTGTGTTTCACCTCAGATGACCTCTAAAGGCTGCTGAGAGGATTTGTGTCACTAGTTGTTGAGAGGTTACACAACAGATCAGGACTAGATACCAACAGTAGCAGCTACAGACAGTCTTTAATAATAAACACATGTTCAGTCCAGCTTTTAGTTCTCAGTCCGTTGTTGAGTTTTTAACCTCCTTTCATCTTGATAGATTCTATAGCAGCAAATCTAACCTTTACCTTTCTATTGTGTTTTAATCTCTTCATTACCGTTAGAAATGTTATCTGGTTTTATTATTTTATGATTATCAAAGGTGGATGTTATGTTGATTATAAACTACTAAAAATAAAAAAATAAGGTTCTTTATGTCTGTGAGGGCCTTCTTATCCAAATTTGCGATGGAAAATAAAAAACTTTGCACCAAATAAAAGCTTGAGCCTCAGGAGCATACAGTGGTTAAATAGCTATTTAACTCCTCACCAGTTTTCTAGGTAGATCTTTTTCTAAATGTTCTTTTGAAACAAAATTCTCACCAGATGTTTGTAACAACCCATCCAATCCTCACATGCAAATAATCAAACCACTATGTCCAAACAGGAAGTTATGTGTAATACAGGGAGCATGTGTTAATCTCATGAAGAAAGGAAGGTGCAAAAGGGCCTGGAAGTCATGAATTCAGTTAATGTTTGAAAGTGTTTTCTAAGTTTCATTGTTTTTAACCCTTTACCTGGCAGATCCACCACCTGATGGAACACATTTTAATCTCAATAACTTGTTGAAGCACTCACTAAACCTAAAGTAAAAAACAAAAAGATCAAACATTAACCTTATAATTATAATACCCCCAAAGTGTACGTTATGTTTTTATGGTAATTAATATGTGTTATATTTAAACCATTACTGCCTCAAAAGAATAAAAATGCATAGTTTTTTTATTGTAGAGAATGAAGGGTTAATATTTTTTTATAATAAAGTTTTAAGTATTGACTGGTTCATTATTTTTTAAGTGCTGGAGAAATGACCTGCGATAAAAAGCTATTTCCTATTTCTGTCAGAAAAACTCTGATTCAAAATGGCCCATAGTCAAAGTTCATAAAATAACATTAACCTTTGTGTCTTAGCCAAGGACACTTTGTCGTTGTGTCCCACCGTCGTCCACATTGCCTGTTGGTGGTGGTTTGAGGGTCTGATGGCGCCCGTGTCTGGTCGTCTACATGTAGCTCACTGCCATCAGCATGTGAATGACTGTCCATGACTTAGAAAAGTACTATACGAAGTATGAGACATTTTACTTTGTAACTTGTCCCACTCTCAATAGTTCAGCAATCATGTCTATAAAATTATTGTGACATAACATTTTATTTATTATTATTACATTTTAAAGTGATAATATGCAACTTTTTCATATTTTAAATCTTTTCCTTGAGCCAGTCTGTGCTAATATGACTCTTTACAGAGTTAATGAAAAGTCACTCAGCCCCATCTGGTGATTAGATCCAGAATACCACGATTGCAAGATCTCCGTCGCTGTCCCGGTACCCAGGAAGTCACGTGTCTCACGAGGGTTAGGCTAACCCAAAGTGGCTAGCTGTTATGCTAGCTCTGGAGTGTTTTTATCTCATGATTCCTGATTTTTTTCCATCTCTCCCTGCTTGAACACAGCTGATTTCTTTGAAGGAGTAAATAACCGCTCCTGTAGAAAGCTATGAAGGCTGAGGAGACATTTCAACAGGTAGATTTAGCAGTTTCTAAGCAAGAACTATGGGCTATTTTATTTAATGCAGTGATTTAAAACGGACACCAGAAGGAGCCCAAAACAAGCAAAACTGCATATTATCACTTTAAGATTAATAGTCATTAAAAGCCTGAATTCTGTCAAAGTAAAAACTGATTTAGATTGTATAATATCTAAGAATAATCGGCTCAGCTACACAGCATTTATATAGGAGTGCTTCTTGGAGTCTTTGTAGGTCCTGCTGAGGATTTATGCAGTGCTGATGACAAACCTTTACTTCACTCTTCTTTTTGCTTTACATTAGCACCATAGCTAGCTGTTTGTAGCACTTTGTAACTGGCTCCATCGTGACCAGCTGGTAGCTCATCTGTCTGGTCAGAGCTAGTCTCTGTTTCTACAGACTGAGGCTGTTCATAGGGCTAACTACAACAGGTTCATATTGTTTCCACATGAACCCACTTTAAAAGAGCTGAACTGTCTCTTTAAATACTGACATTCCTATTAGATTATGTTGAATTTAGTTCACGTGATGTATTTTTTTAAACTAACTTTCAAAGTCACAGATGGATTTATATTGAGTATCCTTCACAAATACACTCCTCCCTTGTATCTCTCAGATTTGGTAACAGACATCTTGTAATGCATTGCATTTCTCACCTGATGGCGTCATCATCCCAGTAAACAGCTACACTGTAGACCCAGCTGTGATTTCTAACCTCCAAACTTTTTAAGTAAATCCAAGTTAATGATTTTAGATCCACTTTAGTAAACCTGTGAGATAAATCTGCATGAAAAATCAAGTTTGAACATTTTCATTTGATTCAAATCAAACACAATCAGAAACGTATACTGGCTTTTATTTTGAAGTTTCTCATAGTGTGAATATTCTATTTAAACAGATGTGGTGCTGAAGGCTCTGAACCAGGGGTCCCTATTAAAACTAGGAGTTCATTTCATGCAGATGAGCAGTTTGAATGCTGAGTGCTGATTGAAATGGCTGAAAACTGCTGAGGCTGATCTGTCGTTGAGGCTTGTTTCAACTTTAAATAAGGTTTCTAGGTGGAAGTTTTCTAAAATGATTGACAATTGAAGAGCACAAAGTTTAGCTAAAAATTTACAGCAGTTAAAGGATTCTACATTCATTTCTAATGGGCCGAAATTTTTAGCAAAGAACTAAATATCTTTAAAAGTATCACATATAATACCGGTTATACCAAAAGTCATTACCAAAACATCCTGAATGGGCTGAAAGTTTTGATATATATTTTTGTTGAAACGCACAAAGTATTTATTCTGTCACTATTTGTAGATGCAAGACATAAAATCTGAGAGTCAAAGTTGTTTTTATTTATTATCTGCCTTAACACACCATCACCAAGCAGCAATAAAGAACCTGACATTTTCCTGGTCCATGAACTCACTTAGCAACAATACATGCTAACAGATCTTCCATGTGGAGGTTTTTACTTCTAGAATAGTAATTTCTCAGTTAATCAAAGTATAAAAACAGATTCTAGTCATTGTAGTTCTTTGGGTTAAATTGGATAATTGGTATCAGCAGGTCAAAGCTGCACTCAGCCCTCAGAACCGAATCAGTGCATCTTTATTTGAAACTGTTACCAAAAGTTGGTTTAGCTCATAAACATGAACTTCTATGATATGAAGAAGCAAAATAATCATTTTGAGTTAATATGTACTGTTTGTGTGTAAATCATCACCAAAATGAGGAGCTGGAAAATCTTGAAAACTCTCCTTGAAAGGGCTTGAAATGTGCTTTAGTTTTATTTTGGCAAACATGTAAGAATCCATTATCATGTAAGTTAAAGACAGCTATAAATCCTGATAGGATTCAAACAACAGGAACATCAAAATACTGAAAAATATGTTTGTCCTAAAACCTCCACCAATCCTGTGTTTCAGACAGAAATGATTGTTCTTTTTACCTGTCAGTCATCAATGCATCACGTCTATCATTAGATTGAGTGCTGGGTTCTGTCACATGTCAAACAGAGCAGCTGTTCCCGTGTTGATGTGTCAGACGAGCAGCAGCTTCACAACCTTTTACTCCAGGCAAAACAATCAGAAGCAGTGATTTAAAGCACTGCAGCAGGTCAACAGCACGCTCCTCCTCCAGCTGAGAGAAGGGTCACAGGTGACGGAGGCGAGGCGGGGTAAGGGGGAGGGCGTTGTTGGCCTGATCTTGCGTTTGGGGAAACACGGGGCACTGCAGCTTTAAATCCCATCCCTGTAGATTTGCTGCAGTAGAAGAGCTCCTCCTGCTTGTTCTCCTTCAGACCAGCTGATAAACTCCGACAGCGCTCCCGCTGTTCCTCCCTCCCTCCCTCCCTCCCTCCCTGTGTGTAAAGATGTTCAGGGAAACCCAGTGAAGAAACATCTTTGTTTCCTTTCTGCAGCTTCACCTGAAATGATGAGTCAGCCTGCAGACGGCTGAGATAGAACATCTTTTTTAAAGAGCAAATTGAAAGTTCTTTTTTTTTTTTTTTTTTTTTTTGTTCAGATAAAATTCTGTCCAAAAATACTATTTGAAATGTTTATTGAGGGTATTTTGTTTTACAATACATTTTTTAAACCATTTTCTAGTCAAAAGTGCCCCTTTTTGCAAAGCTTCTAAAAACGCTTTTTTTTTTTTCATCATATTTGGACCTGTGACGTCACCAGAGGGAGCTCCCAGCTAGGTGGCGCTGCTTACAGTGTTGTCAGATGTAGATAAATAAAGTATTTGTAGGATAATTTAACACTCTGTACGATCAATAATCCCATAAATCTGATCATTTGAGCCCTTTGTTGTGTGGAGTTTGTGTAACAGATGCTTGTTTTAATCATTGTGTTAGATTTTTTAAAGCTAAACTACTTTAACATCTCAGACTGGCACCGCTCTAGTCTGCCAGCTGCCTGCTCGCTGTCGGCCATGAGTTGTTAGTTTTAGGTTAGAGCGCTCTTTAATCCAGTCGGTGTGAATTCATTTTAATAAAAAATGCTAAATTATTATGTTTATGAATGCCAATCGCCAGTCTGTCAGGACACTGAGTCAACAACGGGACGGCTTCCTTACCGGCGTGATGACTTCTGTTTGGCGACGAAAAACTCCGGCGGTCCAGGTCTAGTCCAGGACTGGATGTGATGGAGTCCCACATACCGACGAAAAACATTCAGTGTGACTAAACAGGCGCCGTTACTTCGATCCATTCACCGGAACCGCTGTTAGCACGCAGCAGCTAACAGGAGCTAACGGGGAAACTTGAGTCTCGTTTCCATGATGGCAGGGTTTGGTACGGTTCGTGGCGGGTCGTCGTAGTCTGGTACCGATCCGCGATTTCATGAGAGTGTTTCCTTCAGCTGTCGGACCCTCACCTGGCTGGCGGGGTGCAGTAAATCCATGCCGTGAGGCTCTCCAGAGGGGCTTCCCGGCGGGGTTTCCAGCCTGGCCCGAGTAGACACTGTTCTAGTCAGCCTCAAACCGTTCAGCTACATCCTGTGAAACTTTTTATAAACTCTTTCATTTCTTAACAATCCATCTAGCTCTTCCTGAACGCAGCTCAATGTTTGGAGCTCTGATGATCAAAACCTGGTGCTAAACGCTGGTATTTTATCCAGACCCAAGTGAGGAGGTGGGTCACGGTCTACAGCTGGACCGGCAGGCAGGGTACAGCCTTACAGGACTGATTGTTTTTATCTTTTTTTTTATTTTAATAAAATAACTTGTCACTATAGTAATAAAGTAATAAAATAACGGCACTCTGGGGGTTTGTTTTGCTCCTCACAAGCAGTGATCAGTGGATCAGTTTTCTATATAGAGAACTAACAGGCTCCCTGCACTGTCGTCACTTCCGGTTTGGTGAAAAAATTGACAATTCTCACAAAAATGAATCCAAGAGCCTAAATAAGCTGAATTTGTGTAAATTTTTATTCAGAAAAAGTTTCTATTATATTTCTCTAAACATTTGTTTAAAGCGGCTCTCTGGAGCATTTTTCTCTGTATCAAAGTTTTCTAAATGTTTTAAATTATATTTCAGGTCTAAACTATGATCTATGGGTTGAGTTCCACAACATCTGTCATTCTGATGAAGACCCTCCTTCCTCCTAGAGACCCCTTTGCATTATTTCTTGCCGCCGACATTTTTCAGCCAATGAAATTCAAATTTCTGCATTCTCTCAACATGCACGCGCATCGACCAAACCTGTACCAGTAGGGGGCGCTGTCATACAGGACGCTCCGTGTGTTTCTCTGCCGTCTCAGCCGTTCACTGAGGATTCACGGCTCATTTCTACTAAAAACCTACCCATTCTCCAGCTAAAGATGGATTTATTTTTATTTTTAAACCTTTCACCTCACAGAATGGCAAGGCTTGACAGGGTTACGCGTTTATTTTGGTCAGAAAGTTCATCCAGGGCCGAGTCAAGTTCAGCTTCAGAGTCCAGCAGCAGCTCTCTGCTAACAGAGCTAATATCAGAAGCAGCAGGGACAGAGAGGGCTCATCAGACCCTCGTAGTATTGTTGGAATAAGATTGTGAACTGTGAGTGATTAAACCCTACACACTGAACTGTACAGTTCATGTCCGAAGTATATGCGCCGCGCGCACACGCGACCAGACGCGCGTGTCGAGATGTTTTGAGGAGGAGCCTTTGGACGCTAGCTTCAAAAACTGCTCTCCTGATGAAATCCTCCGGAGTGCTGCTTTAAGGGAGTGTCTAACTTAAAATATACTCTTTAAGGGCTCAAATGAAATTGGACCAATAAAAGTAACAGCTTTATAACTTTAATAAGGATTTTAGGGAAACAAAACGAACTAACACCGTGAGGTCACTGAACAATGAGCCTCCATCTATGTGATTACTTAGAACTAGTAGAGTGAAATGTACAGTATTTATCTGACTGAGTCAAGCTGTATGAAGTAATACATTTAAAATCACATTTACAAAACACATAACATAAAATGTTCCTTGTACCTGTTAGTTATCAAACAGGTCAACCCTTATGATCCAAACGTCTTCATCCTGTGTCTTCTGTCTGTCTCTCTGCTCTTCACTGTCTGTACAGGAACACAATGCAGCTCAGTGTGTGTGATCTGCAGTGTGTTCTCTCTCAGTGTGTGTGATCTGCAGTGTGTTCTCTCTCAGTGTGTGTGATCTGCAGTGTGTTCTCTCTCAGTGTGTGTGATCTGCAGTGTGTTCTCTCTCAGTGTGTGTGATCTGCAGTGTGTTCTCTCTCAGTGTGTGTGATCTGCAGTGTGTTCTCTCATCCAGCTCAGTGTGTGTGTTTATAAGAGGAATCAAACCCTGTTGTTTCTGAACTTTAACCACCTGCTTCCACAGAGTCTGTTTGACTGGCGCTACCTGCTGCGATAGGAAGGCTGAAGAGACTCAGTCAGTTTGTAAAAGTTAGCTCACAACTTTCATTTTCCCTGAGCAAAGAGAAGTACCTATAACTCAGGTATAGACAAAAACAGAAGGTATGACTGATACGACCTTTGTCTTTTGTATTTTTTTGATAAAAGCATAAACAAAGCAACATTCTATTTATGATGTTTCTGAACTTTTACCATCAAACCTATTTGATTGTTTTATGCCAATTATGTCACAATATTTTATAGAGTCTTCACATTAATCTCAGTCCTTCTGTTGTGGATGGAAACCAGATTTGACAGCAGGTCCTTTACATTAATATCCTCCTTTAACGGAAAATACATTTTCAAAGTGAGTGAAAAATATTTGATAGTCAAAGATGCAGAAATGTGACGTATGGTGTGAAAGGTAACGGACAGACAGCACCTCTGACTGGACTAAAGGGCTGGAGCTTGGATCAAAAGAAGCTTAAATCCACCTTTACTTTACCCAGATCTGAGTTTATTTATGACGATATGAACAGAACAAATCGGATCATACCAGGTCCCATGAACAGGGTTCCATCGGTGCTTGAAAAGGCTGGAATCTGATTGTGCTATTGTCAGTGTTTGAAAAGTGTTTGTATTGTAAATCAAGAGCTTGAAGCTATAACTGTAATAGGTTGTAGCACAGTGACATTTCTGAGACGAAGAAGTGAAATATGTGTTTGTGTCTTAAAGAGAGAGCTCATTCTTTTAGGATGGGTTTCTGTGGAAAGGTTATGAACATTTAACCCCTTCTGTACTAGCGCCGCTAATTAGCATCAAACCTCTTCTGGCCATAAAGCAGCTAGATGGAGTATCAGGATTAGTACTTTCATCATAAACCTGCCATATCCAGTCCTATACATGTCTGCTGCCCTCTGGTGGAGGATCTACAGGTGGAAATTGTTTTTCTTTATATAGTTATATTGTTATATAAGCAAACAAAATGCACAAATCTGTATCACAGATGAGCTAATGCTGAGTCACAGTTGGCTAAAGCGGGTTTCTGTCAACATTTTATATTATCTGTTCTAGCGAACATGTTTCATGAAACTTTATGCTGCCATCAGTTTAGCATCAGACGGGTACCCCAGGAGAAATGTTGTAATATTTTTGCCAGAACTGTCGAGGTTGTTTTATGGTCGCAAACAGCTTCGGTCTCCAAAACTGACGTTAGGTCATGGAGTGAAATGCAGTGGTTCAGGGTGCTCCGCAAGAGATTGTCTGAAACCCCAACGTTGTTTTTTGCTCAGCGTTTCAGCCTTCACCTTCACCCGCCAAACCAGGAGGTGACAGGTCATTTCTGCAGTAAGTAACCATAGAAGTCCATGTAAATGATCAATAATGAGCTGCTGCTGCATCATAAAGGGTTAAAACAGTAAACAGACACTTTGGACTGGCCCTGCTGTGGCTAGTAGTTAGCTCATCAATCCAGTCAGAACTAATCTCTGTTTTTCCAGACTGAGGTTGTTCATAGAGCTTTCTACATCGGGTAAGATCTTAACTGTTCATCATTTTTCCACACTTTAAAACGTCGGACACATTTTACAGGTTTGAATGTGGGACTTCATCTGAGGTGAAATCAAAACGTGATTCGGTTTCTTTAAACGACGTGAGGCCTTCGTTCTTTAAAAGAACCAGCAGGAACGACCTGTAATGTTTAGGTTCTAATGAATCACAGACGCTCAAAGAGCTGTTTCAGATTTCTCTGGTTGTTGTTTAGGTGACTCACACCCTGTTCCAGCCAATCGGGGGCTGCGATTCCTCCTTTGGATGAACACACGGGGAATCAGCTGCTGTTTCTTATGGAAAAATGAAGAACTTGTAGTGAATTTGACAGAATAACAGACTGAATGTATCAAACTGTGATGAGGTGAAACAACCAAGTAAACCAGCTCTATTCTGTCTGTTCCTCTTCCCCCCCCCTCCTCTCTATCAGCTGTTACCCCTCCTCCCTCCCCATCCGTGGCCTCCCCTCCTCCACGCCGCCTTTCTCTTAAGAGGTTTTCTCTGTTCTCTCGTTTCCCAGGTAAACATTCACACGGGTCAGAGGAGGGTGGGGTGGGGGGGTCCTTTAAGAAGAATTGTATCACTTTGTTTTTTTTTAATCATCTCTACAGTCCTGATCCAGCAAGTCTGACTTCTACACAGAGAAACATAATTATTATTATTATTATTATTAAAAAGGGATGCAGTTGTGAGTAGTCTGAGAGACAAAAACAATCAGGTTTACTTTATTTTAGTTGATTTGTGATGCTTCAGTTTGATTTTGCAGACTTTACTTTTAATACTTTGAAAGAAGCCAAACATTGATGAGAACAGTCACATCAGGTCTGATGTAGGTGGTACTTTGATTTGGGTTTTCAACGGTTTTCTGTGACGAGGCGTAAAGAGCAGTGATTAAGCCTCACTTTATAAGTTGTTGTGCCCATTAGTTGTCATTAGGTTGTGGATTTCATCCATAATGAACACAAACACACACATGAATTGAGGCGGCGTACAAGACAACTTGCTGGATGGGACTCTTGATGCTGCACCCTGTAATTTGTAACCCTGACCAGATTAACACCCCATTTAACCACTGACTCCAGGTCAGATGCTTTTCATCACTCCTTAACCTGCAGAAGGAGCAGGTGAATCTGACTGCAGACCTCTGGTTAACTGAATAGTTCCACACTTTAACAAATGTGCTCATTAGCTGATTTAAACCCTAAACTTGTGATTGAGGGTTTGTTCTGTGGGGACCGAAGGAGACGGTGTCCCTCTGTGTGCTGTAATCAGAGCTGCTGGGCTCTTTGTTTAGGTACAGCTGCTCGTGCATGTTGGTGCACGTGATCTCAGCAGTCCAGTCTAGAGAGAGCAGGTTTACGGACAGTCCTCCTCTGAGTAGAGCCTGAGGTTTGATTTAAACGAGTCCCACAAACAAACAGGATGGAGCGTTCCTCTGATACAGTGCTGTGAATAAGTATTTACCCCTTACAGATTCTTCTGTTTTCGCTGACTCATCACACTTAAATGTTTCAGATCAGCAAACAAAATTCAGTACAGGATACGGATAACCTGAGTAAATATAAAATACAGTTTTTAAATGATGATTTCATTGTGTAAGGGGAAAGCGTTATCCAAACCAACCTGTCCTATGTGAACAGTTTTTCCTCTGGTTGTAACTCCTGGTAACACCTGTAGTCCAGTGTGTGGTAACTAGTGATGAGTGTCTCACGTCTCTGTGGAGGACTTCTGTTCCACTCTTCTTTACAGTGTTTGATTATTGGAGGCTTTCTAACTTGAACGGCCTGTTTAAGGTCAAAGGTCAGACATCCTCCTTCAGGATTTCCTGGTAGTCAGCAGAATTCATGGTTCCATCAGTTCCAGGTCCTGACCAGACCATCACACGCCGTGTCTGACTGTTGGGATGATGTTTTTCTGCGGTCCAGGGTTAGCTTGACTCCAGATGGAAACCTTTCTGAAAGTTTCATTCAGCTGACAGACTGTTGTCCTGAAAGTCTTGGGGAGAACCAGGATGGTGTTTGTGTTAAATGTGAGACGTTTTTGGTCAGGAGAGGAACTCTCATGGAGGCCATTCTAGTCAGGTCTCTTTCTTCTTGCTGAATCATGACCTCTGACCTTAACTTTAACCAATGAGGCCTGCAGGTCTTTAGATGTAGTTCTGGGCTCTTTTGTTCCTGAGTTTCTTCACAACAGGACATGCTGCGTTGCTTTTTGAGATCCTTTAGCCTCCTCCATGTTGTTTTCTGTTGAAGTGATTTATTAATTCTACAGGTCTGACAGTAATCAGGTCTGGGTGGCTGGAGGAACAGCTTTATAAAATGTGGTTGATCACAGTTGATCCATTATTTAACAAAGGGAGCGTTACTTTTTAACACAGGGCCAGGTTGGTTTGGATAGCCATTTGCCATTAATGAAGGACATCATCATTTGAAGACTTCATTTTGTATTTACTCAGGTTATCTTTATCTGATCTAAAACATTTAAATGTGATGAATCAGCAAAAACAGAAGAAATCTGACAGGGAGCAAATCCTATTGACAGCACTGTACGTCTGAGCTGTAAACGAGGTTTCACTGGCTGTTTTACTTTAGCTTTGATCAGCTGCTGTAATGTTGTGTCAACACTGGACAGTTTACTGTGGACTGAAAACAGTGTCGTTTATGCTTTTTATCTTGATATTGCCACACAGCATGAGCCTCAGTACCTTTGTACAGGCTACTCTACTGTACTGTACTGTACCTGTTAGTGTCGGGTGTGCAGCTAACGGTTTCTCCTGACAGTTTTATAGTTGGTAGAATGAGAACTGCCCTCATTTAGTCCTTAATTTATCCTGTTGACCATTGAAGGGAGACTTGGGTCATTTTGATGTGGCGTTCTATCTACAGTAAAGACCGTACGCACTGATGACATCACTCAAAGTGAGTGGAGTCTCTAGAGACAGGAAGTAGTCCTCTGACTGGAGCACTCCACTCACTTTGAGTGATGTCACCAGTGGGTTTGGTCCTTACTGTGAATAAATAACTGATAGAACGTCGCACGTTTCAGTCTAATGATCTATTGTTGTATGTCCAGGTGTTGGATGGTCCTTTGTTCTGATTATGAATGTTTGCAAGGAGCTTAAGATCAAACTTTTAACACTGTAGTCACTCATAAAAAAGAAGAAATGAAGAGGAAGATTCTTTGTTGCCTTGTTTTGAGAACAAAGTTAAAAAGGTCAAATATCAAGTTAAAATTAAAATGTCATTTTCATCATTTTTAAAGTTTAAACGTTAAGATAAAAAGTTAAAATAACAAACGAGTCATTTTCTTCAGTCTGTCTGAGGTTTGGTTTTTACTCCCACAGCAGAAATCAGAGAACTTCCTTCAGCCCTTCAAAATAAGAGCCTCAACAGAAGCTCATCTGACATGTATAAAAACAGTTATTATTATTATTATTATTATTATTATTATTATTATTATTATTTAAATCCAGTAAAGCTGATGCTGCAGCCCAAACCACTTTTGAGGAGTTGTTTACAAGTTCACTAAATCATAGTGTTTAAAACTTGTTCTAATGTATAAAAGTCACAAGGTATTGTGGGTAATGTGGGTCTTTGTGCCAGTACTGGTTTGATTATGATTCCACTTTTACACTAATATAACAACCATTAAGCTTAAAATGTGTTAAAAAGGCATTTAGAGATTTGTTCCCAACATTTTGACTTTAATCTTGAAACTGGTAAACACAAAGAACAATCTTCCTCCATTTGTTCTTCTGAGTGGCCGTCACACACCATCGTATACTCCAGCTGTATAGAAACCAAACCATCCTGAATAAAGCTTGAGTTAAACAAATGTTTGTTGCTGTTTAAATTAGATCCAGAATGAGAAGATTCTCTGTCTTCCAGAGTGGTAACTAAAAGGTAACAGAGTATAATAGAACATCTTATCTGACATAGATGTGTAGATTTGGTCAGCAGACTAACGGTCTTTGTGCTGAGCTAAGCTAATTCTATAAAGCACTTCAGCATATTTCTTTAAAATGGTGAACTATTCCTTCTGATCCTCCTCATGTGACCTCACTGTCTCAGCTCCTCTGATCATCACTGAAGCTCTAATACTGTCCAAACCAGCCAATCAGAGAGGGTTATTCTCTTCACTTCACCTCATTGCATGACCTTTGTTTCACTGTGAGAAACACACTCATCTCCACACCATCAATATGATGTTTTCCAGTGTGTTCATCACCTTCTATAGTCCGTTTGCTGCGCTCGTCCCTGCTTGTTCCTTCGTGTTGTTTTCTTTTATGACGGTAACCTTTAGAACCTCACATTTCTCTTGTTGGCTTCAGTTCTTTATTTCTGGCTTACCCCTCCTCTCTGTCGATCCCTAGAGCTTCGTTCCCCGTCACACGGGGGCAACCTCAACCGCTCAGCATCTCTGAGCTGCACTGAGCGCGCTCAGGAGAGCGGCTCCGTCAGCGGGAGCAACACTCAGATCCCAGGAACCCCGTTCCAGTACGTCCCAGACTTCAGCGTCCGAGGCCTCGCGGATCTTCAGTTTGTCAAGGTAACCGACCCACAGGTGGTGCTTTGTTACTTATTTCAGTGTAGTCCTGTTTTAATAGTCATGTTAAAGCTTTACGAGACTAATAATAATAATAATGTGCAAATCATTCTTAGACCTTATTTAACTGGAAATAATAAAGTTTGGATTGAATAAGTGTCATTGTTAAAAAACAAACACAGAAGTCTAATTTAGAATTAGTGTTTTAATAATGTAACCTACACTGTAAAAACAAACCTGTTCAAATAAGGGCTAATTCCAGTGTTGCCAGTAACGCGCTACTTTGTAACGCGTTACTCTAAAATTACGTAATTTTTCAATAACGAGTAATCTAACGCGTTACTATTTCCAATCCAGTAATCTGATTAAAGTTATTTTTTTCGAGCCACTGTGCGTTACTTTGCGTTACTATCTTTGTCCATTTCCTTAAAATATTTATTTTCTTCCTGCATTTCTGTGAGCGGCGTTGTGTCACGTTCCCAGCATGAGGTGAAGTCACGTTTTCAACACGAGCACAGCTGAGGAGTCGCTCCAGCTGGAGGAGGAGTCACTGACCTGTGATAAAGTAGCCTATTTACCTGAATATCCGGGCATTATTTTTGTAAACTCCTCTGATACAACAGCTTTGTTTTATCTTCGGGGTCTAGACTTTATTAAGGAGTGTGAGACTGAGAACAAACGGAGAACCGACGAACAGGAACAGCTGACTGTCTGTCTGACAGCCGAGCAGACTAGCAGCCTGAATGTAGCCGAAGCTCCAAAGCAGCGCCAGCAACTAAAGAGACGTTTTGATGCATCCTTCAGACAAACGCAGCAGTCGGGAAACAAAGCAGCAGCAGAAACAAGAGCTGATGTTAGCTCCTCGTGGTCCTAAAACCCTCCGGTTTTAAGGAACTAACGGGTGAGTCTAAAGAACAGCTGATAACAGGAGCTAGATTATTAATTTTAGTCATAGTTGTGAATTTTACTTTACTTTAAATTCAATTTTTTTTTTATTTGTTAAAATAATTAAATAAATCTTTCTAAAAGATGAGATTTAGTTGTCAAACAAAACTTTTTCCAAAAAGTATATTTAGAAAAGAGGGTCAGGTAGGGTTAGGGTTGAGCTGGATTTCAGGTAAATACAGTAAAAACCAGCTGCAGCAACACAAACAGAAACTATGGAGGAGAGAGATGATCGTTTTCTATCTGGAATAAATACAGTCAGGATTTAGTTAGTGTCAGATAAAGATGATAACATTAAGGTTTGTTCTAATGTTCATTCAAATGTTCTGATGTTAATAAAACATGTTAAAATGAATTTAATAGTTACAGTAATAAACAAGTTATTTTATAAAAGGCAGTTTTGCCATAAAAGTGTTAAATGTCAGGTCAAGAAAGACTCTTTATTTATATTTCATAAAACCAAGTATTTTTTTCAGGAAATAGTTTGGAAGTTCAACTTTAATATCAGGAGATCCATTTTGTTGACTTGCTGTTAAAATTCACTTCTGTGTTTTAGTAAAACTGGAGGTTATTTTAATGTCGAGGCAGGGGAGGAGTCATCGGCAGCTGAATGTCACTAATAAAGTAACTAAAAAAGTAACTAGTAATCTAACTTAGTTACTTTTAAAGTCAAGTAGTCTGTAAAGTAACTAAGTTACTTTTTAAGGGAGTAATCAGTAATCAGTAGTCGGATTACTTTTTCAAAGTAACTGTGGCAACACTGGCTAATTCAGAGAGACATGCTTGTTCTCAAAGCAAAGCAAAAATAAAAAACATAAACACTTTAGATTATTCAAAAACATAAACATGGTCTGCAGATCTGTTGTTGTTCAGGAAAGTATTGAGAATAAAGCCTGAACATCTCTGTTAGAGATCTCTAAAACGTATGTCAACTAAAAACAGAACAAGATTCTTATATGAACCAACATGGGACAATTGATTTGGTTAAATTAAATTTAATTATTAAAGGCTGGATTAAATATCTGTCATCACCAAAAAGTCATTTCCTCTCCTTTTGTTCAATTTTCACCCGAATGACAAATTTGGCTTCAACATTGTCCACTAGAGATGGATGATAACACGGTTATAAGGCTATTTTACACATGTACACATACATAAACCGTTGCTTTAAATACATCATAAAAACTGCTGTTAAGTTGACGTTGTGAAATATTGCTTACAGGAGCTGCCATGTTGTTGTTTTTTAACCAGAGCCTGCACAGTAGAGAGGTGGAGTCCCACCTACTCCCCACACACAGCCAGGATGTTTTTAAAGCTTCAGATAACTCATTGCCTTTCCCAAAGACACAGTGACTAAAAAAGACTAGAACAGAGCTGGGATTGAGTTCCAAACCCTGCTGCCTGCGCTCTACCACCTGATCCACTGCCTCCTTTGTGGAAGGCTCAGTCTGTATTTAAAATGTAGACCGCCAACCCTACGGTCCAATGCAATATCAGAGATGCTGCAAACCAACAGGTTAAAACTGTAAACATAAATGTTTCTACTTTCTTCATACGCGATCACATAGTTTGTCATCGTACCTCCGCCACGGTCGCACAGCGTGCTCCGTGAACAACCATGTTCAGAACAGATTTGTGTGATCACGGGTTTGAGAGTCGCAGTACTTACCTCGTTCATCTAAAGTGTGTGTGTGTGTGGGGGGGGGGGCATAAACACAATGAATAGAGAAGACCAGGAAGTCAAACCAGGAGTAGAAGAAGAAAAACAACACAGACTCTTGTTTTGGGTAATTACTGAGTGAGGAGGAGGATTCATCAGTCAGGGACCAGAAGGACATAAAAACGGTGTCAGATTCCAGGTAAGAAGTCACTCAAACACGTTTCTTCTTCTGTCCTGTGAAAAGAGTTTACAGTTCAACTAAGGATCGAGTCCCATCAGGCCATAATGAAAATGGTAAAGCTGCTGCATTAATTCACAAACGGTTCTCTTGTGCGCAAATATGAACAAGTCTGTTTCCAACCTAATGAACGACATACCCTTCTCTGAAAGAATGAATGACTGTCTGTTCACCGTTCTTCTGTCCTCTAGGTCACTCGTGCTCACTACCAGAACGCCCTCCTGGCGTCCAGGCTGGACAGCACGCCTCAGTCTCCAGAGGGCAGCCACACTCACCTGGACATATCTGTGTCTTTGCCTCCCGTGACGCCACCAGGGACACACACTCCACCACTGCTGGCCACGCCTCCTGTAAAACACCCATCATCTAATGCTCAGTCGATGCCGCAGAGCAGCCGCGCCACCTTTTCCATCGGTCCCTCCATCTCCAGCCGCAGGCCGAGTCAACCTTTACCTCAAGCCGTCCCCCCTCCCAACAGCCACCCCCCCCTCTCCCAAACCTCTCCTTCCTCTGTGAGCACAGTGCCCTGCCCCGTCAACCCTCCTCTGACCTCTTCCCTGTCCTCCAAGACCCGCCAGTCCCCTCCCTGTGACAGCCCAGAGAACGGTCATGAAGAGACCACCAGTCTGCTCAGTGAGCAGCAGCAGAACTGTGTGGGCCCCCGTCAGCCCCCCCCACACGCTCACTCTGTCAGTCACGCACACACTGAGAGCACCATCTAACTACAGCCCCACTAGAACTACGACCGGTTCACTCTCTGGCAATACATCCTACTGGAATCAGAGGATCAGCACACCTCAGAGCCTTCAGAGCCTCCGTCATCCCGTCCTGCTTGTTCCCCTCCCAACACTGACTAAAGACCAAGAGCACGGTACAAAAGAAGCAACAGGAAACACTAGTGAGTTCGCTGATGGGTTCAAGGATGCGTCTTTTTAAGGAACTAGTCGATACAAAAGAACCTACCACTGAAGGTAGCTTTATCTACACAGGTGAGGAGATTTCTGCCTCCTCTTTGTTTCAATGAAGGTGAATGGAATTAAAATGTTGCTGCTCAAAATGTGTAGCTAAAACAAACATTTAAAGAAAACAAACCTCATTTTAACTCTAATATTTCCTCCTTTAAACCATTAGAAGTGCTCTCCCTCAGCCCTGGATCAACTCTTACAACCCTGATGGCCGGTGCATACGGGTTAGTGGAGAAACAGATCCCCAAACACCCTACCATAACCTCAACTCCTATTTCTAACCCTAAACCCTAATGCACATACTCCCAAATCCTGAACCCAAATCATAACCTGCTAACCCTAAACTAACTAGAACTAACTTTTACTTTAATCACAAGTGTTGAACGACACTAACTTTTGAGAATTAAGAGCTTTTTGGAACTGCAGTAACGTACCTAAAAGTGAGAGATTTTTTCTGTAAACCTAGATCTTATGACATCATTTAAAAGTGAGCAATCCACATCAGCGCTGTTTAGCTGGCAGCTTGAGGTGCACAGCTCCCCGTTAGATACCATCTCTAGTTTGTTCTTGTGGAGCAGGTGCAAAATGTAAACAGGTTTAAAACAAATCAGCCCTTAGTAATGTCAGCTAAGGGGTTAATGGAGCGTCCACATCGTTACGTTGTGTTTTAGCTCCATAGACCCTGGGCCTTATCTAAGTCGTTATCTGTGTTTTCAGGGTATAAAACCAGAGATGAGGACTCAGGTTGACTTGACTTGGACTCGCCATCTAAAGACTCGTTGTTGACTCAGACCTTTGGTTTGGGAATGAAGACTTAAGATTCTTATTTATGTAGCTGGATCACATGTGCACAAACATTCCTGTGTTTGTTGAGACACATCAGATCCTGACTGATCAAATCTGATCCGGTTACCTGTTAGATGACAGTCTGCTAGCAGCTTTGGTTTTTCCAGCTTCCACTTTATAGCAGGAAAGTTGAAGAAGTGTTACTATGTTTGTGCTGCAATTCCTGCTGTTTATCAGTTAGTTTTTTCATTAGTGACCCCTGGTGATGAGGAGGAGGACTGCAGATACAGCAGAGTATTTTTAACTCTGATCATGTGGATCACTAGCCTAGTGAACTAGACCGTCATTTCTGTTCTGCAAATTAGAATCTATATATCTACATATATACAAGCACTGTAGGGTTAGGGTTGACCTGGATTTCAGGTAAATCCTGTAAAAACCAGCTGCATCAACACAAACAGAAACTATGGAGGAGAGAGATGATCGTTTTCTATCTGGAATAAATACAGTCAGGATTTAGAGTTAGTGTCAGAAAAAGATGAGAACATTAAGGTTTGTTCTAATGTTCATTCAAATGTTCTGATGTTAATAAAACATGTTAAAAGTAATTTAATAGTTACAGTAATAAACAAGTTATTTTATAAAAGGTAGTTTTGCCATAAAAGTGTTAAATGTCAGGTCAAGAAAGACTGTCTTTAATTTACATTTCATAAAAAACAAGAATTTTTTTGAGGAAATAGTTTGGAAGTTCAACTTTAATATCAGGAGATCCATTTTGTTGACTTGCTGTTAAAATTCACTCCTAATAAAGAGTTTTAGTCAAACTGGAGGTTATTTTAATGTTGAGGCAGGGGAGGAGTCATCGGCAGCTGATTGTCACTAATAAAGTAACTTAAAAAGTAACTAGTAATCTAACTTAGTTACTTTTAAAGTCAAGTAGTCAGTAAAGTAACTAAGTTACTTTTTAAGGGAGTAATCAGTAGTCGGATTACTTTTTCAAAGTAACTGTGGCAACCCTGCCAGGCTAGTGGATCACTAGTTTTCTACAAGAAAAAATATAAGGGTCCACTTATGTTTAATATTTATAATATGGAACATTCACGTTGCTTCTAACAGCTGAGTTACTGATCTGCTGTTTGTTGTTGTTGATAGGTTTTTAATATTTGCACAAGAGATCATTATTTATTTGTGAGTCAGGTTTTTAAAAAGTATATTTTGGTTTTAAAACAACTTGTTTTAACACTTGTGGCTCGTGCCGGTTTTCCTACAGCTCTTGGTTTGAGGACTAGTCACACAGAAACATTTGACAGAAGCTTGTTTTAATAAATCAATGTTTGAATTAAAAACTGTAGTTTGACCAGAATCCAGACGTCACAGAGGGTTTAGGCTGACTAGACGGAAGGAATTTAATATGAGAAGATTCATTCAGACATCGGACTTGGACTTGGAAGGACTTGTGGACATCTCTGTATAAAACACTAAAAGTCTTGACCGTCTCTCTTGTTTTAAGGGAAATTCTCATTCCTTTGTTGATAATTTTCAGTTTATTGCAAAGAAACAGTGTGTACCATAAAAGTTTCCATTTCCAAAGTACTGTGAGGTTCAAACAGCATGTTTTGATCTTTAAGTTGGGAGAAGAACAACAATAAGGAGGCTGGAGAAGTCTCACTATCTAATCTATGTTTGGGCTTCAAGTCGTCCTCGAGTTCGTTCCCCAGTGAACGTCAGCTCAGGTCTGTCCTCAACACGACTTCCTCTGTCCTGATTATGATACAGAAAAGTAAAATCAACAGAACTATCTTGAGAATTTTAGATTTGCCAGGTTTTTACAGGTTTTGAGCAACACAAGATTCCATTGACCTCCCTTGTTCTTTGGAGGCACCTGTCAGCAGTCCATTCAGACCAAACTCAAACCGTCTGCTGCATTTATTCGTTTATTTATTGGCATTGTGAAATGACTTTTTCAAATCGTCACAGGAAAACGACTCCTGTTCTATTCCTGTGGTAGTTCACTTCGCAGTATTCACTTAGATGTTTTCAGTTTGTTTCTGATTGTTTTTTTTTTCTTTTTTCCAAAGATTTAAAACTTCCAAAGTTATAAAGGTAACACTGATGGCTTTATTTACAACATACAGGGTTTCAAGCTAGTCTCTTGTTGCCTGTTTGACTGAATGAGTTTCCTTAAAACTGAGATTTTAAAATCAGTCTTAACAAAAACCAGCAAAGGGACCAGATTCACTGTATGGACGAGATCCAGCAGCTGAAGGTGAAACCTAGAACAGCACACCACTGAATGATGCATGTGTTAGCCTGTGTGAGGCGCTAACTGCAGACGGGTCAGGGAAACACTGGCTTCTTTAACAGTCTGTTATATCTGGAAAAGTCCAACGTCCATTGAAATTCTATTAAATCAGACCAGATTCAAATAATTGACAGTTGAACCAGTTAAAGGCTTAAATGTGACGCTGAGGTCCAGCAATGAACAGAATAAAGATAAAAGCTCAAAAGATCAGGCCTATGAAATCAAAATGTAGCAGAAAGTAGACCTGTTTATAAGAAGGTGAACTGTTTACTTATCTAAGGATTAAAGAACCGTTCAGAATCAGCTTTATCGGCCAGGATTGTTGGAGGAATTTACAGAAAAACCGAGGCTGCCTCATGCAGTGCCTGTTATGTGAACTCTTATCTTTCTAAAGCTAAATAAACTGTACATTTAATGAAGAATAAGTGAACTGTTCACCTGTCTAAAGTTATAACTGCTCACTTTAACTACCGGTAAGTCTAGTTCATTGAACTCAGGCTAAGTGAACAGTTAGCTTAACTAAAGCTGAGTGAGCTGTTCGTTTAACTCAGGTTAACTAAGTGGATTTTCCCACATTACATCAGTGGTTGCTTGTTCTGCATCAGACCACACATTACTTCCTGTCCTGCTTGTAAACAGACTGGTTTCTGTTGGAGATTTGACCAACTCCTGCTGTCATTTAGTCTCAACATCAGTGTGTTAGAATGAAGTGAACCCAGACTGGTTCTTCCTTTATAATAAATCTTTAAAAATCTGTATTTTGAATGACCAAAGCAATGACAACACGCCTCAGATTGACCAGTTTTTAGTCGGTTTATGTTCAAAAGATTTCAGTTCATTAATTAAAAATTGAATTTACTGACAACCAGTGTTTCCCTGACCTTTGCAGCCTGCAAACAACAGAACAAGTTATAGAAACGTAGCTGTATTAAAGGAGTTAAAGGATGTCAAACAGGTCTTCTGTATCAGCAGGAATGTGATGGTTCTGGTTTTCTTTTATTTTTAAGAGAGATATGCAAAAATTTAGTTTGTGCAAAGTTTTTTATGCATGCATGTTTGTTTTTTATATTTTGAAGTTATTTCTTGCTTTTGAACTGAAGAACAAGCTGCTCAGAAGCTGTTTGTTGTACATCTCCACTGAGCATCCCTCACTGTGAATAGTGTGCGGCAGCTTCAGTTCCTTCTAAAAGCCACACGGTGACCAGAAACTGAGAGCGGACCAAACCTCACCTCGGCCTGTTGAGGTACCGCGTGTTAACGGACTGGTTAGAACTCCTGGTTATAAATTACAGCGGGTCTATTTATTTATTTCCACTGAGTTAGCTTTAGTTGAAGTTGTTTAATTATCAACACAAAGACCAAATAGAAGAGAAAACGGGGTGTTTACAGGTTTCAGCAGAGCACAGCTGGCTGGTTATGGATCAGATACGTTCTGCTGCCACGTTCAACAGGAGCCTTCACTAAATATTCTTATTATTTCATAATCTGGTCAAATAAAACCTGACTGAACATTTGCTGTGAGAAGCAGGACTGGGGCGTGTTATTCTGCTTCAGTATCTGATTAAAAAGTTCACAAACAGTTGGGATGAAGAAGCCATAAACCCAACCTCACTGGGCTGCGACGGTTGGAGAATAACTAGCTGAAGACTCATAATTCCAAGAAACTTTAACGTGTTTTCATTTGAAATCACATGTTTGCAAATGCCAAAACTGCAAATAAATTGCAACACGTGTTATTAGTGGAAATGTTGGCAGGTTTTAGTCACAAAGTGATTTAATCATGTCTTCATTTCTTTGCAGTTTATCCTTGTTTTAATCACAGCTTTGCCCCATTTGAAATGTGGGAATCTTTTTGTCTCCAGTCCAGTTAGAACTTGGTTTCATGGGTCGCCAAACTTTCTCACATTTCTTGCACTTTTAGACTCACAGAAACTAAATTGAAAAGAGTTCCAGACGCCTGCAATGACTCTGGGACTGTTTTGAGAGACATCTTTTGAACAAGTTCAAGGTTCCTTGCAAGAAAATGGAGAAATCTCAGGTTTTGAGATGTTTTGGAAGCTCTCTCGTCTCCACCAGTCTCAGCCCAGCGACATACTGGCCTCAGGTTTAGTCGTAATGTGGGAACACTGCAGCACCCCGTAGATCACCTGGCAGGGAACTACTTCCAAACAAATAGAAAAAAATCTTCCCACAATGCTCTTTGTTTGTGAATTTACCTTTGAGTACATCACTAATGTGCTGGGATGTCTCACTAATCTAACTCAGACTGATCACTTTATCTGTACCAAGTTAACAACTAAGAAAACGGGTTCTACATCTTTAATTAAAATTTAAAAATGGCAGACTTTCCTACTTTGATGAGATGCAGCTGTGTGGAGACGACCATCGTTAGCCAGTGAGCTAACGGTCATATTTCAGATCAAATGACAGGTTGGATCTAATGGACAACACACCAGACGTGTTGACATCGCTCTGAAAACCTCCAGCTTCACGGGACATTCCAGCTGTTGACTCAATGTGAAGTACTTTTAAACACATGTGTTATTCACTGTTAGCATGTGGACATTTAGTTCAGCTAAACCGAAGGGATAAAGACGCTAGCACAGAGGAAGGTGAAGCTGGACTCTGATGCTAAAGCTGCTGCTGGTTGTTTTCTTCTGTTTTTATTTGAATGAAACTGTTTGACTGTAAAGGTGAACTATTTTGTTGAAGATGCTCAGAGATATTTATTTGAAAAGATACCATTGTATAAGCTAGCACTGATGTGAAAACACTTCAAACTTTGTAGCAGGAAATATCAAAAAGTGAATATTCCAAAGTGTTTAATCAAAGGCAGATCCTGCTTCAGCACACAAAGAGGTTCCAGCTTCACTCTGTGTATTCTGATATAGTTTATTTTCCTATTATTATTATTAGTGAGTATTGAATCAATATCCCAGAATAAAATGCTGTATGTACTGGAGTACAGGGAACATCTATTTAAAGACAGAGTATATGATAAACAGTTTAAAAAGTAGATTTTAGGGGGACTATAAAAGTCTTAGTTGAGGAGTGTAACAGTACACAAAGTGGGTTATAACTAGCTGTTGAGTTTTTACTAAGTAATTACCTTAACTAAGTAAATTACAGACCTACCACATTTATTATTGGAGTTTAAACAAAGATGATTTTATCCTGAGAAATGACGCTGTAGCGTTTTTAGTCAAACTTTTGAAGAAGTATCAGAAGATCATCAGAGATCAGTGAGAATCTAGATTTGATCTCAGTATTTTTTAAACTGACTGAGTCAAAGTCATTTCTGTGTTTGTTGATGTTAATTAGCTGTGGCGGCCATCTTGAATCGGGTTGACGCCTAAAGCTAACTGAACGTTTAGTGAAGACTTTCTGAGTTTCATGAAGTTTAACCTTTAAAGCATGAAATATGAAATATTTTTAGCTAATAATAATATAGCAAATATATATGAATTATTTTAATATGTGATTATATAATAATAACTAAATAAATAATTAACTAAATAAAATTGTCCCTTTCCACCTGTCGGTCCTCCACAGAAGAGAGGTCTGGATATGGCAGGTACTTGATGAAGGTACTAATACTATAGTACTCCAGAGTGTTTTGGCTGCTGGTGATGACGATAGCACTTAGCACATTCCTGGTGCACGAGTCCAGATCTGCTTCTACGGCTCATCCTGTTTTTACTGATACAAACGAGTCATTGGCCGTCTTGATCTGAGTCAAGAGACGTCAGCAGCGTTCTTCTTCTGTGGTAATAAAACAGGAGAATCAGTCATGCCACTATGGGTTCGCTGACATGAAAATACTGCTGATTCATTCATTGAATAGTTGAATTTCACTGGCGGTGATAGAATAAAGCATCATCCATCAGCAGCTCAGTCGTTCTGCCTACTGGAGACTTCCTTCATGGTTACATGCAGTAAACTATGTGACCCAGACTGAGTTTGAATGGGACTGTTTCTCATTCCTGTTCACGGTAAACTAAAGCCTCTGATGTAGTCATGCTGGAGACCAAACAAGTTTTAACAGGCGCTATAGGTTGTGCAATAAGACAGGAACGATGTTTCCTGTAATTCCAGGAATTTCATCATTCTGGATGAGGCTTCGGTCGGTTTAAAGAAATCCAGGCCAGAGACGAGTTTCATCATTTTCCAGAATGTAAACGCCGTTCAGGCACAGATCAGCCTCAGATTAAACGCTGTGTACTATTACACTCCCTACTTTACTACTTTTATTTATACTTTAATATTCACAGGGTAAACTAGCAGCTAGGTATTAACAATGCCAGGCACAACGAGAAGTTCCTGTTTATCCTGGATCCTCCTAAGTAGGGTAGGACCTGAAAACCACAGATTTACAATCTGCAGGAATCTCCTGACTTGAAGCTGAAAACCTGGATGTGAAATATTAGCCTTATGCTCTTTTTTATTTTATTTTGTATATTCAGACCTGCCTGTTGGTCTCTTGTAGCATTTGGTGACACTGTTTTTGAGTGAAGTCACTGGTTGACTGTGTGACTGCCAGTTTGTGTTCCAGGAAATGTGAAGCTGTACTTGAGGATGTATTTACTGTAACTGATGTTGTGTTTTTGTGAGTATGGATCTGTGAAACGGGCTTCCAGCTGTAACCTGCAGCTCCTAATGGGTGACTGACTTTACCCAGAAACACTGTGTTCAGGTTCCTGATTGCTGTTTGTGTCACATGACTGTAAATACTCTGTATATTCACTCTAGCAGACATCTAGAAAATGATGCTTCTATTTATGACGAGAGTTTGAGTTTATTTGAAGCATAGCAATAAAATAGCACAAAATTGACCTCAGATAAAGACGACTCCCATCTTCCCCTGTGTTCTTCTTTAATGCAGTTTTATAAAACTGACAAACACATTTTGAATGGTCTCCTACGTTTTTCCTGATCCGGTTTACACCTTGCCCTAGTCCTGATTCCTCTCCCACTGTGTAAAAGTATTGAAATTCCTCTGGCTCTGAGCTTATCAGCAACTTCTCCGTGTTGGTTTTAGTCCCGTAGCAGAGTGATGATTAGACTTGGATGAAGGTTAAATATTTTCCAGTGAAACGTGAGTTTCCACTCGCAGACGGGACGTCTGAACTGTTTGAAGTTGATGAGCTCAGCAGACATGAGCAGGTGGAAGTTAGGAGGATTATTTTCTGTATATAAAATGTACATAAGCTGCAGGTTTTTTGCACATGGAGAAAACAAGACAGTGTTTATGTTTCTTAAATTAAGGACCTATATTAGGATGAAAACAAAAACTCCAAATCCAGGCCTTGAATCCATTTTTAGTGTCGTATTTGACAATATTCAGACACAGCTGAACATGTTTGGATTTTTTTTCTTGTAGCAGCTGAGATGAAACATGGATGATGTAAGTGAACGTCTGTATATACTGTTTTATAAATCCTGTAAGGCATTTGAAGAGACCTATGAGGTTAATAAACCTGAGATATATTTCTCTACAGAAAACCAGTGTGTTGGATTTTTGTCTGACTGGGTTGTTGGACGTTATAAATGTGAGTTCAGTAACCACAGCATAGTAAATACACCTATTACACATCTGTGGCTCAGATACAGAACCACAGTATTTTATGACTTTTTGACTGGTTTTATTGAAGTTCTGCATAACAGTTTAGTTGATAGCTCTCTCAGCTTTAAAGGCTCAAAAGTTAAAGTATGACTAAAACACCAATCCCACCTTAAAAACAACACACTGTAATAGTTCACCTTTGCAAAAAGAACTGAAAGATAAAATATAAACTGATCATAAAAGTAAAGGAACACTTTTAAATCAGAGTGTGGTATCAAGTTAATAAAACTCCTGGGATACTGGTCTGGTCAACAATGAGACGAGCCTAAAAACAGGAATGGTTACATCATCTTTTATTGATAGTAGTTTAACACCTGGACCCTACAGAGGTCACACACAGTCCACCTCCACCAGGACGGAGCGTCAGGCGTCACTTTAAAACATTTTTGTTTGTTACTATTTGATCCTGATGTTGTTGCCATCATGCTTCCTAGCTGCTTTTGTATTATTTTATTGAACTTTGTTTTAATGTCATTTTTCTGTGCAGTGCTTTGTGACGATATGTCTGTGAAAGGAGCACAATTAAACCTTACTTAAACCCATCAGCAGGACCGCTACCTGCTCCTTTATGCCAGGATACGAAGTGACCTCCAGAGAGTCACTGGTGTGAACAAAGATCTGACTGAAAACCAGTTACCTTCAAACATCAAGTAGGTTTTAAATGGCAGCTGTTTACTCTGGAAGTCAAGCTTAGATCTCAGAAAGACGTCAGAATGTATCTACAGTAAGAAACACACCCACCTGTGACATCAAACAAAGTGGGCGGAGTCTCTAGATACAGGATGAAGTTCTCTGACTGGACCAATACTCCTAGTCAGATCGGGAGAGACACTGCTTTAGATCAGTGACAGGCTAGCCGTCAGCTATTTAAAAGCTCTCCTGCTCAGAACAGTCAAAGTGATGGATTAGAATAAAAACATGACCTGATAGCTAACATCTACCGTTTAGCATGAGACCATTTGTTTAGTTTATGGTGTTTATGCTGCTGCAGCAGGACGTAGTGTAGTTCATTGGACTTAAATAAACAATCTCATGTTAAACTCAGATCTACAAACAGGTTATAGTGCTCTAACGTGTCAGGATGACTTTTGTTTTAAATTAGCTGCTAATTGTCACTGATCTGCAGCAGTGTCTCTCCCAGTTTGACATGAATAGAGTCAGTAAAACATAAGGTGCGTTGATGATTGATGTTATGGATGCATCTTTTTTATACATCAGTCAGACTTTAACGCTTTAATGTTTTCATTATTCTCCAAACCAGAACTGCTGGGATCCCTAAGATTATTTGAAATGACCCCTGACCTTCCCGCACAAACATCTGTAATAAATGTTGTTGTCTACAAAAACTGGATCATGAGGAGTTTGATTTTCTGTTCCTCCTGGGTTCTTACTCTCATTAACAAACCCAGGACTGATGAATAATCACTCTTTTGACACAATATAAGTATTCAAATCATTTGAGAGTAATAAAGTTTTATTATTTATTTAACTAATTAAAACTGCATGTTTTTTTTTTTAGAAAGTAAAGCTCATTTATATAAAAGCTTTTATGGAGAGAAATCACAAAGTGCTGCACAAAAATAAAGCATCAAAATGAAAAGATAATTAAAAACATAACAAATTAAACTATGCATCTTATGTTAGAGTCAGAAACACAGCCATGCCCTCTGGGTTTATTTAAGGTTCTTTAGACCTGCTATAGATTTAGGTTAGAGGACTTCAGGGCTCACGCTGGAGAATGTGGCTTTAACATTTCAGGAATATTAACCCTGAAGGTTTAAGTCAAGATTTTTAAATGAATTGTAAAATCAACTGGAAACAGATACAGGCAAAAACATTTGAAGTGTAATGATAATCTAGATGGAAGGAAATAAAAGCCTGATGTTATGACACCAACCTTCTCAGTTTGGAAATACTTCTCCTCAGATAAACAGTTGTGACTGAACATCAAGCGACAGCGATTGGTCAAAAACACCTGAATTTCTTGTTCTATCTGAATATAATCTGCTCTAAAGTGGTAGAAGATGTTTATTAATGATCTGATTATAAACAGGAGTGGACCCAAAGCAGTACCTGTGAGTTCCTCACTCACAGCCTGTTGGATCTTTACTCTCCAATGCCTTGGCTGACTTGATTGTAGCTAAAGATGCTACAGGCTATCTGCTCAGTTTCAGACTTCTCTCCACGCTCCATCAGACATGCAAACCAGCCATCATCCATGTAAGCCAGGTCTGAGTACCCACTGGGTCCAGAGTTAATGATCCAGGGCTTGCTCCAAGCATGTGGATCCTTTGGGGATTTGTTCAGATACAGGCCTAAGTCGACCCTTTTGGACTTGCTGGTTGGATGGGAGTAAAGCAGCCACTGACCCAAACCTGGACCAGCCCCCTCAGGTTGAGCCGGGAAGGAGACCACACTCCCCTGACAGCCTCTACCTGTCTCTACAAGCTTCCCAGCAGACGGAAGGATGTTAAAATCCTCCCCATTATCACTGTCCGCTTCCACTCGATAACCCCCCTCACTGCGAGCGTTGCAGTAGACGTAGCCTCTGCCTCCATCACCAGAAACTTCTGCCATTTCACACTCAACTGATTTTTTCCCAAGCATACTGCCAAACTGCCAGGTAACACCCTTATCGTCACTATAGAGACACAGCGCACGTGGAACAGCACAAAAACACGTTATACAGAACCACGAGGGGGAGCAGGAACCATAGGCATAAGCTGGTACGATCAGTCTACCATGCTGTGTTTGAAGGCCGTGACCCGGCCCAACAGCAAACGTGGCCCACGTTTTCATTTCAGGCAGAACAGTAGTGAGATCAGTGACCTCGCTCCAGGTGTCTCCACCGTCCCTGCTAGTGACATAGCAGAGTCGGGCCTTATTAATGCCCCAGAACCTTTGCCATGATTCTGACACGGTGCCTTCAACACAGATGAAAAACAGAAAAAGTGTTTTTGTTGACTTTTCGTAGACCGGGCAGGGGTTCATCGGACGATGTCCATCAAGGTGAATCTTCTCCACCACGTTCCTGCAATCGGACCACTGAAAGATATGTATCAGAATAAACAGCAAACTGAAATTCATATTATTCTTTAATAAAACATTCCTATCAGATAATTACCTTCACTTCCATATCGATAAAAGTTCCTGTTTTCATGACCAGCACCTCTGTGCTGGAATCATTTGAAGTCCTCCGTTTCTCTGCGAAGGCCATCAGAACCTTTTTGTCTGGATGGTAGAAAAGAGCAGGAATCCTGTACACCTCATTCTTGTTGGGATTGGACAGGAAGACAGTTTTCTGCCCTTCATGATGACTTGAAACGTTGCTGTCCATGTTTTGTCATCTGTGGTTAAAAATGATCATTAACTATAAATAATCACGGAGGTGGAGGATGATGGGATTCTGTCGCTGAAGCTTGTGAGTTCGGAGAAGGCGGTGTCCTGGCTGTGGGTGAATAAGGGTGAAGTGCTGAACTGAGAGCTCTATCTGTGATTATCTGGTGCCTTCATGGGTCACCTGGAGATAAATCTGAAGATTTACAACATGCTCAACAACGCCCCTAAAAGATAAAGCAAACCAACCCAGAATGGTCCGAGCACCAGGATAATGTTGCTGCTTAACAGGAACCATGTCATAATTCAAGCTCTGAAGACAAAAGGTTTCATTTGAGGTTCTAGATTTTGCACTAACTGTGAATTGTTCAAACCTGTTATGTCAGGGATTTGTAAACATGGAATAAAGACATTATTCCTGTCCAGCCAATTAGGTTTTAGTGTCTAAATATTTAGTGTTTCACAAGAAAACCCAATTAAATGGAGCATCATAACATTAGAATAATAAACTGAGCTTTGAGAATTTTAAGTTAATTGATCTAATCTAAGATCTAATTGATCTTTTTTATGTGACATGTTTGATCCCTCTTCCTCTGTGACTTTATACATGTGCTCACTAGCTTCCATTGTAACATAGCTTTCCAAAACTGCTTTTGAGCAATCAGCTTTCTCTGTAAAAGCTTCAAAATCTATGGAACACTCAGCTGATGATGAAGAGCTGCAGCTCCATCAGTTCTCTTTAACACATTCTAAAAAAAAAAAAAAACAGTTTAGAACAGCCCCATGCTGTCACTGATTAGCTGTTTTCATTGTGTGTGCAGTTGTGCAAGTGTATGAGTGGCCAGCTGGGTCCATCCATCCATCCATTTTCTGTAGCCGCTTAGTCCTCCACAGAGGGTCGCGGGGGAGCTGGTGCCTATCTCCAGCGGTCAAGGGGCGAGAGGCGGGGGACACCCTGGACAGGTCGCCAGTCCATCGCAGGGCCAGCTGGGTCATTATTTTATATTATCTTTTGTACACACATGTGAAAGCCTCTCATATACTCACGTGAAAACAAATCCTCCTTTAGACATATGTCATAAGCTCTTTCACGTGTTTATAAGAGGTTTTTATGCGTGTTTAAAAGGTTTTTCACATGTGTGTAGAAAAGCTTGTCACATGAAATGGATGGATTTTCACTTGAAATCAGAGGTTATGCTTTCATATGTGTGATAAGAGGTTTTCATATATGAGAGGTTTTTATATGTGTGTGTATGAAGATAACTATAATGTCCCTGGGGACCCTCTTGTGTTTTATTTCTTGTTTGACTATATTCCCGTTTATGAACTTTCATTCATCTTTTTTTCTATATATATATAAAAAGCATATCCTATTTCTATATAATATCTAAGGGATAGGGACTAGCCTCATGTTTTGCATTTCAAACACCACTGGACATGAGACACCCTACAGCTCAGACATCTAGAACATTTTTGCCATTTTTGAATCAGAAAATCACTTTATGAAAAGCTGTTAGCATTAGCATGCTCTGTCGGCTCAGGTTGCAGTGCATCATGGTCTATTTCTACAAGTGAAGTGAACAAGGTATACACTACTTTTATGGGACCATGATGAGTTTCTATTACAGAGCAGATAAAAACAAACACTTATCATTTAAAATTCCACTACAAAATGGCCGACTCACTATATAATGAGCCAGTGAATATCACAAACAGCCTGAGATTCTGTCCGTTTGTCTCTTTGACCTAAAAACATCACATTTTGGCAACTAAGGGCATGACTTTAAAATCTATAAATCCAACAAATGCAGATAAAAAGAAATTAATATTAATGTAGATAATTGCATATATGAAAATGCCTATTTGTTTTACTATAACTACATGTTTAAAATGCATCTTGTACTGGTAAACTGTAAGCAAATTGAAAAAACCAACAACTCACCGACTCATAAAGAAACTTCCAGCAGGGTACTGCAGCAAACGTTTCTACAGCAGAATCGTGAGGTAGCCAGGGTGGTTCTCATTAGTACTCCTGATTTGTGTTATCTTACTTTGTATTATCTAAGAGTTAATGATTTCCATTTGGTTTAATGAATAGGATAGTGTTCAGTTTGTTTTGGAAAATGAGCCAGGAGGTAAACTTTGTCCAACACAAAGGATTTAACCAATCGATGTGGTGATGTTTGATTGATCAGAGAGAGCTCATAACAAATGTTATCAAGTACACGAGGCTGCTTCAGCATGTCAGTCATCCAGTCACCACTACATATATACATATATATATATATATATATATATATATATATATATATATATATATATATATATATATATATATATATATATAATGATGAATTTTTGATATATTGTGCAGCCAGACCAGCCCTACACCAGAACTCAATGCAGATGACCTAAGGTCGCTATCAAAGCAACCTGCAGGCTCCAATACATTTCAGCATTCACAGGTTGATTGCCCCTGTGCCACAACACATTGCTACAGTAATTTATGCAAAAGGAGGTCTAACCACATATTGAGTGCTTAGAAATAAACATATAGGCTTGAAATATTTGACTCAATGTGGAATGAGTTTCACTTTTTCGCAATATATGTGCAAATATACAATATTTGAGCATAGTATATAAGAACAAGTGAAGTGTATAGAAATTGTGTATAGAAGAACAGTGTTTTTCAGTTTCTTTTTAATGGGATTTCTTATCTATTTAGGCCTAAAAGAACACCTTACAATTTAAAAAAACTTTTTTTAAATTTCACAGCATGTCCACTGTAGTGGACAACAGGACAATTAAAGTCTAAAAATTCAACTGAATTCAGAAAATTAAAAATGAGCAGCTTCTAGGTTTAAAATGACATTAACCTAATACTATAAATTGGGCCAAAAACAGAACAAAACAGAGCTTGGTCTTCTTGTTGCCTCCTAAGGGCCAAACCCCTGGGTAGAGGTAGTTGAACACTGACGTTTACTTCTTTATTTGTTCTTCCTGTGGATATTTCAGCGATGATAATCCTGGAAGCCTGTTTTCTTTTTGGTGATGCAGAGAAACATCTTGTATTTGTTACACCTCTACGTCTTGCCACTGCAGCTCTTTTTCCTACAACTTTCTGCATGACTGATAGTCATCATCTCTGGCATGTGCGTGGCTCCTAGTCTGCGCACCGATGGCTCTGGTTGTGGGATTCTTGTTTTGTTTTCTGGCTGATACTCTTCTTCAATGTCTTCACTGCTGTCATCACACAAAGGACTAACCAGCTCCTCAGCCAGGTGCAGCTTGAAGTCAAGGTACTGCTGGGTGTTCTTAGCTGGTTGGTTGAGTGCTTTATGGTCAGTCTTGTATTGGATCCAAGCATTTGTAATGACAACATCAAAGAAGTGAGTGATCCCACCACGAGACATCCATTTCTTGGTTCTAGTTGACACGAGATAAAAGCTCAGCATTCGCTCACACAGGTCTACTCCACCACGTTGTCATTGTATTCTCTGATTCACTGGTGTATTGTCAAACCACTTTGTGCCCACCAGCTCAGGCTCCCTGTGGACCACTGTCACTGATGTTTCTCTCCTGTCTCTTTGCTTATCTGCTGGTAGTTGGCGTGGCTTTGGCACTGTTCTTCATAATGGTTTCAGTTGCTGCTAACTTGTTTGAGCTTGCAAATAACCATATCAATCTGTCAATAATTCTAAGTAAATAACTTTGTAAGTCAAAGGTGATAGCAATGTAAAAAACACATAACTTTTTGAAAATGGAACTCTTTTAAAATCCCACTGGCCCCACTCGGACTACCTTGACAGTCTGACCAGGACTAATCTCTACTTATCCAAACTTAGACTGCTCAGCTAACTACAACTGGTATTTCAAATGTACAACTTTCCTGCAGAAATCTGCTTCAAGAGATCAACACTATCACAAAGATTTTGAGAGACTGACACACATTGACCTGTTAGAAAGTTGATCTGATTAATGTTTTATTGGTAAAGTGACCATATTTGATCACATGCTTTAACTTTTGATTTGCAGCCTAAACCTGAAACTTTTACAATAATATTTTTAAAAGAATAGAGTAACATTATTTTAAAGTTAACAATTACAATTGCTCAAAAAAGTTATGATGCTGTTGGAGAACTGGAGAGCTGCTGCATACTGATGCAGGAAGGAGCGTTTTTGAAGATCCTTTCTCCCAGCAGCTGTTAGACTGTAGAACCATCACTGCTCCCAACAAACTGCTTAAGTGTGTACATCCCTGCTGTATTTGCACAGTTTTTTATATTGCATATCCCTCATAATAAGAACCCTATTCTGTTTGATAGTTTTGTGATTCTATCTGAACTTGACTAGTGTTTACGTCCTGCTATATTTGCACAGTTTCTTATGCACAACCAGTTTTTTATTCACATCCCTCATAACAGTAACCGTATTCAGTTTGATAGTTCTGTGACTTTATCTGGTCATGACTTTTGATGATTGTACATTATTTTACTAGTATCTGTGCTAGTATTATTACATATTTTTTGTGCCATGACTTTTTTGCTATTAGTTTTCTATTGTACATATCTTTTTGTTCATGTGTGAACTTGTTTTTTCTGTACTTGCCTGTAACTTGCTGCTGGTGCACCTGAATTTCCCCACTGAGGGACAATAAAGGACTTTTCTATTTCTAATTAAATAAAAATTTAGATAAAAACAAAAAAGTACAAATCTTAATCAGGACCTAATGCGTTTTTTTGTGTACTTTAAGATGACTAGAACTGTCACTATAAAACAAACTGAATTTAATCAAATGTGTAAAATCAGGAGAATGGGATTCTCTGTTTAGTCAAGTTGTCTGGAGGTGTTGTTGTTATCGCTTCAGGGGGCATTTACTGAACACGTCTGGTTGATCCTAGCTGATGACTTCTTTATGTTTTTACTGCCACAACTTGTTTCTGGTAGCCTGAGGAAATGAAGTTTTGTATACTAGAGAGAAAAACAAGAGAATAACAGGAGGTGATCTGGTCATGTTGCTTTTCCACTAAGAGTGAACTTTATTCTGTGAAACCTTGGGATGATAAGAATTCAGCTATGAGTGTTTATTTATATTTAGTATTTCATTTCAAAAATATGGTTGCCACACCTCCCTAAAGTATGGGATTGGTTAATTTCTTCAAAATAAAGTAAAAACTCGTGTTAATATTATGTAGCACAAATGACTGATTGAGTGAATAATTTGAACTGTTTGGAGCAGAGTGGTGAAACAGCGTCCTGAGCAGAGGAACTGAGTCATGAAAGGCTTGTTTTGATGAATTCTAACAAAGATGGGCGTGAGCTCGTCTTCGTCTCTCGTGGCTGTGAACTCACACTGCGAAAGGGCGGCGCATTAAAAACAAAAACATTAGGAATCCGGCTCCAGAATGAACGCCCCCCTAAAGACTCTCATTTGCAGCTCCGCTTGATTTGAGCCAAGATGGCCGCCACACAGCTCAGTTTCTGCGCTCCCCGGGAGGCGGGGCCGCTAGGCTGTGGTCACGTGACCCGCGCAGAGTCAGGCTGATTATCTCCAATATGGTGGCCAGCTTGGCAGGTCTACGGTTTCTGTTGATGATATTGTTGCTCTGCGGGATTGGACATAACGCCTGCAGCCAAGAAGTTCCGCAGGTTGTGTGGCTGCGACTGGAAGACCCGGCGGGTCTGGTGTGTATGAAGGACCGGATTATCTCAGCACCGGAGGGAGCCACGTTCAAGCTCCGTCTCTTCGGGGCTAACCTGAATGGAAGCTGGACGAAAGTGGCGTTCGCGGAGGCGGTCGGCGATGTCCCCAACCCGTGCGAAGAGGAGTCCAACCGCCAGGAGTCCGCCTTCCAGGTGACGAAGGACTTCATCCCGGACGAGGAGTTCAGCGGGCTGCTGACAGTGGAGGTGAAGCGGACAAGCAGCATCTCCGGAGCAACGGGCAGCGGGCGGAGCGACCACCACCTGTGCGTGCTGAGCGGGGACAAGTGGACTTCCGTGGGCCCGGACAGACTCAGGATCAGTCCCGAGGAGGACCCGGGAGCAGACTACATCCCACCGTGGGGTCTGGCCCTCCTGGTGGTGGTGCTGCTGCTGGTCTGCGGAGTGTTCCGGACGGTGAACCTGAGCCTGCTGTGGCTGGACCCGGTGGAGCTTTATGTGCTCCACAGCTGCGGGTCCGAGGAGGAGAAGCGAGCCGCCAAGCGCCTGGAGCCTGTGAGGAGGAGAGGGAACTTCCTGGTGAGTGTCTGAGACCAGCGGGTCGGAGGGCTGCTTGGTGTCATAGGCGGTTCTAGAGGGGGCACAGGGGGGGCCGCTGCCACTAGAGGGGGCACAGGGGGGCCGCTGCCACTAGAGGGGGCACAGGGGGGCCGCTGCCACTAGAGGGGGCACAGGGGGGCCGCTGCCACTGGAAAAAAAATATAGTTAATGTATTTTTGTTAGAGATGTCCTGATACAAGCATTGGGTATTGGTCCAATATTATGGACTCAGTCTCATAAAAGTACTTCAACGGTACAGAAACATTTACGTAGCCTGATGCTTAGCTCCCAATCAGTCTTTGTCAGATGATGTATGGCGTGTTGCATCATGGGATGGGTGAGTATAAACAACAGAAGACACTACGGTCGCTGTGTGTGTTGTGAGCTTATTAACCTGCAGAAAATGGTCCACTCATGTTGTGTGAAGGGCTGCCCTGCCAGATCACAAGAAGCAAAACTTGATAATGCGACTCATACACTGAAAATGGTGCAGGGTGTGTGTGTGGTGAACAGGTAGGTCACGTCTGGCAAAGACCGATTGAGTTTCAGCATTAGACAATATCAAACTTCAGTAAACTCTGGGGCAAATGAAGTCAGTCTAAGTATTTGTGTAGCAGTATTAGTACTAGTTGTGTAGCAGTATGTGTATTCATGCTGTGTGAATCCTCATGATACTGATGTTTGGTTCAGGTAAAGTTACTGACACAGTCACAGCTGATCGATGCTCAGTCTCAACGCAGTAACACATTTTGTTCAGCTGTGTTTTGCTAAACAGCTACAACATAAAAACCAGTAGTAGATTAACGCTCCCTACATGAATGCTTGCTGCAGAATTCCACACAGAATAGTCATTTTTTATAGGGGTGCACCGATTGATCACGTTAATTTGAGGGGATCGTAAATCGACCATATTCCCATCCGATCCTCGATCTTGTTATAGACTTTTAAATCAGCTTTTTTCTCCTGTTCCCAGGAGGTGCAGACTGCCTCCCTCCCTTCCGCGCGCTACATCACGTCCGTGCTGCACATCAGGGTTTCCCCCAGCGCTTTATAAGCCTGGCGGCCCGCCAGACTTTCATCGGACCCCGCCAGGCTAAACCTCAGAGAAGTTGTACCCGAGACGAAAGCTAACAGCTGCTAGCGCGGCTGCTAACGCTTTAAACTAAAACAAAGTGAGCTGGTGCAGCTCTCTACTCGTCTCTTTCTCTATAGTTGCAGTCCGTATGACAGAAAAAGCAAAAACGGAGTTCACTGATCTGAGAGCGGACAGCGTCGCCGGTGGCGGTAGCTTCAGCGTGCATCGAACACAACTTGAGGCTAAATGCAGAACGTGTCTTTCCAGCGTGTCTCTCATTAGAGGGGCGCGGGGGAGAACTGTCCCGTGGCCGTGATCTAACAGCAATGACTCCGCGTTTAATTGGTAGATTATCCCATAGTTTATCTGCTATGTCCTCGTTTTTACAAGGCGCATTAAATGCACCATAAGTAAAATCTACCGGAGCCGAGTAGTCAAGTGGTACACAGCTGCAGTTAGAAAACCTATAAGGTGAAGAGATGAGCAGCAGAATCTGGATGATTTCTGCTCTGTTAGTCAGTATAGAGACACTATGGTGAAGTTATTTACACAATGCACAGAGTTAATGCTGGAAGTGTTTATTAGAGTAGGTTTAACAAGTGTTTTAGTAAAATTACAGGCAGAAAGTTCTATTAACTAAAGGAGGACCTGAGAAAAGGGCTTTGGTAATGGTTCACATCTCTTGTTTCATTTTTAAGAGGCACCTTTTTTATTGGCTTTGTTAATTAATTGCTTAATTAATTAATTGCTTATATATATATATATATATATATATATATATATATATATATATATATATATATTTTTTATATGAGAGGACACTACCTCATGTTTTGTGAGTATTCATTCAATTTACTCAATAAAAATGGAAACATTAAAGTAATTGGCTTCTAGTTATGAAAAATACGTGATCGGCAAAAAAAATCGAGATCGGCAGGAAAGGTTGTCTAAAGATCGGTGATCGGCCAGAAAACTGCAATCGGTGCACCCCTAATTTTTTATTTAGCATTTTCACATTTAACAAAAAGGTGTTTTACTTTATATTATACCTCAAGTCTAGGTCAGTTTTACTGAAGCAAACATTTATTTTATCTGAACCCGAGTGGTGTTCTGTTATTGGACTTCTGTGCAAGTCGCAGTTTGGCCAGGTACCTTGCCAGTTTGGCAAGGTAGCCGGTGCCAGTCGTGGCGGTAACCCCCGTACCCGCTGGTGGACACCAGAGGTTAGGGGAGCCGTCAGGCTGAAGAAGGAGGCCTACAGGGCGTGGCTGGTCTGTGGGTCTCCAGAGGCAGCAGACAGGTACCGGCGGGCCAAGCGAAGTGCAGCAGTGGCAGTTGCCGAGGCAAAATCTCGGGCGTGGGAGGAGTTTGGCGAGGCCATGGAAAAAGACTATCGGTCGGCTCCAAAGAGGTTCTGGCAAACCATCCAGCGCCTCAGGGGAGGAAGGCGGCAACTTGCTCACACTGTTTACAGTGGGGACGGGGAGCTGCTGACGTCAACTGGGGCTATAGTCGGACGGTGGAAGGAATACTTTGAGGAGCTCCTCAATCCCACCGACGCGCATTCCGAGGAGGAACCAGAGCTGGGAGACCTGGGGACGGACTGTCCAATCTCTGGGGCAGAAGTCGCTGAGGTAGTCAAACAACTACGCAGCGGCGGAGCCCCAGGGGTGGATGAGATCCGACCTGGGTATCTCAAGGCAATGGATGTTGTAGGTCTGTCGTGGCTGACACGTCTCTGCAACATTGCGTGGTCATCGGGGGCAGTTCCTATGGAGTGGCAAACCGGGGTGGTGGTTCCCATTTTTA
>SSNR01000506.1:341175-354013 GCA_006937965.1 Callopanchax toddi | reverse complement strand
CACTCATTTGAGCTTCTTTCAGCTGGTTTTGGACAATTTCAGCTGTCTCTTTCAGCTTTCAGCATTCCAACTTTGCTTTTTCGCAGGAAAAGCATCTTTTCTAGTGTTACATTTGAGACGAGCTCAAATGTAACGCCCCAAAAACTTTGGCACCTATCTCCTCCCAGAGTTTTTTAGTCACAGAAACCGTTTTAGTATCAAAACGACCGGCTCGGTCGGGAATCGCCTGCTATGACTTTTGGTGTTGATCTAGTGTGTAGTTTTTGAGTTATTGAGGTTTGTTTGTTATAATGGATTTTGTCCCCTCATGCTGCGTTACCATGGTTACCCCACTAGGGCAGCTAGAGTGGAGACCTTTAACAGCTGACAAGATTTTCAACTCTCCTTAGGAAACAACGTCTTTTTACTCCCACATAGTAAAGAGTACCCAAACATATTATACATTTAAACGTTGGTATTTTTGTCTACTTTCAGAATCTCTGGTTGTTTTGGCTGTAGGTTGTACGGTTTTCCCACAATTCACCTCAGAGCCAAGAGAAATCTCCCCCTCTTTGATCATTCTCCATTATAAGTGGCAGTCAGAAGACTCTGACAGAGATCAGGTTTTACATGGCTATATCTTCCAAGAAAATAAACGCAGACATATAAAAATTGGCAAAGATCATCTCCAAAGCCTCCTGCTACTGACACTTTTTGAATTGTTTTGATAGGCCATACGGTGTGTGAATGGCAGCTATTTGTTTGGAGAGTAGGATTTACATTGAATTGAATAGGCTTCAGCTGATTGGGTGAGCTTGTAGTCGGGCAGGAGAGGGGAATAGAGCTTTCTGATTGGCTGGGACTTACCTCATTGATATCAGCAGTTTATAAACATGAGGACAGCATGTGATGGGCTATTACTGGTCCCTGTGTTTCTAAAGGAAGACTTCAGGTTACAGGGTTTGTGTTAGTTCCTGATTTCCTGCCTCCTTCAGCTGTTTGACCCTTAAAATGTCTTTTTACTCTTCAGTTGAGCTTTATTTCAGTTTTTTAGATTTTTTCAGAGGTTTTAAACATTTGTTTCAGCTAAATTCAACCTTTTTGAGCTATTTTAACAGTTAAAATAAAAAATTAAGCTATTTTAAGTCTTTAAACTCAAATTAAACTTGAGATTTTTGAACATTCTAAGCGTATAAACTGTCTTTATACACTTTATCTTAGCTTTAAATCAGCTTTTTAGATATTTTTAGAGGTTTTAAATATTTGTTTAAGCTAAATTCAACCTTTTCAGCTCATTTTAAAAGTTAAAAAAGAAATTTAACATATTTTAAGCCTTTAAACTCAAATTAAACTACTTTCAGCCTCCTTATACCTGTAACCTTTAAGCTTTTCTTTCTAAAATTGAAAGTTAAGCTCATTTTACGCTATATTTCAGCCTTCAAGCCAGTTTCATCCAGTTTATGTCCCTTACCAATTAACCTTTATTCAAACAGTTTAGCTATGAATACATTTTAGCTCTGGTCTTTAGACAATTTCAGAGGTTTGAGCTGTTTTTTTCTGACGTCACCTTTTGATTGAGCTGTTTCTCTGTCAGTCTATTTAACTAACGCTTTGCTTTACAATTACCCATTTATATTTTAACTACCATTCTACATTACCTTAATGTCTTTCTAATATTTTACTGTTTAGATAATCTTCTACTATTTAGCAATTCTTTTTGAAGGTTTTGGTAGAATTTTGACTTTTTCTGCTGGTATAAACACTTTTGCAAGTTATTGCTTTTTGCCTTTTTTATTTTGCTAATTTTTAAGCAATCTTTTCATCTAAATTGCACTTTTTAAACAAAATTCGACTCTTAAATTTCAACAAATCAGATATTTTGAACTATTTAACTAAAATTAAACTCTTTTAACCTTCTCTAAACTTCAAATATTTAAGATTCCACTCATTTGAGCTTCTTTCAGCTGGTTTTGGACAATTTCAGCTGTCTCTTTCAGCTTTCAGCATTCCAACTTTGCTTTTTCGCAGGAAAAGCATCTTTTCTAGTTTAAAAATGTAATATTCTGGCCTTTGAGAAGCTTGAACTTGTTTTGGCTCACTTCTCAGAAATGTGAACATCACTTGGACTGAAGGAGGATCATTAACAGGGTCAAAGACTTCACTCTAAATCGCTCATTCACGTCATTCTGCTTTTGTAAGAAGTTCTAAAGTTCGGTCTGAAACTCCACGTCTGCTGACCAGAGAGAAAGGTTTGTGATGTCGTGATGGTCACAGCCCTCAGAGGAGCCTGACTCAGCAGACCAAGCCCTGTGGAGACGTAACAGCTGATCCCTGTCAGGAACCTAAACATAAACGTTCTTATTTGAACACATTTAGCACTATAAGTTAAAGAAATGAATCAAAATGATCACGGTAACCAAGGTATTCAGGTATTCGTGAGGAAAAGCTGATCTGAATCCAAGTCAGAAATAAAACCTCAGGAGGTTTTATTAAAGTTCCCACTGGATCTCCACAGGTTCCTGACCCAGTGGGTCTGAGAGGGACCAGAGGGTCACTGAGCACCTGGGAGGTTCACTATGTGCACCTTTAAAAAATAAGGGTGAGAAGAGTCTGATGGGCTTTCTGTCTCTGCCACAAACCAGCTGGGGGCGCTGTGTTTCCTCCTACTAGAACATCAGGAGGCTCTGAATCATCGGAGCACTCCAGCTGGTTTCCCAGCATGAGAGACAGACGGCAGCACCTCAATCAGCACTTATTATAACATCGGTGTCGACTCCGGTGGAGGGTGGTGGCAGAGCGGCGCTGCTCGAGTCCACCCTCTTCATTGAGAAGGTGCATTATAAAACACGATGAAACCCTCTTGGTACGGACCAGTTGTTGAGTTTTAATCCTGCTCATTTTAATGAGAAACTTCAATCTGCTCTCCAGTTGTGAGGGCGCAGTGCGTAAGTGATGATGGGAAAACTCCCTGCTGTGTTTGGAGGAGTTTCTCACTTTCTGTACCTGCAAACGACGAGGACAGGAGAAGTCATTAAAACGTCTTTTTATTTCCAGGATCAGGATCTGTTCTTCTTCCATGATCTCAGCCCTGGCAGCTGCTTCTTCATGCCGCGTGGAGCCTTCATCTACAACACGCTGACGGAGTTCATCAGGGTAAACGTCCATCTGAACACTTATTATCTCCTGAGTCTGATTCATTTCAGATGAAAGTTTCTGTTATAATTCAGCACCTGAAGCCCTGCGGGGTCCAAACAGAACCACTGGGTCTGAGCCTACGAGGCTCAGACTATACTTAACATTTTCTGTGAGCTGGTGGTGATTGCCACTTCATTGAAATGCAGACCTCTCACTAAGAGTGAACTGATGAGCTTTGTTCAGTTTCTGAAGCCAGAGAGAGAGAAAACCTTGTTCCAGTCCTGACTGATTCAGATTGTCTGAATCTGGGTCTAACCCTGCAGAAGGATCTGAATTTAACCTGAAACAAACTCCAAGTTAAAGTCCCATCAGTCCTCATGGTTACTCATCCAGTTTCAGTCAAACATCAGTAGTCATTTGATGCTGAAGTTCACACAATCTGTCAGCGCTCAGCTACTCCAACACTAAATCTAGCTCAGAACCTGTCTGATTTCTATGTTTATGTTTACTAACTGATCAGCTGTGGCTGCCATCTTGAATGGGGCTGCCTCAAATAGTCAGTCAGTTCAATCAAGATTATTTAGTTTTTTATACCGAGACTCAATCCAATACATACAAACCACAAGGACGAGACAGTTATTAAAGTATTCATGTGAGGATCACAGTGTAGGGAGACAGAAGACAGAGTTGTTTATTTCTACTAAAATCAACACTGTGTTTTAAATTGTTTCTTGTGATTGCTCTTTATTGATCTCTGATTGGTATTTATGAAACACAGCAGAGTTCCACACAACCAGGATCCATAAACGTCACCTGGAGACTAAAAGAAGGAGCAGACGGTGTTTAGAAACGGCGTTCCTATACGTTTAGAAACGCCGTTTAAAAACGATGTTTCTATACGTTTAGAAACACCATTTAAAAACGATGTTTCTGTACGCTTAGAAACGGCGTTCCTATACGTTTAGAAACGCCATTTAAAAACGATGTTTCTATACGTTTAGAAACAGCATTTAAAAACGATGTTTCTATACGTTTAGAAACACCATTTAAAAACGATGTTTCTGTACGCTTAGAAACGGCGTTCCTATACGTTTAGAAACGCCATTTAAAAACGATGTTTATATACGTTTAGAAACAGCATTTAAAAACGATGTTTCTATACGTTTAGAAAGGCCGTTTAAAAACGATGTTTCTATACGTTTAGAAACGCCGTTTAAAAACGATGTTTATATACGTTTAGAAACGCCGTTTAAAAATGATGTTTCTATACGTTTAGAAACAGCATTTAAAAACGATGTTTCTATACGTTTAGAAACGCCGTTTAAAAACGATGTTTCTATACGTTTAGAAACGCCGTTTAAAAACTATGTTTCTATACGTTTAGAAACGCAGTTTAAAAACGATGTTTCTATACGTTTAGAAACGCCGTTTAAAAACGATGTTTCTATACGTTTAGAAACAGCATTTAAAAACGATGTTTCTATACGTTTAGAAAGGCCATTTAAAAACGATGTTTCTATACGTTTAGAAACAGCGTTTAAAAACGATGTTTCTATACGTTTAGAAACGCCGTTTAAAAACGATGTTTATATACGTTTAGAAACGCCGTTTAAAAACTATGTTCATATACGTTTAGAAACGCTGTTTAAAAACTATGTTTCTATACGTTTAGAAAGGCCATTTAAAAACGATGTTTCTATACGTTTAGAAACAGCGTTTAAAAACGATGTTTCTATACGTTTAGAAACGCCGTTTAAAAACGATGTTTATATACGTTTAGAAACGCCGTTTAAAAACTATGTTCATATACGTTTAGAAACGCTGTTTAAAAACTATGTTTCTATACGTTTAGAAAGGCCATTTAAAAACGATGTTTCTATACGTTTAGAAACAGCGTTTAAAAACGATGTTTCTATACGTTTAGAAACGCCGTTTAAAAACGATGTTTATATACGTTTAGAAACGCCGTTTAAAAACTATGTTCATATACGTTTAGAAACGCTGTTTAAAAACTATGTTTCTATACGTTTAGAAAGGCCATTTAAAAACGATGTTTCTATACGTTTAGAAACAGCGTTTAAAAACGATGTTTCTATACGTTTAGAAACGCCGTTTAAAAACGATGTTTATATACGTTTAGAAACGCCATTTAAAAACTATGTTCATATACGTTTAGAAACGCTGTTTAAAAACGATGTTTCTATACGTTTAGAAACGCCATTTAAAAACGATGTTTCTATACGTTTAGAAACGCCGTTTAAAAACGATGTTTCTATACTGTTGAGCATTGACACAAGATGCTCTGATGTTTTAATTGTTGTAAATATTGTAATATGTCATGAAGCTTTTATTGTAAAAGGTTGAAAACAGGAAATATTCGTGTTAACGCACTGACCAATCAGAGAATGATGAAATGAACTTTGACCTGTTGAATTACCCAATAAAAGGAGAGCGTTTTGTTGTGGGAGCCGCCGACATACCAACTTACGTTGTGTTACAGGTCCCAACATCGCTCCATCAACTTTGATTATTGTCTCTCGTCTTGTTACTTTTTCGACATCGTTGTGTTCTACCTGGGGGTTTACCTGGCGCTGCTACCATCTCTGCTAACAGGTTATGGGCCCAGAACCAGGGTTCTGGACCGACCCAGGAGACGCGGCTAAACCAGGAAGTTCAGCTGAACCAGTGTTCGCACCCAGAGTGACGGAACGACCCAGCGTGTCGAAGTCAAAGAAACCAGAGCACCGAGAACCAGGACAGCCAGGAAGGCATCCTGTGTGTGAATCGTCGAGTGCAAAGCCGACCAACCGTAAGTCCAGTGAGTCGAAAGACGAGTGTCGGACGCCATGAGTCGGCAGGCAGCGGAAGCCAGTACCCGCTGGTCCAGACTGGTTTTTGACGGTGACGAGGAGAAATATGAACTGTGGGAAACTAAGTTTCTCAGCCACCTTCGGCTACAAGGTCTGAAAGACGTCATATTGGGGCTAAAAGAAGGTGAGGACGCAGACGGCGATGATGACACTAAGAACGCAGAGGCATATGCAGAATTGGTGCAATTCCTCGATGATAAGAGCCTGTCGCTGATTATGCGAGACGCAGCTGATGATGGACGGAAAGCTCTAGAAATCCTGAGAGAGCATTATGCCGGGAAGAGGAAACCCCGAATAATAAGCCTGTACACCGAGCTGACTTCACTACAACAGAAGAGCGGTGAAAGTGCCACGGATTACGTACTGAGAGCAGAATCCGTCATTACAGCATTAAGGAACGCAGGTGAGACGCTAAGCGATGGACTATTAATAGCCATGATATTAAAAGGTCTACCTGAAACGTTCAAGCCATTCATCATTCATGTTACCCAAAGTGATGATGAAGATATAACTTTCTCTGATTTCAAAGTAAAGTTGAGAAGTTATGAGGAGACTGAAAAGTTACGTGCGGCAGCAGCCAGAGATGATAATGTGATGACGGCGCGAGGGCAGCCGAGAGTGAGACCGGCACAGGCGAGTGTAAAAGAGCGGAGCACCGGGGATGGAGACCTGATCTGCTACAGATGCGGCCAGAGGGGACACCGAGCCAGAGTGTGTAACCGTAAAAAGTGGTGCAAGCACTGCAGAACCAGTACGCACCAGACTGAGATGTGCAGAAGGAAAAACCGAGAGGATGGAGCACAAAAAGCTGCAGTTGATGACGACGAGGGAAAACATTTTGCTTTCCGACTGAAGGAGGCGAACGGGGAGACGGGCACAACCAAAGTGAGAGGTCTGATGGTGGACACCGGCGCAACGTCGCATATAATCACCGATCTCAATTTGTTCAACAAATTCGATGACAACTTCGAGCCCAAAACCCACTGCATCGAACTAGCTGATGGGACACGATGCAAAGGAGTGGCAGAAAGGAGAGGAGACGCCGTGGTGACGCTGATCGACAGCCGAGGACATCATCAAAAGGCGGTACTGAAACATGCACTGTTTATTCCTTCCTATCCCCAAGATATCTTCTCAGTAAAGGCAGCCACCACCAATGGAGCAGTGGTGATCTTCAAACAAGGAGGTGACGTGCTGAAACATCCAGACGGAACGAGATTCCCCATCAAAGTGTACGACAGACTTTACTACCTGCAGACTGTGAGTAAAAAGTCGGATGATCAATGTAACGCATCTTATGATTTAAAGACATGGCATGAAATAATGGGCCATTGTAACTTTAACGATGTAAGAAAACTGCAAGAGGTAGTGGATGGGATGGACATTAAGGATAAAAATAATAAAATGGAAAGAGAATGTGAGATCTGTATAAAAGGAAAGTTTGTTCAAACCAGAAACAGAGAAGCTGATGTAAAAGCTAAAAATGTGTTAGAGCTGGTTCACACGGATCTAGCAGGGCCGATCAGTCCTGAGACTAAAGAAGGATTCAAATATGCATTGTCGTTCACAGATGATTATTCAAGTGCAATATTTGTATATTTCCTAAAACATAAAAGTGACACAGTGGAAGCAACAAAGAGGTTTATAGCTGACACAGCACCATATGGGAAAATAAAAAGAATGCGGTCAGACAACGGAACAGAGTTCACAGGGGAAGAATATAGGAGACTGCTGAGAGAAAGAGGCATAAAACATGAAACCTCAGCACCTTATTCACCTCACCAAAACGGCACAGCCGAGAGAAGTTGGCGAACACTTTTCGACATGGCAAGATGCATGCTTATCGAAAGTGATTTACCCAAAACCCTATGGGCTTATGCTGTACAAACAGCGGCAATAACCAGAAATAGGTGCTACAATAACCGGTTAAAATTAACACCATATGAAATGTTGAGTGGAAAAAGGCCAAACTTATCTAAAATGCACAAGTTTGGGACCACCTGTTACGTGTACAAACAGGATAAAGGTAAACTAGACTCAAGAAGTGAAGAGGGAGTTTTTGTGGGCCATGATAAAAACAGTCCAGCCTATTTAATCTACTTTCCACAGAAGGGAAAAGTAATGAAGCACAGGCTAGTGAAGTTTGTAAGCAGGGAGACAGAAGAGACTCAACCTGACATGACAGATGAAGAGTCAGAGTTCCCTAACAGAATAAGAAAAGAAAAAATTCTGAAAAAGGTTCAAACCAAACAAAAACAGGAGGAAGATGAAGACTCTGAAACCCCAGCAGAGGGCACTAGTGGGCAAACAAAGACCCAAGGTGATTCAGGGCAGACCACAGGTCGTTATCCCCAGAGAGAAAGGAGAAAGCCAAGTTATCTAGATGACTATGTAACTGAAGCAGAGGATCAAGCATTGAAAAATATAGACTATTGTTATAGACTATTTACAGAAGTACCCTTGACCTATGAGGAAGCGGTGAACTCACCAAACTCTAAAGAGTGGAAAAGAGCCATGGAAGAAGAAATGGCATCACTAACAAAGAATGAAACATTTACCCTATCTACCTTGCCAAAGGGCAAAAAGACAGTGGGGGGAAAATGGGTGTTCACAATGAAAAAGAATGTAGACGGAACAGACAAATATAAGGCTAGATATGTGGCTAGAGGATTCAGTCAGAAAAAGGGTGTAGATTACGATGAAACGTTCTCACCAACAGCGCATCTAACTAGCGTTAGAACCCTAATGCAGAAAGCAGCACAAGAGGAACTGTTGCTTCACCAGATGGATGTGAAGACTGCCTACCTGCATGCCCCCATAGAGCATGAAATTTACTTGGAGCAGCCAGAAGGTTTCGAAACACAGTCGAAGAAAGATGAGAAACTAGTGTGTAAACTGAAAAAATCCATTTATGGACTAAAACAGGCAGGACGGAACTGGAATAATGTTCTACATGAACACTTGTGTGAAAATGGTTTCGTTCAAAACCCTGTCGACTACTGTGTTTATACCAGCCAGAGAAGAGATGATAAAATAATAATCCTGGTGTGGGTAGATGATCTGATCATTGCAGCCTCTGATGAGAAAGCATTAAAAGATATAAAAACAGTGTTGACTGCTAAATTCGAAATGAAGGATTTAGGGAAATTAAGACATTTCCTGGGCATTGATTTTGAACAGAATGAGGAACATGTCAAAATGTCACAAACCCAGTATGTTCAGAGAATATTGGAAAGGTTTGATATGCAGGAGTGCAAAGCTAGAACTACACCATGTGAGAAGAAGTTAGAATATGATGAGAACCTAGAAAGAATGAGTAATGGCAGAAAATACCGAGAAGCGGTAGGAAGTCTGATCTATTTGTCTACATGTACTAGACCAGATCTGAGCTATGTTGTGAGCAAGTTGTCACAGTACTTTTCAAACCCAACGGAGCAACAGTGGAGTACTGTCAAACACGTGCTAAGATATCTGAAAGGAACAAAAGAAAAAGAACTATGTTACCATAAGTGTGACAGCGAACAATTAGGACTACATGCCTACAATGATGCAGATTGGGCATCTGATGTTACTGATCGTCGAAGTATGACGGGTTATTGTGTAAGCTTGTCAGAGAAGGGACCACTCATATCCTGGAAAACGAAAAAGCAGCCTACGGTAGCATTATCCACATGTGAGGCAGAGTACATGTCTTTGGCAGCTACTGTTCAGGAATGTTTGTATTTGATGCAGTTTCTGGAGCACCTTGACAACTACGAGTATGCACCAACTGTGATATATGAGGACAACCAGGGAACCATAGCTTTAGCAAAGGACCCTGTGCAGAGACAAAGATGTAAACATGTGGACATTAAATGTCATTTTGTGAGAGAAAAGATAAAGAAAGGAGTAGTAACTCTGATTTATTGTCCAACTGAAGAAATGGTTGCAGATATAATGACTAAAACAGCAACTGTGAGTAAACTGAAAAAGTTTGATAACTACATGTTCGGTGTGTAATGTTTTGAAAGGATTTAACATATTATGTGTAAAAATGAAATGAACAACCTCAGAGCAAGTGGGGGTGTTGAGCATTGACACAAGATGCTCTGATGTTTTAATTGTTGTAAATATTGTAATATGTAATGAAGCTTTTATTGTAAAAGGTTGAAAACAGGAAATATTCGTGTTAACGCACTGACCAATCAGAGAATGATGAAATGAACTTTGACCTGTTGAATTACCCAATAAAAGGAGAGCGTTTTGTTGTGGGAGCCGCCGACATACCAACTTACGTTGTGTTACAGGTCCCAACATCGCTCCATCAACTTTGATTATTGTCTCTCGTCTTGTTACTTTTTCGACATCGTTGTGTTCTACCTGGGGGTTTACCTGGCGCTGCTACCATCTCTGCTAACATATACGTTTAGAAACGCCGTTTAAAAACGATGTTTCTATACGTTTAGAAACGCCGTTTAAAAACGATGTTTCTATACGTTTAGAAACGGCGTTTAAAAACGATGTTTCTATACGTTTAGAAAGGCCATTTAAAAACGATGTTTCTATACGTTTAGAAACAGCATTTAAAAACGATGTTTCTATACGTTTAGAAACGCCGTTTAAAAACGATGTTTCTATACGTTTAGAAACGGCGTTTAAAAACGATGTTTCTATACGTTTAGAAACAGCATTTTAAAACGATGTTTCTATACATTTAGAAACGGCGTTTAAAAACGATGTTTCTATACGTTTAGAAACGGCGTTTAAAAACGATGTTTCTATACGTTTAGAAACGGCATTTAAAAACGATGTTTCTATACGTTTAGAAACGCCGTTTAAAAACGATGTTTCTATACGTTTAGAAACACCATTTAAAAACGATGTTTCTATACGTTTAGAAACACAATTTTAAAACGATGTTTCTATACGTTTAGAAACACCATTTAAAAACGATGTTTCTATACGTTTAGAAACGGCGTTTAAAAACGATGTTTCTATACGTTTAGAAACAGCATTTAAAAACGATGTTTCTATACGTTTAGAAAGGCCATTTAAAAACTATGTTTCTATACGTTTAGAAACGCCATTTAAAAACGATGTTTCTATACGTTTAGAAACGCCGTTTAAAAACGATGTTTCTATACGTTTAGAAAGGCCGTTTAAAAACGATGTTTCTATACGTTTAGAAAGGCCATTTAAAAACAATGTTTCTATACGTTTAGAAAGGCCATTTAAAAACGATGTTTCTATACGTTTAGAAAGGCCGTTTAAAAACGATGTTTCTATACGTTTAGAAAGGCCGTTTAAAAACGATGTTTCTATACATTTAGAAAGGCCGTTTTAAAACGATGTTTCTATACGTTTAGAAACGGCGTTTAAAAACGATGTTTCTATACGTTTAGAAACGGCGTTTAAAAACAATGTTTCTATACGTTTAGAAACACCATTTAAAAACGATGTTTCTATACGTTTAGAAAGGCCGTTTAAAAACGATGTTTCTATACGTTTAGAAACGGCGTTCCTATACGTTTAGAAAGGCCATTTAAAAACGATGTTTCTATACGTTTAGAAACGGCGTTTAAAAACGATGTTTCTATACGTTTAGAAACGCCGTTTAAAAACGATGTTTCTATACGTTTAGAAACAGCATTTAAAAACGATGTTTCTATACGTTTAGAAAGGCCGTTTAAAAACGATGTTTCTATACGTTTAGAAACGGCGTTCCTATACGTTTAGAAAGGCCATTTAAAAACGATGTTTCTATACGTTTAGAAATGCCGTTTAAAAACTATGTTTATATACGTTTAGAAACGCCGTTTAAAAACGATGTTTCTATACGTTTAGAAACACCATTTAAAAACGATGTTTCTATACGTTTAGAAAGGCCGTTTAAAAACGATGTTTCTATACGTTTAGAAACACCATTTAAAAACGATGTTTCTATACGTTTAGAAACACCATTTAAAAACGATGTTTCTATACGTTTAGAAACGCCGTTTAAAAACGATGTTTCTATACGTTTAGAAACACCATTTAAAAACGATGTTTCTATACGTTTAGAAACGGCGTTCCTATACGTTTAGAAAGGACATTTAAAAACGATGTTTCTATACGTTTAGAAAGGCCATTTAAAAACGATGTTTCTATAAGTTTAGAAACGCTGTTTAAAAACGATGTTTCTATACGTTTAGAAACGGCGTTTAAAAACAATGTTTCTATACGTTTAGAAACGGCGTTTAAAAACGATGTTTCTATACGTTTAGAAACGGCGTTTAAAAACAATGCTTCTATACGTTTAGAAAGGCCATTTAAAAACGATGTTTCTATACGTTTAGAAAGGCCATTTAAAAACGATGTTTCTATACGTTTAGAAAGGCCATTTAAAAACGATGTTTCTATACGTTTAGAAAGGCCATTTAAAAACGATGTTTCTATACGTTTAGAAAGGCCATTTAAAAACAATGTTTCTATACGTTTAGAAAGGCCATTTAAAAACGATGTTTCTATACGTTTAGAAAGGCCGTTTAAAAACGATGTTTCTATATGTTTAGAAAGGCCGTTTAAAAACGATGTTTCTATACGTTTAGAAAGGCCATTTAAAAACAATGTTTCTATACGTTTAGAAAGGCCATTTAAAAACGATGTTTCTATACGTTTAGAAAGGCCGTTTAAAAACGATGTTTCTATACGTTTAGAAAGGCCATTTAAAAACGATGTTTCTATACGTTTAGAAAGGCCGTTTAAAAACGATGTTTCTATACGTTTAGAAAGGCCGTTTATAAACGATGTTTCTATACGTTTAGAAAGGCCGTTTAAAAACGATGTTTCTATACGTTTAGAAAGGCCGTTTAAAAACGATGTTTCTATACGTTTAG